>NW_024121155.1:5557967-5570933 GCF_016745375.1 Pimephales promelas
GAATCGAACATCTCCGGGGGTCTTCTCAGCGAGAAGAACACCAATTGACGAAGAGGTTTCACTTCAACGCATAAAGGTGTCACGTGGACGACGCTCTTGCGGAAGTGATGGTTGCCGCCACCGCAGGTGGCAGCGAACTCAAACCTGCCTCGTCCCGTCCTGGAGCCACACGTGCAGCCTCCAAGATCGGGACGAGGGTGCCACAGAGTGCCCCGTCTCTGAGAGAGTAGGTCCGGTCTCAGAGGAATAGGCCAAGGAGGTGCTGTCGCGAGGAGCAAGAGTTCGGAGAACCACGTCTTGGTGGGCCAGTAGGGGGCTACCAGCAAGACCTGCTCCTCGTCCTCCTTGATCTTGCACAACACCCGTGCAAGGAGGCTCACTGGGGGGAACGCACACTTGCGTGGGCCCGTGGCCAGCTGTGCGCCAGCGCATCCGAGCCGAGAGAGCCGCGGGTCAGAGAATAACTGGGCGCAGTGGGACGAGTCCCGAGAGGCGAACAGGTCTAACTGTGCCTCCCCGAACTGGTCCCAAATCAGCTGGACCGACTGGGGATGGAGTCGCCATTCGCCGGAGATGGGACGGGCCCGGGACAGCTCGCGGCTGCCCGGTTCCGGTCTCCAGGAATGTAACTGCACGAAGGGACCTCAGGTGCTTCTGACTCCATATCAAGAGGTGGCGGGCGAGCTGCGACAACCGGCGCGAGCGTAGACCCCCCTGGTGGTTGATGTACGCTACTGCCGTAGTGTTGTCTGAGCGGACAAGCACATGCTGGCCCTAGAGCACGCTCGGAAGCGGTGCCGGGCGAGCCGTACTGCCAACAGCTCGAGGCAATTGATGTGCATGAGGCGCTGGGCTCCTGTCCAGGAACCGGCGGCTGCATGCCCATTGCACATGGCACCCCAACCCGTGGTAGACGCATCCGTGGAGACAACGAGATGCCTGGAAACTCGCTGAATAGGGACCCTGTCCGTAAAAAGCTGAGGTTCGACCACGGGAAGAAGGATCGGCGGCACGTCGGAGTCACTGGAACTCGGAGCGAGCCGCGATGCCATGCCCACTCGGGACTCGATCGCGAAGCCACAGCTGAAGCGGTCTCATATGAAGCAAACCGAGCGGCGTTGCCGCGGCCGCGGATGCCATATGCCCCAGGAGCCTCTGAAATAGTTTCAGTGGAACCGCACTCTTGCCCTCGAACTGTCGAAGACAAGCCAGCAGTGAGTGCGCGCGCTCGTTCGTGAGCTGCGCGGACATGGCGACCGAGTCTATCTCCATGCCGAGAAAAGAGATCCTCTGCACGGGGCAAAGTTTGCTCTTTTCCCGGTTGACCCGAAGGCCCAGACGGGCTAGGTGCCGTAGCACCAGGTCTCTGTGTTCGCAAACCTGAGCTCGAGAGTGTGCTAGTAACAGCCAGTCGTCGAGATAGTTCAGGATGCGAACCCCGTGTTCGCGAAGGGGAACAAGGGCTGCCTCGACGATCTTCGTGAAGACGCGAGGGGACAGAGCTAACCCGAATGGGAGAACGGCGTACTGGTATGCCTGGCCCTCGAAGGCAAACCGAAGAAACGGTCTGTGTCGAGGGAGAATGGAGACATGGAAGTACGCGTCCTTCAGGTCGATCGCTGCAAACCAATCCTGATACCGAACACATTCGAAAATGCGTTTGGCCGTGAGCATTTTGAACGGTAGTCGATGGAGAGAACGGTTCAAAATGCGCAGGTCCAGGATCGGTCGTAACCCACCGGTCTTTCTTGGGGACAATGAAGTAGGGGCTGTAAAGCCCGGACCTCACCTCGGCTGGAGGGACCGTCTCGATTGCACCCTTCGCCAGCAGGGTCGCAATCTCCGCTCTCAAGACTGGGGCATTGCCACCAACCATCGTGGAGCGAACTCCCCTGAAGCGGGGAAGAGACCGTGCGAACTGAATCGCGTAGCCGAATCCGATCGTTCTGATGACCCAGCGGGAACCCCGGGAAGCGCTAGCCAGGCTTCCAGGAAGTGAGCCAACGGGGTCATGCGAACCACAGACGTCCCCCGAGGGGCAGCGAGGCGGGTCGACCGGCATGCGTGCAGGAGTTACCCCGTCCGGATGCACCGTCGAAACCCGCTCCCCGACAGAAGAGACCAGGGAAGGCAGAGCGTTCCACGGGGGTCTGTTCTGCCGGGGTCTGGCGACAGAGGGGGAAGGGATTGGCGTAGCCCGGGGACGACACACGCACCCTTCCGCGCCCTCCGAGACAGAGAGGAATGAACGGGGCGACGCACTGGACGTCGTGCGCGCTCATTCCAGTCTGTGTGCTCAATGACAGTGTCAGCTTTTCCTCAACCAGCTCAGGGAGCTAGCTAGAACAAAAGATTCTCCACCGGCCCTCCACCGGGGAAGGAGGGGCCCTGCCACCGCCTCCTGAGAAAAACCATGACACTATCACTGAGCGGCCCGCCTCAGGAACATCGCTTCGCCTGGCATCTAGCGGGGCACGCGGCCTGAGGGGGGGCTCTTTTCTTGGGACGCTTACCTGTGGCCTCCTCCGCGACGCGAACCGGCTGAAGGCTGCTGCTGGGGCCGCGTGGGAGGGAAGGGAGCCGCAGGGGGGCGTCCCGGCGGCGAGCTGGCGGAGGCGTCCGAGCCGACGGCTGGTTGGAGGCAGCAGCTGGCCGTCGGGGCAGAGAAACCGCCTTCGTCTGCTCCTAGGCGGTCGAGAAGTGCTGGGCAAAGTCCTGGACCGCACCGCCGAACATTATGATGCTCCTGGACCACAGCGGTGGGCATCACCTGACCAAGGGAGCGAGCGACCGCCTCCGTGACCCGTTTAAGGACAAGGTAGGCGACAGGCTCGCAGCTCGCTTGGTCCGTCACCTCCTCGTGCACATTCCTGAGCAGCTAGCTTTGTAGGTGCTCATCATATGCAGGGCGGAGGCTGCCTGTCCCGCCGCTCTACAGAATCGCGCCGCCATAGACGACGAGAACCCATAGGCTTTGGAGGGGCATCTGAGAGCAACCGCCACAGACAGCCGCATCGCCGAGGGGAGGAAGGGCGGGGAACTAAGCACGCTTTTTTTTTTTTTTTTTTTATTTATTTTTTTTTTATTTATTTTTTTTTTAGTGCGTGTCAGTTCCGCATGCAACTCGGGGAAAAAAGGAAATTGGGGTTGGCCGTGGCCGTAAGGCGGCAGCGTTACCCAAAAACCAATTATTCAGCCGCGAGAGATCGGGGAGGGGCGGAGTTCCACCCCCACCCGATGCTCACGGACGCCCGAGATAGCACGGCCATCATCGCGGGATCAGACACGGCGGCGCTGACGCTCCCGAGGGAGGCAACGCGGCCGCATCCTCACTTCCCGAGGAGTCAAGCCCGCCTAGTGATGCTGTGATCGACATCGCATCATCATCTGGAGCGCTGCCCGAAGCAGCCGGTGCCACCGAAGAAGCTACCGACTGAATCGAACTAACGCTCGCTGGCTCTCGCACTGAGGCGGGAGGTGTGGCCCGAGGAATCGTCGGGGCTTATCCCACACCATCACCGTAAATCACCAGGTCCCCGGGTCGACGGGCCCCCTATGGAGGAAACCGATCGAGCGGGGGGGACCGGGACTCTCACTCAAGTGAGATCATTGAGTCTCGACCTCAGTGTAGAGATGGTCATGTTCCCACAGAAGGAAAATGAGTCATCCACGAACGCTGCTGCTGCATGCTGAAATGCCCAGGCATACAAAGCAGCGATCGTGACCATCAGATGACGACAGAAATCAATCACACCCAGAAGAGCACGGGCGAACCGTCTTTAAAAAGACGTGCGCGTGCAGCTCTTTCAATGAGAGGAGAAAATTCACTCTTTCAGCGCTGAAGCGACCAGGGAGAAGCGCAAAGTCTGGCAGACCACTGCTCAGATCGCAGGCGATGCAGAATCTCGCTGGGTACCGCCGTCACACCAACACTGAAGAGGACGCTCGTCTCGAAGAGTCTTGAACAGTGCTTTCAGGAGTGAAGAGGTTCTCTTGGCTCCGAAGCGAAAAAACATACTGCGGTTGCGTTCACTTCCTCCTTTTATACTCACGGAGTAGGGCGGAGTACGCTATGCAAATTTCCGCAGCCCCAAGGCATTGCATGCCATTGGCTCGTGTTTTAATACTCGAAGAGGATTGGCTTTCTATGCGAAACCCCAATCTCCGTCACTTCTGACGTAACTCGAAGTGACTACGATAGGGAACAATCTTAACCATTCTATTTCATCAGGGACGATCTTAAAACAGGGCTTTAATTGTAAAACACCGAACTTGTCCCTTAACTCACTTTTTCCAGTTCAATCAACTTAAAATTTTAAGGCAACCAGGTTACTTATTTTTTTAAGGGTTAGTTCACCCAAAAATGAAAATTCTGTCAGTATTTACTCACCCTCATGTTGTTCCAAACCTCTATGTGTTTATTTGTTCTGCTGTACACAAAGGAAGATATTTGGAAGAATGTTCCATCAAACAGATCTCATTCCCCATTGACTAGTATGTATTTTTTCCTACTATGGTAGTCAATGGGGAATGAGATCTGTTTGATTAAAACATTCTTCCAAAAATCTTCCTTTGTGTTCAGCAGAACAAATAAACACATAGAGGTTTGGAACAACATGAGGGTGAGGAAATACTGACAGAATTTTCAGTTTTGGGTGAACTAACCCTTTAAGTTAAACCAACAATATTTTTTGCTGTGTAGGTATTCTCTTGCCATTGAGCATACATCAGTTGTAGGCTACACTCGTTATTGCGGTGCATTGTGGGATTGAATGAGTGCACTCAATAACGTCCACTATGGTTTCAGACACCACTACAAATGGCTGTACCCTTAAATAGTGGTCTATTGTGTGCCTGTTTGTTACCATAGTAACCTAGTGTGTTAACCTATCTCTGGTTAATACAATAATTTAGGGTTAGTTTCCGTTGAGTTTTCTGTGTACAGACAATTGTCCATTGTCAAAAGGATCCTCATTCAGATATCAGCAAAAATGACTAAAAATGCTGTATTCTTCTGCCAGGACATTAGATTGCGAAGAAAACCCTATAGATTGAACATAAATTTTCAAATGTGAGTCCTGTATTTACCAAAGCCAATAAAAGGCAAACCAACAAGGTTAGCACAAAAACACGTGTAACGCCTGCTAACGATGGAAGGAAAGGAGACCAGTGGCGAGTTGCAGAAACTGCTAAGAATAGTCTTACAAGTTTGTCATCCAATTTTTTTCTTTAAAACTCTTCATAACTTTTTAAAGTTAGTTACATAAAAACATACATTTGTCTAATTTGATACTGAACAGCAAGACTGATTGCCCCTAACTAACTCCTAGTTTGTCAATAGTTCTTAAGACACTGTCTGAACATAATGGCTATGTTTATGCAACTGGCCCCAGAGGCCATTTTTTTCATGGATGACAATGAAGGAGAGGCTTTACTACCCTGAATACACTGCTTTTGTGTGAAAACGGCTTACCATTTAATTAATTGACAGCCCTTCTGCTAATCTTCAACAGCTCTTAAACATTCATTTTTGATTGATATATTTTTAGAGTTTACACCCAAAAAAAGAAATGCTGTTTTATAGGAACTCACGGGATAATTGTGTGACAGGTATCTTTCGTTTCTATGGGATCGACTATTTCACAACTCTGAATGAAAACCAAATACGTCAAGGCTGTAATGTGTTTGGTTGTCAAGGCACACGATCCAAGTAAGCTGTTATGCTTCTCTAATGGTAGAGCCATGAACCCTTGTATCTCCCAATAATGAGACATTCTCTATTTATACCTCCTATTGAGTTCAGTCGGTTATTGTCTATTTTATGGTGCTCTATATTAATGTTCTTCTTGAAACCTTGGCTTTATATTATTGTAGAAGTTTAGTTTCGTAAATAAATTAAGATTTCTGCCTTGGACCCAACCCAGTGTTCTTTCTGTGCTTGCATACCTTATAGTGATGGGAGAAACAAATCTTTTCAAAGCTTCTAATGAATTGAACCAATTGCTTTGCCAAATGATTCACTGTTTCAAAGCGTTCTACACAACACACACTGGTGATGCCTGCTGGTCAAAACAGTTTAAATGCAACAAAAACCCAAACATGCATGAAAACTATATATTTATAAATGTATATTTTTATAAATCGATTCCAAATATTTGATTGAAAGTATAATCTATCAGATGCAATTAACTAATTATCCAATATCATTAAATATTTAGTGTCTGTATATGTGTTCTTTTAGCAATTTCCAGGGCTTGTTTTTTTTTTTTTTTTTTTTTTTTTGCATGGCTCAGCTTAACTAAGAGCTAAGAGACTATTATTTACTACTATTATTATTTTTTAATTATACAAACTTCTTAATAAAACATCTACAGATGTTTGAAACTTGATCAGAGATCAGGTAAAAACCATAGATATTTTTAATGGTTCGCCGCATGGGGGCTGATTTCAGTAAATCTGTATTAGTCATGGATTCACAGAGCAATGAACCATCAATGAACCATTGAAATTTTGAAACATTTTGAAACAGTTGCGATGTAATAATGCCTCATTTACTGAAATCACGTGACTTTAGTAGTTTTGTTCCAAACCACTGATTCGAAACAAAATATTTGTAAAGATTTTGAAGCTTCATGAGGCAGTGTTTTGAAAGTGCCCATCACTAACATACCATAACAGAACAACTGACCTAGAGAAGCTTTAATAGATCCATCAGCAGTTCCTCTCTAAATCAAAGACCTACAGGTCTTCCTCTCATGATCTCATCTCAAGATGACTGTCCCCTGGAAGACTGACTTTTTTAAATCACATTAAAAACAACTTTTCTGTGCACGTGCTTTGGATGTGTTTGCAGCACAGAAAACAGGGTGAGGGTCTTCTTGCGCTTGAATGGTTTAAATAACATTAAAATCACATTCTCCTGTGTGTGCTTTTGGTGTGTGTGTAGCACAGATAACCTTATGCGGGTCTTCATGTGCATAAATAATTTAAAACCACAAATAACTTTCTGTTCACACGTTTTCTATGTGTGTGCAGCAAAGAAAACAGAGTGCGGGTCTTCTTGCTCTTCAATGATTTAAAGTCATGTTAATATGCACACAAAGCAATTGAAAAGAGGAATCAAAATGTGTCTTATCGAATCCCCGTTTTTTGGAATTCTTAATCTGGTTCTAAAATAGAACCAGTTCTCGATACCAACCCTACTCAAGACAGCCAGTTCCTTGTCCTGGAGGCCAAGGCGGAGCCACGGTGAAGAGTGACCAAGGTGGAGCCAGGGTGCTGGAGGACTGAGACCCTCCCTGGTTTCCTTCAGTCCTTCGGCTTCTTCTCAGTTGGCTCCAACCAGTAACTTGGATACGGTATATTATTCAGTAAATTGGGTCTCCTGCGTTTCTGCTGGTTCTGCCCAGCTCCAAGTTTTCTGCGCCTCCTTTGGTCCCTCCCAGCTCCAAGTCTCCTGCATCTCCACTGATCCCGTGCAACTTCAAGTCTCCTGTGTCTCTGCTGGTCCCGCCCAGCTCCAAGTGTCCAGCATCTCTGCTGGTCCCGCCCAGCTCCAAGTTTCCAGTGTCTCTGCTTGTCCTGCCCAGCTCCAAGTGTCCTGCATCTCCACTGGTCCCGCCGAGCTCCAAGTCTCCATGGTCTCTGCTGGTTCCCTACAGCTCTGAGTCTCCTGTATCTCTGCTGGTCCCACCCAGCTCCAAGTCTCCAGCGTCTCTGCTGGTCCCACCCAGCTCCTATTCTCCAGCATCTCTGCTGGTCCCGCCCAGCTCCAAGTCTCCAGTGTCTCTGCTTGTCCTGCCCAGCTCCAAGTGTCCTGCATCTCCACTGGTCCCGCCGAGCTCCAAGTCTCCATGGTCTCTGCTGGTTGCGTACAGCTCTGAGTCTCCTGTATCTCTGCTGGTCCCACCCAGCTCCAAGTCTCCAGCGTTTCTGCTGGTCCCACCCAGCTCCTATTCTCCAGCATCTCTGCTGGTCCCGCCCAGCTCCAAGTCTCCAGCGCCTCTGCTGGTCCCGCCCAGCTCCAAGTCTCCTGCGTATCTGCTAATCCCGCCCAGCTCCGAGTCTACTCCTGAACTCAAGACAGCCAGTTCCTCGGCCCTTCCTCCGCTGATTCCTTTTTGCCTTCCTCAGTTGACTACCAGCAACTCAGATCTGCTTTGGGTCTTCCAGTCTCCATTGGCAAGGGGATCCCCTGGCTCAGCCTCTGGCCACCGACCCCATCACTCCACCTCAGCCCAATAACCAGCCATTCATCTGGTCTTAAGTATAGGGTACTGTTATTATTATGGATTGCCCGTGCACAAAGATCTTTATAACCTCCATTATAGCTCTGTTAAATAAATGATTGTGATATCACAATTTTACATCGATGTGAAGACCTCTGTTTGTCTATAGTCTCTTCCTTCTATGTCTTCTAAAAATTTTAAATAAAAATTCTGCTGATGGCATTGATTTTGCTGTTGAAAGAGGGATGTTGTTGATGTCAGTTGTATTTTGTAAAGTACTTTTGTATTTTTGATGTTTGTTTTTATTTGTCATTTGGTGTTGGTCATGACCGAAGGGTACCAGACACAAAATAATTTCCGAAAGGTCAATTGTAGCAAGGTTCAGGCAGAAACCAGATAACAATCAAAAAATTAAACTTTATTTAAATGAAATAAACAAACAAAATACCTGCCAGCAGTCCCTCATGGAACTGCTGTCTACCGAAAATAAAACATAACTACCGGCCAACAGCCCCTCGTGGATGACTGCTGGCTTACCAAATAAAATATAAAATACAAACAAAATCAGGCCTGTTCCTCTCTCGATCATCCACTCCGTCGCTCCCCCTTTATGCCTCCACTCCTCCGTGAGAGATGCTCATTAGCAATCGCACCACCGGCCTCGCGACTTTCTCTCACGTCCCTCGACCATCCTGCTCACCACAATAATTCACTTAAAACTTAACTTAACTCCACCTTGGCTCCTCCCTCCCTCAGCTCCATCTGGGAGCTCCATATCCCTTTTCCTGAGAGCCAGTTTGGAGCCGGTGCCTACTCACAAACTTGTTCTTTGTGTTTCGGCAGCCAAAGAACAGGTACTCGGCCAGAAAAATTGGTTCAAAAGTGGCACCAACTCTTTGCTGGACTGGAACTGTTCTTTTACCATGTCATGCTTATGTCGGGGGCTGGGGAGACCGGGTTATTGTGACCAACAACACAACGGGAATGGGAAAGCTCAGACCTATGGCAACATACACAGTGAAGTAACAATGGCGTTCACTAGGCTCTCTAGTCAGTGGAAAAACAAACAGGTTCTAAGAAGGTTTGCAAGTTGAACCAACTTTGAACCAGCACTAGTTCCGAACCAGTTCTTTTTAAAAGGAAACGAGGTAATAGCTTCACCGGGCTCCCTCGACCCTCTGGCTCCACATTGTCAAAACAATCCCCATTCACATGGATCCACAAAAACGACTGAAAATGCTGTAATCTGCTGCCAGGCCATTGGATGGCAATGAAACACTAACTGATCACGTAATATGCATGTGCATGACGTCATCGATTTCAGAGATTCACGTTTTTGTACAGTAGTTTACACAGAGCCTTTTGATACCCATTGGCTACATGCACGCATAAGTTCCGCATTTTACGCAAGGATGCTCTTCAGTTTCCGGTTGGGAAGAATAAAGTGGAGGAAAACCTAGGGAAACGGGATAATGGCAGAGTCTTTAAAATTTACTGTCCTCCCGTCTTTGAAACGAAACTTTCATACGTTTAGATAATTTTATATATAGTTATGTTTATTTAATATAATTTTTAAAAGAAGCATAAACACAACGTGTCTGTTTTGTCTGTCTTTGTGACTAACGTTTCTTTAGTATAACCATGGAGTATAAAATTCAATATAAATTCTCAGTATTGCATTGGACTCTACGATCGGCGGAGGTTATCAAGCATCCTTACACCTTCACCGGAAATACCGCCGTGCATAGATAGACCATTTTCAAAAGTTTCCGTTTTCAGGCACCCAAAACGCTGTTGTCGTGTAAATCAATGGCCAAAACACATAAAAAGTTTTTAGTTGAAAATGTTGTAGTGTAAACAACCCCTTATGCCGAGTTCAGACTGCATGATTTTAGCCACGATTTTGGCTCGCCGACAGGTTTTGAGAAATCGCCGACAAATGCCCGAAATCACAGGCAAATCGGCGCTCGTTCACGCGAGTGACAATCACGCAGTGTGAATGAACAAAGACGCGAACTGAGAGAATCACCGACGAGTCGCCGACGCCCGTGAGATATTTGGCATGCTAAATATCTGGACCTGTCGGCAATTCAAAATCCTGCTGTGTGAAAAGTGTTTTGACTGAAAACTACATCGGCGATCACCGGCAGCCAGTGAGAGAGCAAGATACAGAGCAGCAGGGAGTTCGGGGAGGAGTTATAGATCACATATCAACATGATATGGCATTGTTTCAACAAAAAAAGCTTCTTCTCGGTCTATTTGGACACAATAAATGGAAGAAAAATTAGTAGAAATTTGGCAGGAGCACTCGTGTCTGTTTCACCAGCTGTACCACAACCGGGTCGAAAAAAAAAAATCTCACGTGAGAACTCCGGTCTTGCACGTGTGGTGTCGCGCGTTGTTAAATTTTCATATCTCACGCGTGTTTGTTGTGAAATGTAGTTTGCGTGCAGCGTGCTAGACAGAGTCTGTCGGCGATTTTTCTAAAGTCATGCAGTGTGAAACCTTCTGTCGCCGATCCATCGTCCAGTGTGAACACAGCAGCGACTGAATGCTGGCCAAGATAGTCATGCAGTGTGAAAAGAGCAGCGACCTGACTACTTTGAAAATCGTGCAGTCTGAAAGAGCCATTACTCGTGTATTTATACCCCCATTTGGGTTCAGTTACTTGTTCAGATATTGTCTATGTTATGCTGCTCTACATTTATGTCTTATTGAGATGAGATCTTTGCTTTTTATTATTGTAGAAGTTCAGTTTTGTAAATAAAGATTGGTTACCTGGATCCAAGCCCCTGCTCTCTCTGTGCTTGGATACCACTTTAGACTTTCTACTAACTATAACTTTTCAACTGCATGTCAACTACCAGTCTTTAGTAGACCGTCTGCTTATCAGCTAACACTTGGCCCCCCAACAGACATTCTAATGACAATGAAAAACTTTGCAACTACAAGTAAACTTATTCTACTTAACCCTAACCTAACAGTCTACTAATACTCTAATGAGAGTTAGTTGACATGTATTTGCAAATTGATGATAGTTAACTTACATGTGGTTGTTGAATACTTTGAAAAATGCTTAAAATGGACTATCGAAATAAAATGTAACCTTTTTCTTCTCTGTAGTAATATAACTATCCTTAAGCTTGGGGAAGGCACTATATGAATATTAATTGTCATTAAATGTTTTACACAAGAAGAAACCAATTGTACTGTTTAATTTAATACTATTATTATTATTACTACTACTTGTAGTAGTATTTTATTTTATGTTTCTTAGAATACTATTTGTTGCTTTATGTGTAAAACATTTTATGAGAATAAAAATCTGAGTGCACATTTAGTGGATGTTTATTGTGGTCCTAGTGTTAGGTAAATGGTGAGATGATGGTGGCAGAAACTCTAAATATGCTACTCTAATAATACAGTGTCTGCAGAAAGCATTTAAAAGAAGTTGAGCTTGATCCCTATGATAATGATCAAACAAACCTGAGGTGTGCCCAAATCCGGAATAATTAAAGAGCCCCTATCATAGCATTTGAAATGTTCCTATTTTTGTTTTAGGAGTTCCAAAGACAGTTAACATGCATGCAAAGATAAAAAACACTTTATTTGTCTTATAATATGCATTTATTTTTAACGGATTTGCTCACCGACTCCCAAATGATTCGTACAACGACTCATTTTTCCAAACCACTCCTTTGCGTGACGCTAATCGCGGTGATTGGTCAGATGACAGACCCAGTCAGTTATTGTTTGTTAGCATAACGCATAAACATATTGATAAAGCACTGCAGTACTACAAGACGCTCTATTCTTTATGACAACTCCAATAACAGCGACAAACATTTCACATTTTAAAAAAAAATTGACATTGGAGACCTAGAAGCTGCGCTGAGCGTAACTTACACACACACACACATACGCATACACACATACTTATCGCGCCTTCCCTCCTTGCGCCCGACGCTACAAAACCGCTCAAAACCCATAAAAGCAACAATTATTAATAATACTTACAGGTTGTGATTCATAGGAGGAAGCTGATCCATATACACTGGGTAAGTAAGTTACTGAGCCCTCCTTCAGGAACAACCGCTTGCGAATCCACATTTGAATTCATTTATGTTTTTGAACGATTCGTAATTAAAATGATGAGAACACAATCGGGCTATACTGTTGCGGTATCGTTGCAAATATGAACTCTAACCCTGATTCTTCACATGCTCATCCCTGGTAAATGAAAACAAAGTGGCTGAACTATCTTTGCATTGTAGAACACAGCGTCTTCTCGACATGATGCTATATGATGAAGTATTTGAATGTGTAGACTTCAAGTTTACACTTCCGTCTGCGCGCGCAGTAACTGGCCGCGGCCAATATGTCTCTACGTCACAATGTAACAGCTAATGACTCGTTTCAAAAACAATTCATTTCATAGACAGTCGACTCTCACTTTTGAAAGACAATAACTTTATATACGGTGCACTTTCAGATATAAATCTTTGCAGGATGTTTTCATCCCTTAGAGCTATATTCCACACCATAACAAAAATACATGATAGGGGCTCTTTAACAATGTGATTATGGAGAGAGTTTAGCTTCCAGACGAACTAAACCATTTACTAGAGAGATCGGTTTCACTTTATTATTATCTATAAGTAACGTTGCACCTACAACTCTTCTAACTCTCACTAGAGTGTTTGTAGAGTATTAGTAGACTGGTAGAGTTGGGGATAG
>NW_024121155.1:5571433-5666168 GCF_016745375.1 Pimephales promelas
TCTAACAAACACTCTAGTGAGAGTTAGAAGAGTTGTAGGTGCAACGTTACTTATAGATAATAATAAAGTGAAACCGATCTCTCTAGTAAATGGTTTAGTTCGTCTGGAAGCTAAACTCTCTCCATAATCACATTGTTAAAGAGCCCCTATCATGTATTTTTGTTATGGTGTGGAATATAGCTCTAAGGGAATGAAAACATCCTGCAAAGATTTATATTCTGAAAGTGCACCGTATATAAAGTTATTGTCTTTCAAAAGTGAGAGTCGACTCTGAGTCTATGAAATGAATTGTTTTTGAAACGAGTCATTAGCTGTTACATCGTGACGTAGAGACATATTGGCCGCGGCCAGTTACTGCGCGCGCAGACGGAAGTGTAAACTTGAAGTCTACACATTCAAATACTTCATCATATAGCATCATGTCGAGAAGACGCTGTGTTCTACAATGCAAAGATAGTTCAGCCACTTTGTTTTCATTTACCAGGGATGAGCATGTGAAGAATCAGGGGTTAGAGTTCATATTTGCAACGATACCGCAACAGAATAGCCCGATTGTGTTCTCATCATTTTAATTACGAATCGTTCAAAAACATAAATGAATTCAAATGCGGATTCGCAAGCGGTTGTTCCTGAAGGAGGGCTCAGTAACTTACTTACCCAGTGTATATGGATCAGCTTCCTCCTATGAATCACAACCTGTAAGTATTATAATTGTTGCTTTTATGGGTTTTGAGCGGTTTTGTAGCGTCGGGCGCAAGGAGGGAAGGCGCGATAAGTATGTGTGTGTGTGTGTAAGTTACGCTCAGCGCAGCTTCTAGGTCTCCAATGTCAATTTTTTTTTAAAATGTGAAATGTTTGTCGCTGTTATTGGAGTTGTCATAAAGAATAGAGCGTCTTGTAGTACTGCAGTGCTTTATCAATATGTTTATGCGTTATGCTAACAAACAATAACTGACTGGGTCTGTCATCTGACCAATCACCGCCGATTAGCGTCACGCAAAGGAGTGGTTTGGAAAAATGAGTCGTTGTACGAATCATTTGGGAGTCGGTGAGCAAATCCGTTAAAAATAAATGCATATTATAAGACAAATAAAGTGTTTTTTATCTTTGCATGCATGTTAAACTGTCTTTGGGAACTCCTAAAACAAAAATAGGAACATTTCAAATGCTATGATTGGGGCTCTTTAATTATTCCGGATTTTGGGCACACCTCAGGTTTGTTTGATCATTATCATAGGGATCAAGCTCAACTTCTTTTAAATGCTTTCTGCAGACACTGTATTATTAGAGTAGCATATTTAGAGTTTCTGCCACCATCATCTCACCATTTACCTAACACTAGGACCACAATAAACATCCACTAAATGTGCACTCAGATTTTTATTCTCATAAAATGTTTTACACATAAAGCAACAAATAGTATTCTAAGAAACATAAAATAAAATACTACTACAAGTAGTAGTAATAATAATAATAGTATTAAATTAAACAGTACAATTGGTTTCTTCTTGTGTAAAACATTTAATGACAATTAATATTCATATAGTGCCTTCCCCAAGCTTAAGGATAGTTATATTACTACAGAGAAGAAAAAGGTTACATTTTATTTCGATAGTCCATTTTAAGCATTTTTCAAAGTATTCAACAACCACATGTAAGTTAACTATCATCAATTTGCAAATACATGTCAACTAACTCTCATTAGAGTATTAGTAGACTGTTAGGTTAGGGTTAAGTAGAATAAGTTTACTTGTAGTTGCAAAGTTTTTCATTGTCATTAGAATGTCTGTTGGGGGGCCAAGTGTTAGCTGATAAGCAGACGGTCTACTAAAGACTGGTAGTTGACATGCAGTTGAAAAGTTATAGTTAGTAGAAAGTCTAAAGTGGTATCCAAGCACAGAGAGAGCAGGGGCTTGGATCCAGGTAACCAATCTTTATTTACAAAACTGAACTTCTACAATAATAAAAAGCAAAGATCTCATCTCAATAAGACATAAATGTAGAGCAGCATAACATAGACAATATCTGAACAAGTAACTGAACCCAAATGGGGGTATAAATACACGAGTAATGGCTCTTTCAGACTGCACGATTTTCAAAGTAGTCAGGTCGCTGCTCTTTTCACACTGCATGACTATCTTGGCCAGCATTCAGTCGCTGCTGTGTTCACACTGGACGATGGATCGGCGACAGAAGGTTTCACACTGCATGACTTTAGAAAAATCGCCGACAGACTCTGTCTAGCACGCTGCACGCAAACTACATTTCACAACAAACACGCGTGAGATATGAAAATTTAACAACGCGCGACACCACACGTGCAAGACCGGAGTTCTCACGTGAGATTTTTTTTTTTCGACCCGGTTGTGGTACAGCTGGTGAAACAGACACGAGTGCTCCTGCCAAATTTCTACTAATTTTTCTTCCATTTATTGTGTCCAAATAGACCGAGAAGAAGCTTTTTTTGTTGAAACAATGCCATATCATGTTGATATGTGATCTATAACTCCTCCCCGAACTCCCTGCTGCTCTGTATCTTGCTCTCTCACTGGCTGCCGGTGATCGCCGATGTAGTTTTCAGTCAAAACACTTTTCACACAGCAGGATTTTGAATTGCCGACAGGTCCAGATATTTAGCATGCCAAATATCTCACGGGCGTCGGCGACTCGTCGGTGATTCTCTCAGTTCGCGTCTTTGTTCATTCACACTGCGTGATTGTCACTCGCGTGAACGAGCGCCGATTTGCCTGTGATTTCGGGCATTTGTCGGCGATTTCTCAAAACCTGTCGGCGAGCCAAAATCGTGGCTAAAATCATGCAGTCTGAACTCGGCATAAGGGGTTGTTTACACTACAACATTTTCAACTAAAAACTTTTTATGTGTTTTGGCCATTGATTTACACGACAACAGCGTTTTGGGTGCCTGAAAACGGAAACTTTTGAAAATGGTCTATCTATGCACGGCGGTATTTCCGGTGAAGGTGTAAGGATGCTTGATAACCTCCGCCGATCGTAGAGTCCAATGCAATACTGAGAATTTATATTGAATTTTATACTCCATGGTTATACTAAAGAAACGTTAGTCACAAAGACAGACAAAACAGACACGTTGTGTTTATGCTTCTTTTAAAAATTATATTAAATAAACATAACTATATATAAAATTATCTAAACGTATGAAAGTTTCGTTTCAAAGACGGGAGGACAGTAAATTTTAAAGACTCTGCCATTATCCCGTTTCCCTAGGTTTTCCTCCACTTTATTCTTCCCAACCGGAAACTGAAGAGCATCCTTGCGTAAAATGCGGAACTTATGCGTGCATGTAGCCAATGGGTATCAAAAGGCTCTGTGTAAACTACTGTACAAAAACGTGAATCTCTGAAATCGATGACGTCATGCACATGCATATTACGTGATCAGTTAGTGTTTCATTGCCATCCAATGGCCTGGCAGCAGATTAAAGCATTTTCAGTCGTTTTTGTGGATCCATGTGAATGGGGATTGTTTTGACAATGTGGAGCCAGAGGGTCGAGGGAGCCCGGTGAAGCTATTACCTCGTTTCCTTTTAAAAAGAACTGGTTCGGAACTAGTGCTGGTTCAAAGTTGGTTCAACTTGCAAACCTTCTTAGAACCTGTTTGTTTTTCCACTGACTAGAGAGCCTAGTGAACGGCATTGTTACTTCACTGTGTATGTTGCCATAGGTCTGAGCTTTCCCATTCCCGTTGTGTTGTTGGTCACAATAACCCGGTCTCCCCAGCCCCCGACATAAGCATGACATGGTAAAAGAACAGTTCCAGTCCAGCAAAGAGTTGGTGCCACTTTTGAACCAATTTTTCTGGCCGAGTACCTGTTCTTTGGCTGCCGAAACACAAAGAACAAGTTTGTGAGTAGGCACCGGCTCCAAACTGGCTCTCAGGAAAAGGGATATGGAGCTCCCAGATGGAGCTGAGGGAGGGAGGAGCCAAGGTGGAGTTAAGTTAAGTTTTAAGTGAATTATTGTGGTGAGCAGGATGGTCGAGGGACGTGAGAGAAAGTCGCGAGGCCGGTGGTGCGATTGCTAATGAGCATCTCTCACGGAGGAGTGGAGGCATAAAGGGGAGCGACGGAGTGGATGATCGAGAGAGGAACAGGCCTGATTTTGTTTGTATTTTATATTTTATTTGGTAAGCCAGCAGTCATCCACGAGGGGCTGTTGGCCGGTAGTTATGTTTTATTTTCGGTAGACAGCAGTTCCATGAGGGACTGCTGGCAGGTATTTTGTTTGTTTATTTCATTTAAATAAAGTTTAATTTTTTGATTGTTATCTGGTTTCTGCCTGAACCTTGCTACAATTGACCTTTCGGAAATTATTTTGTGTCTGGTACCCTTCGGTCATGACCAACACCAAATGACAAATAAAAACAAACATCAAAAATACAAAAGTACTTTACAAAATACAACTGACAACAGCAAAATCAATGCCATCAGCAGAATTTTTATTTAAAATTTTTAGAAGACATAGAAGGAAGAGACTATAGACAAACAGAGGTCTTCACATCGATGTAAAATTGTGATATCACAATCATTTATTTAACAGAGCTATAATGGAGGTTATAAAGATCTTTGTGCACGGGCAATCCATAATAATAACAGTACCCTATACTTAAGACCAGATGAATGGCTGGTTATTGGGCTGAGGTGGAGTGATGGGGTCGGTGGCCAGAGGCTGAGCCAGGGGATCCCCTTGCCAATGGAGACTGGAAGACCCAAAGCAGATCTGAGTTGCTGGTAGTCAACTGAGGAAGGCAAAAAGGAATCAGCGGAGGAAGGGCCGAGGAACTGGCTGTCTTGAGTTCAGGAGTAGACTCGGAGCTGGGCGGGATTAGCAGATACGCAGGAGACTTGGAGCTGGGCGGGACCAGCAGAGGCGCTGGAGACTTGGAGCTGGGCGGGACCAGCAGAGATGCTGGAGAATAGGAGCTGGGTGGGACCAGCAGAAACGCTGGAGACTTGGAGCTGGGTGGGACCAGCAGAGATACAGAAGACTCAGAGCTGTACGCAACCAGCAGAGACCATGGAGACTTGGAGCTCGGCGGGACCAGTGGAGATGCAGGACACTTGGAGCTGGGCAGGACAAGCAGAGACACTGGAGACTTGGAGCTGGGCGGGACCAGCAGAGATGCTGGAGAATAGGAGCTGGGTGGGACCAGCAGAGACGCTGGAGACTTGGAGCTGGGTGGGACCAGCAGAGATACAGGAGACTCAGAGCTGTAGGGAACCAGCAGAGACCATGGAGACTTGGAGCTCGGCGGGACCAGTGGAGATGCAGGACACTTGGAGCTGGGCAGGACAAGCAGAGACACTGGAAACTTGGAGCTGGGCGGGACCAGCAGAGATGCTGGACACTTGGAGCTGGGCGGGACCAGCAGAGACACAGGAGACTTGAAGTTGCACGGGATCAGTGGAGATGCAGGAGACTTGGAGCTGGGAGGGACCAAAGGAGGCGCAGAAAACTTGGAGCTGGGCAGAACCAGCAGAAACGCAGGAGACCCAATTTACTGAATAATATACCGTATCCAAGTTACTGGTTGGAGCCAACTGAGAAGAAGCCGAAGGACTGAAGGAAACCAGGGAGGGTCTCAGTCCTCCAGCACCCTGGCTCCACCTTGGTCACTCTTCACCGTGGCTCCGCCTTGGCCTCCAGGACAAGGAACTGGCTGTCTTGAGTAGGGTTGGTATCGAGAACTGGTTCTATTTTAGAACCAGATTAAGAATTCCAAAAAACGGGGATTCGATAAGACACATTTTGATTCCTCTTTTCAATTGCTTTGTGTGCATATTAACATGACTTTAAATCATTGAAGAGCAAGAAGACCCGCACTCTGTTTTCTTTGCTGCACACACATAGAAAACGTGTGAACAGAAAGTTATTTGTGGTTTTAAATTATTTATGCACATGAAGACCCGCATAAGGTTATCTGTGCTACACACACACCAAAAGCACACACAGGAGAATGTGATTTTAATGTTATTTAAACCATTCAAGCGCAAGAAGACCCTCACCCTGTTTTCTGTGCTGCAAACACATCCAAAGCACGTGCACAGAAAAGTTGTTTTTAATGTGATTTAAAAAAGTCAGTCTTCCAGGGGACAGTCATCTTGAGATGAGATCATGAGAGGAAGACCTGTAGGTCTTTGATTTAGAGAGGAACTGCTGATGGATCTATTAAAGCTTCTCTAGGTCAGTTGTTCTGTTATGGTATGTTAGTGATGGGCACTTTCAAAACACTGCCTCATGAAGCTTCAAAATCTTTACAAATATTTTGTTTCGAATCAGTGGTTTGGAACAAAACTACTAAAGTCACGTGATTTCAGTAAATGAGGCATTATTACATCGCAACTGTTTCAAAATGTTTCAAAATTTCAATGGTTCATTGATGGTTCATTGCTCTGTGAATCCATGACTAATACAGATTTACTGAAATCAGCCCCCATGCGGCGAACCATTAAAAATATCTATGGTTTTTACCTGATCTCTGATCAAGTTTCAAACATCTGTAGATGTTTTATTAAGAAGTTTGTATAATTAAAAAAATAATAATAGTAGTAAATAATCAACGCATTCTCACCCCAAGGCGTCACCTTTGACCATGCTTCAATATTTGACGTTTTAGGCGCCCTTTAGCGTCACTTACATGACGCGATCCTACGGCGTCATCTAACTGACGCTAAAGGAAAGCGTCAGTTAGAGGACGCGGTTAGGTTTAGGTGTGGGGTGGGGGTAGGGTACACGCGATCCTAGGGCGTCATCTAACTGACGCTAAAGGGCGCCTAAAGCGTCAGATATTGAAGCATGTCCAAATGCTTCCCAAGGCGTCAGTTAGGTGACGCCTTGGGAGTGAGAATGGGCTGAAATAATAGTCTCTTAGCTCTTAGTTAAGCTGAGCCATGCAAAAAAAAAAAAAAAAAAAAAAAAAAAAAAAAACAAGCCCTGGAAATTGCTAAAAGAACACATATACAGACACTAAATATTTAATGATATTGGATAATTAGTTAATTGCATCTGATAGATTATACTTTCAATCAAATATTTGGAATCGATTTATAAAAATATACATTTATAAATATATAGTTTTCATGCATGTTTGGGTTTTTGTTGCATTTAAACTGTTTTGACCAGCAGGCATCACCAGTGTGTGTTGTGTAGAACGCTTTGAAACAGTGAATCATTTGGCAAAGCAATTGGTTCAATTCATTAGAAGCTTTGAAAAGATTTGTTTCTCCCATCACTATAAGGTATGCAAGCACAGAAAGAACACTGGGTTGGGTCCAAGGCAGAAATCTTAATTTATTTACGAAACTAAACTTCTACAATAATATAAAGCCAAGGTTTCAAGAAGAACATTAATATAGAGCACCATAAAATAGACAATAACCGACTGAACTCAATAGGAGGTATAAATAGAGAATGTCTCATTATTGGGAGATACAAGGGTTCATGGCTCTACCATTAGAGAAGCATAACAGCTTACTTGGATCGTGTGCCTTGACAACCAAACACATTACAGCCTTGACGTATTTGGTTTTCATTCAGAGTTGTGAAATAGTCGATCCCATAGAAACGAAAGATACCTGTCACACAATTATCAGTGAGTTCCTATAAAACAGCATTTCTTTTTTTGGTGTAAACTCTAAAAATATATCAATCAAAAATGAATGTTTAAGAGCTGTTGAAGATTAGCAGAAGGGCTGTCAATTAATTAAATGGTAAGCCGTTTTCACACAAAAGCAGTGTATTCAGGGTAGTAAAGCCTCTCCTTCATTGTCATCCATGAAAAAAATGGCCTCTGGGGCCAGTTGCATAAACATAGCCATTATGTTCAGACAGTGTCTTAAGAACTATTGACAAACTAGGAGTTAGTTAGAGGCAATCAGTCTTGCTGTTCAGTATCAAATTAGACAAATGTATGTTTTTATGTAACTAACTTTAAAAAGTTATGAAGAGTTTTAAAGAAAAAAATTGGATGACAAACTTGTAAGACTATTCTTAGCAGTTTCTGCAACTCGCCACTGGTCTCCTTTCCTTCCATCGTTAGCAGGCGTTACACGTGTTTTTGTGCTAACCTTGTTGGTTTGCCTTTTATTGGCTTTGGTAAATACAGGACTCACATTTGAAAATTTATGTTAAATCTATAGAGTTTTCTTCGCAATCTAATGTCCTGGCAGCAGAATACAGCATTTTTAGTCATTTTTGCTGATATCTGAATGAGGATCCTTTTGACAATGGACAATTGTCTGTACACAGAAAACTCAACGGAAACTAACCCTAAATTACTGTATTAACCAGAGATAGGTTAACACACTAGGTTACTATGGTAACAAACAGGCACACAATCGAGCACTATTTAAGGGTACAGCCATTTGTAGTCGTGTCCGAAACCATGGACGTTATTGAGTGCACTCATTCAATCCCACAATGCACCGCAATAACGAGTGTAGCCTACAACCGATGTATGCTCAATGGCAAGAGAATACCTACACAGCAAAAAAATATTGTTGGTTTAACTTAAAGGGTTAGTTCACCCAAAACTGAAAATTCTGTCAGTATTTCCTCACCCTCATGTTGTTCCAAACCTCTATGTGTTTATTTGTTCTGCTGAACACAAAGGAAGATTTTTGGAAGAATGTTTTAATCAAACAGATCTCATTCCCCATTGACTACCATAGTAGGAAAAAATACATACTAGTCAATGGGGAATGAGATCTGTTTGATTAAAACATTCTTCCAAAAATCTTCCTTTGTGTACAGCAGAACAAATAAACACATAGAGGTTTGGAACAACATGAGGGTGAGTAAATACTGACAGAATTTTCATTTTTGGGTGAACTAACCCTTAAAAAAAATAAGTAACCTGGTTGCCTTAAAATTTTAAGTTGATTGAACTGGAAAAAGTGAGTTAAGGGACAAGTTCGGTGTTTTACAATTAAAGCCCTGTTTTAAGATCGTCCCTGATGAAATAGAATGGTTAAGATTGTTTTTTAGACAGATGCTCCTGTCACGAGAATTTTTGGATTCTGTGTTAGCATCTGTCTAAAAAACAATCTTAACTATTCTATTTCATCAGGGACGATCTTAAAACAGGGCTTTAATTGTAAAACACCGAACTTGTCCTTTAATACTATGAAGGAGATTGATTTAATCATAAGAAACTCAATACTAACTAAATAAATTATTTAAGTTGATTTGACAAAAGAAAAAATGTTGTTATAACAAATCTTGAAAATATTTTTTTTACAGTGTATGAAGCACTATGAGAGTTTTGCTAAATGAATTCCTGCATCTCGCAAGAAGATATGGCGCCCCCAACTGTATCATCTTTATATACACAAATATTTAAGTAGTTTAAAAGTGTAGCGACACTGACTCAATTACATAATTTGCAGTGCTTCATGGGAGTGGGCAGGTGCTAAAAATAATTTTGGAACAATTTGCTTGTCGTTTGTCTTATTGGTGGAGATTTCTTTTCTGGGTAAGAGTTTCCCCAGGACTTCCGCTGTTAAATACGATTACTGACAGGTTCGGCTAAAGCATATTTCATTGATTCAACTCATAGCTAAGTAAGCTTGCAAGTTATCTTTTAATAAATCAATTCCCTTATGGAGAAAATGAATGGGATTTTTACTTCCGGAAATTGTCTATTGGATGTGTACTTTAGAATCTTGTCAGAAGTAAAAAGTCATCTGGGTATTTTCCACTTACTGTTTTATGAATTCTGTGAATTTGGACATCATTCTCTTTTTACATACTGTTTTTCTTCTACTTCTATATAAAAGTATGCATATTCAGAATGCAACCTGATGATACCTTTAAGACTGTTGAGAGAAGGAGATCATACTTTCAGTCGTTTGGGAACACTGGGCAATTGAATATGGTAAGAGCATGTACACGTGCGGACTATTTTTAAAAAGCTTTGAAAAGGCTTATATGGGTATGCACTAGCAGTTCACTTATCTTTTAGAGATCAGATGTGGAGCATTTTGAAGAGAATGATCGACCAGGGGTTCTTTAACTGCTACAGCGATGTGTAGCCATGCCTGACAAATATCTGCTTAGGGCAATTAGGAAACAAAAGGCCTCTTTGTTCTGAACGGGGTTTGGGGGGGCGATGAGGGGACGTTAAGAAAGAAAGAAGGCTTGAGAGAGTAAAAAGAGAAGCGTCAAGGTATGGGCCAGAACTGCTGCACGGAGGAATGGTGTATAGATGTAACTTACCCACTTATATTAACTAATCTCAGAGCATAAATTAAGATCATGAATTAAGGTCATCAATAATAAATGTTTACTAAAGGCTTTTAAGAGTTTTAAGAGTTTAATTCTGTCAGGACCACTATCGTCAAATACGATATTGATTGCATACAGTTTGGACTGCTGGTATGGTCCTGTTCTGGGCGAAAACTTCCTGCAGATCCATGCAGCCTAGCATGGATAAGAGCAGGCAGAGCAGCAATAACCTCTCTTAGGGTAAACACAACAGAAACATGTAGCCTGGAGATATCATTAATTCGAGATTTTAAAGTAAAACATACTTCCAGAATTGATTCTGATTCGAGGGGAATCAGAATACCAAATCCTGACTGATGATAGGAGGAGCTGGGGATGGAGGAGGGCTCCAAAGAAATGCGACAGCTGCTGATAATACTGAAGGAACATTCGAATACAGTGACAGGCGTCGTATTCCTATTGGTAGATGTGGATCAGCTGAGAGTCAGCTGATGCGAGCTTGACTAACGTAACCTGCCAGAACTGACACTATGCTTGATTTCCGTTAGATCAATTCAATTCAATTTACATTTATTTGTATAGTGCTTTTCACAATAGCTACATATCGTTTCAAAGCAGCTTTGCATGTCAACATTACAATTTAGAGTGATCTGTAATCAGAGGTGACTGTGTCCAAATAATGTACTTACGCATGGTTCACATACAAATCATGCAGTTAGCTAAAAAGGTATTTACCTTTAAGGCAGAAACAATGAGCTCATTGAACTTCATTATGTTGAAGTTATCAACATAATGATTTAGAATTTTAGTATTGGTGCATCTCACAGGAGTTGGAGTCATCTTCGTTGTTCAGGTCAAGACAGTGTTTTTTTTAAAGCTCATTAAGATGAAGGATCAACAAAAAAATATATTAGAAAAAGTCACTAATTCATTAAATTTACGCTTGCTTACAGATCTAAATGCCTTTCTGAGACCTGTGGAAATAATGATTATTTGTTGTTTATTACCTGTGGCATTTTCCATAAACTGTTACATGAGAAGAGTCATGAGTCACAACTCTAGACAGGGCTATCGTTAATTAACTCTCTGATGGTCTTCCTTCATGAGTCACGTCCTGGGCCTTCCCGGTCAGAAGTGACCGGAGGCCTAAAAATGAAACTTATTCCATCCCAGTAAAACCAATGCAATTTGTTTTTGTTTTATATTATTTATTCTTTTTAATTTAGTATTTTGAGACAATTTTATTGAATTTATTAATATTTATGCGATATTTATGGTCCATTTTTTCAATGGAAATATATGAAGAGTTCAGATGCATGCAAAAGCCTCTAAATGCCATTTGAAATTTTCTTCTTTAATGATGATTTTTATCAAACTTGTATATTTAAGTTCAGTAATTTCACTTAAATGGCAATGATAATTACCTATTAATTGTTATTTACTGTAAGTGAAATTACAGAACTTAAATATACAAGTTTGATAAAAATCATCATTAAAGAAGAAAATTTCAAATGGCATTTAGAGGCTTTTGCATCTGAACTCTTCATATATATATATATATATATATATATATATATTTTAATTATTATTGCAGTATTTTTGTTTAATATAGAGTCTATGCCTTCAGAAAAAAAAAAATATTTTGAAGAAAATTAGCACCATCTGGTTACAGTATAGAGAAAAAGTGTAGAATCATGGTGTAACCACTAGATGGCATGCAGCTCTCTATGGCGAGGCATGTGAATTCCCCAGCTGTTTATGAACACTTTTTTTTTTGTGGATTTGAATATATAATTGAAACAATATCAAATACTATTTCTTATTAATATATATATATATATAAATAAAAATTGTGAATTTTTGTGTTTTTGTCAATTTCCCATTCATTTCCTATGGGGGTCATTTTTGACCAAAGACCAAAATCATGGCTAATTTTTTTACAACCACTTAGCATGCTCGGATCATGAACTCATTTTTTTTTTGTGTGTTCACATACCCAATGCCAGACATGTCACCAAGTTTCGTAACATTCCAATGAAGATGTGATTTTTAAAAATTCATTGAATTTATTGGTGTGTGTGTGTATAAAAGTGTGTTTGAATATGTGTGTGTGTGTGTGTGTGTGTGTGGTTGGGTGTAAATTTTTTGCACTCTTGATGTTGTAGAGTGTCACCCCTTTACTGCGGTACTTTTAAGAATCGTGGCTGATTTGTAGATAGTAGATTCAGATAATTTTTTTTTTTTTTTTTGTAAATTTCCCATTCATTTCCTATGGGTCAGTCATTTCTGAACGAAGACCACAAGTGTGACTATTTTTTTTTTTACGACCACTTAGCATGCTCGGATCATGACCTCAATTTTTTTTTGTATTCACATACCAAATGCCAAAAAACTAAAGTCACCAAGTATCATAACCTTCCGATGAATTATTCAGTCAGAAGTGACCGAGGACCATCAGAGGGATTATATATATATATATATATATATATATATATATATATATATATATATATAAACTGAGGCTTTAAATATTTTATGTTTAATACTGTAATCTTGCTGTAGCTGCTTAACTTCATTTATATGCTTCAGTGCTCAACTATCCAGTGCCAACTAATAAAATATTGAAATATACACAGTCATCTTATCTACAGATAGAAGAGTTAAACATTTTAATGTCAACGGACTGTTTTAACGATGCTAAAATGATACAACAAAAAAACATCTTGTGAAATGGTCTATAATGTATATAATGTAATAATATAATGTACTTCAATGGGAACCAAATGGTTCAAGGTCCAAATGAGAGTTTCAGTGCAGCTTCAGAGGGCTTTAAACGACACCAGACGATGAATAAGGGTCTTAGTGAAACGATCGCTCATTTAAATTTTTTTTTTTAAAAGTTTAAGTTTTATAAGCACAAATGCACCTTGCTCTGTTCTGTGATGCGCGTTTGTGACTCTCCTGTTCAAACTCGTTCATCAAAATGAACAAATCTTTTTTAGAGTCATGACTCGAAGGGTCCTAGATAAGACCTTTATTCATCGTCTGGTGTCGTTTAAAGCCCTTTGAAGCTGCACTGAAACTCTCATTTGGACCTTGAGTGAACTACTCCTTTAAATACCATAATTGTTATGTTAACTGGTCGGATTTTCATCACCTCTACAGAAAATCTAACTTCTGTAGGACTACTATTAAATGTTGATTGCACGTCTCTGCTCCAATTTCTTGGAGTACTTATAAAGTACTCGATATTACACATGTCGAAATTATTGGTAGTCCTTCATACTCTTTAACAGACTTTTAATGTAGTGTGACCACAAGCAAACAACTTTAGTCATTATTTTTGAGGCTGTTTGGGGAGGAAACCCTGTTTAGTGAAAACGAAAGATCAAAAATCAGACCGCAAAAGCTTTTATAATTGTGGCTAATGAAGATGCACATTATTACAGGAACATGTGTTCAGAGACCAGACAAAGGCCTGCAGGGATGCACATTTCATGCGACATAGGTGCATGCTTGTCCTGTCAATCAAGACCCATTGAAGTGAGGAGTGAGACAGATGCACATAGAGAGAGAAAGCAAGTACACAGCAGTTTTGCCTGAATCTTCTGTGGAGGCCTGCTGCTTCTTTCTCAAAGCTGAAGGATTTGCAATGCATGCACGGGTGTGTGTGTGTGTGTGTGTGTGTGTGTGTGTTTGAGTGTGAATGGAACGCAATGGTTTTGGCAGGATTCCATGTTTACTATAAGCTTTCTCCTTGTTTATTTGAGTGTGCATCTCTTTGTTGCTCTTGTTCTTGGTTGGTGGTTTGTGGTGGCGAGGAACAAGGACAGTCTTTCATGGTTACAGGTGCATAAGGGCTGTTTTTGAGTGTGATTTATTCTTATATGTAGTGTGTGATTTTCTTTCAAGACTGGATCATGAGGCAAAGAGAAAGGAAACAAGAAAACTAACATTAAATAAATTTAACATTGGAACAAAGAACATTGTCACTACATTTCAGTAGGTGAATGTGTAAAAGAGAAAAAAAAATGTATTAAAAAATAATAATTAAGCAACTGTAAAAAAATATTGTTGGTTTAACTTAACAAAAAAGTAACCTGGTTGCCTTAAAAAAGATTTTGTGTGAAACATCAAAAACTTAAAATAATAAGTTATCTGAACTAAATAAATTATTTAAGTTGATTTGACAAAAGAAAAAATGTTGTGATAACAAATCTTGAAAATATTTTTTACAGTGAATACTTCAATTGGTTTGGGTAATTATGTATTCATTTTCACAGCATTTCTACTGAATAACATTATCTGGCCCTTTTACTGTCTGCCATCTCAGTAACAGTCGGAATAGCAGTGTCTAGAATTACTACAGGTGCAGTAGTCTCAAACGAACACAGTAAGGTAATTAATCAGTCTTCATCTCTGCCAAGTTTTCCTTGATCCATTTGTAGGCAGTGGTTACATAGTCGTTTGCTGCCCTCTGGTGCTTAAATCATCGGGTGCAGAAACATATTAAAACATATAGGGCAAGCAGATGTTGGTTATGCTTTTATTGTCCACTTTGCCATCACTGTGAAATGAAAAGAAAACAGATTATTTTGAGATACAAGTATATGAATGGGCACGAATTATTTTAAATATATAGTGAAGTGTAGAATGTTACCAAGACGAAGACATTAGCTGCTAGACTAAATAATGTGATATTTTAGGTGATTTACATAGATTCTTTTTAGCGTTTTCATGAGCACATAATTTTGCCTCTTAAAAGTACAACCTAGTGCGTAAAGATCTGCCGTGACCCGGATTCGGACCGGGGTTGCTGCGGCCACAACGCAGAGTACTAACCACTATACGATCACGGCACAGTTATGGTACGCCAGTCGACCGACAGTTCATTATCGCATCCTTGTGGACTGAATCGAAACTGCGCTGTATAGCCTACACTTCCCAATATAACTTCTATGACTTTGGTTACCTAAATCGTTATCGCTGTATCCTACCTTCGACAAACGAGGCTATTTGCAAATTGTAAAATCGACAAAGAGCAAATAGGCCTATTTTATTCTGTTTTCGTTTTATATAATCAAAAACAATAACCAGCATTTTTAGTGCTGTTTAAAAGTTGAAATTTGAAATTTCTTTTCAGTGAAGGTTATCCAGGTTAATGTAGGATGTCAGTTTGACTGTAGGCTGTAGATAGACCGACAATCACAATGTTCTCTAACAATATGTCACCAGCCAGATGTAGGCGTAGGCCTACCTGACACGATGCGGCTTTTACTATCACTATAAATCACTTACAAGTGTAAAAGACACACTGTATCATTTATTTTCCTGCCGTGACCCGGATTCGAACCGGGGTTGCTGCGGCCACAACGCAGAGTACTAACCACTATACGATCACGGCGAGCTATGACAGTAGTAAGCTTATAGCAATCAGGAGTCACACTAGACTACGTTTTAAGACTACACTGTAACAATATAATAACAGAACAGGGACATTGTTATTACTACAGTATGAATGTTAGGATATCTCCGAACAAACATGTCGGTATGATGATGAGACGGCATTACATATGTCAAAATGTGCGGACTTGACTTAATATTTCAGGTCTGGCTATGATGTTGGCACTCAGTGATTTTGTTTTTAAAATATGCCTATAGCACCGCAAAAATAAAGCGAATAAATTGTCAAAACAGCTGTTACAAGGTAAGAGTTACAGGTTTCTACGCCATTATAAGGAAATGTTTTTTGGAACGAGTGAATGAATTTAGCTTGAACAGAGCAGAGCGAGGTCACTGGCGCGTGCTCCTATGTGAGTGTGTCACAGCTCCTGCAGTCTTACGTTTGAGGAGGATGCAGTTTACTGAGGTTATATTTTGTATTATCAAAATGCGTCTTGAGAAAGTGTTCAGCCGTCACAATAATTTGTTTCACATCACTCCGCTTGCAATCTAGGCCAACTGATAGCCTATGCGTTGTGGCGCAATATGAATAGCGTTCCGACACTGGCTAATTTATTATAATCCTAGATATTTGTAGGCTATCTGTCCACTTAAAAGCAAAGACACTAAAAGAAGACTCAGTAAATATGCTACCAATAGCAGAATATTCGACACACGCTTTGTTTGCAATTTTGCACCGAGCCAAAAATGATGTTGAATTTAGCTTGGTCGATACATACAAAATATTCGCCTAAATGAAATTATATCCTGCATTTGAATGGTCATCAATTGTTCTCAAAATATATTTTTTAGTTCTCACATGTTTCTCATTCCACACAATCATCTTGTTAAAATTAAAGTTAGCTACATCATTCACCTGATGAGGAGCCTGAGCAAATATGATTTAGCCTAATTTCATAAGCCTATAGGCTAGGCCTACTCCTGTGAATCTGACATGAGAAGTATGTTCACAAAATTGATAAAATAATGGAAAACCTAATATAGTTTTATAAATACAAATTAGTGTAGTTTTTAATTGCTCAGTGAAACCCAGGTGTAATTCTTTAACACAAAACCAACATCCAAGCCCATCATGACACTGTTAGAGAGGTGGGCTATTAAATAATAATAATAATAATAATAATAGTAGCCTAATAAATCAATAAACAAACGTGAATTGTGTTTTTCATTCTTATAAAAAGAAAAACAGTATATGTCCAGACTGCCATGTGCCTTGCCTGAAAATATCTAATTGATATTAAAAAAAAATAACATTTTTTAATTATTATTATTATTATTAATTAGACCTATTGATTAATGTAGCCTAGAACATTTTAATTCTGGCTAAAACAAATCGAAGTACTTGAATAAATGTGTCATTCATTAATATTATAATACAGAAAACCTGCTAATTCATGGGAAATAAGCTCTTATAGGTTTTGTCTCGGATTGAAATGCTAAAATGGAAATCATGTGCTATTAGGCTATATAGTTACTTTACAATAATAAAAAAGAACATATCTTGCAACTATGACGTATAAAAAGCTGGGATCAATATAATATGGGATCATGGAATCATATGGGTCATCTTCAAACCGTTATTTGAAGCACGTGTGTCTCTTTGCTACCCGGTAGACTTATGGTCGACTTAAAAAAAGGTGGTGCCGTTTATGCAAAAGCAGCAGGTCATCATTTTGCATTATATGCAAACGCCACTTAACCGTTTACCAGTTAAAAAAAAAATCTATTTACACGTTAAAGCAACGATATTTTAAAACAATATATATAATCGATGTAGTATAAGTAATAACCAAATAATATTCACTCGTATAGGACTTGAATGCCTACTAATGAAAAGCAATATATAACTTTCCTAACCTGTGAAAACATGAAAACACGTTTTTAATCGAAAGGAACGGAATCTTTTTGATATTTTCTAAAGATATTAGAAACGAAATATCGCCTTGTTACAGCAACCCTGGTGCACCAGCTATAGCTACAGAACTTAGACTAAGTAAATCGATAATTAATAAAAGTTTGGCTTTGAGCGTCTAGAGTTGAGAGAATAGATTAGCCTATCTAGCCTTCATGAAATGTAGTGAACTTACGGAGGCAGTATCGAGGCTCGCTGCGCGCACACATGGCTATCCAAACTCATGTTAAACTTGACAGGCAAAAATGAACAAATCTCTCAAATCTTCAGGACACCGACTGTTTCTACATGTTAATAATGAATCCCTGTCCTCCACTCGCCACTGAAATTGCCAAAGTTTACGTCTAAGAATTTGGAGCCCTTTCGCTTCGTTTCGTATCACACTCCACCTACTCGATATAATGCTCCAACAAGCACTGGTGTTTGTTGTTTCAAACACAGGGCTTGTTTGTTTGTCTTTAAAAGTGTGACAGCGCATAGAATAAACGATTCATTCTATATACGTCGTTTATCTTGACAGAAACATTTAGTAAGCCACGAGTGCAGTCACAACCAAAACGAACTTTTCTACGTGACAACTTGTCTCGTGAGGAGCAAAGATGACAATCCAGGCTATACGAAAACTGTTATATAATGTTTGTCTATCGACAAGATAAATATAGATTGTATGATAGCCTAATGAAATTTATTCAGTAGAAATGATAGAAAAAACAGGCAAAAATGTTATTAACAAAATTACGAACGATTAAACAATTTATTGTCATATTAGGCTATATGAATCTGATAAGTGAGGCGTACTTCTGCTTAGCTCGATAGACTTAAATGTAAAAAATTGTAACGACCTAAATAAAAGACCAAACTATTTTGTTGAGATCACCACTGAATAGCATGTCTTATATATTATATTATATATAAGTCAGAATTGCAATTCATTCGGATTCATTGCTCTCTGTTGATTAGCCTACACTTTTTTTATTTACAGGTGACGTGAATAATCATAAACCGTTTCATTACTAACTTTTGACAGTGTCTCATTTAATGGCACCGGTAAACACGCTCAAATTAATGCGTGTTTCATCCATGTTGTTGGAGTCCTGTGTGTGTGTGTGTGTGTGTGTGTGTGTGTGTGTGCGTGCGCGCGCGCGCCAGGCGCTCTGGTGTTCTGGTCTGGATCAATGCCATCATTGTGCTCTCTAACAGTGGTGACTTTCTCTGCTATATCATTCAAAATCTTAACAATGGTTTACTAATACAGCCTATAGACAGTAGCCTATATATTTCTACCGATTTAAAGATTGTTTAGCCATCATTAATAAGTCATTAATGTTTATCAATGCTAAACAATGTGGTTTAAGATTGTCAAAATCGAGCACACACTGTATGATGGGGAATTAGAATGAAAATCGTTATTATTAATTTATTTAAAATATAGGCCTAATTTCATTAAAATATAGCTACTCATTTAGTAGGGATTTAATTGCTTTCATGCCTGTACTTAAGGAAAGATTCTTAATCCCCAAGGGCAAAATGCACAGAGGAATTTGACCTATCTTCAGCCACTAGTCTAAATTGCGCTCAGTCTCGCTTTGATTGGACTTGTCCAATGTTAATATGCAAATAGTGACACTGTCTGCCGAGCGGAAGTGAGGGGCCTAGGGCATGGAACGGCGAGCCGAGCTCCACCGGTGCGCCAGCCAATCAGAAACGAGGATGTAATTCCAAATGCGCAGCTACGTTTGGCTGCTGCCAGCGAGCAACAGCGACGACAGACAGAGAAAGTGAAGGCGCAGACCTACCCACTTGCAAATAACTCAGCCTATTCTGGACCGCGTTCAACTCAACCACCAAAAGCTATCCAAAAGACTGACTTGCAGAGGAAGGAAGATAAAAAAAAAAATATCTGAGGTGCTCGCTGACTTGATTTTGCCGCCTGTGTGCCAAGAATTCGCTTCCGGTGTTCATTTTTGTAAGCACTACAACGTGAAACGAAAAGAGAGAAAAAAAACAAAAAAACACAAATTTTTGAACTTGAGACATGTGAGCGTACCGGCTTCAATTTCATCCGGCCTCCAGGAATCCCCTTCAATTCCATGCAATACAGTGCAATGGTACGTTATGATGGAAAACACTGTCTTACTAACATTTGTGAATATTTGTCTCGAGTTGCTGTGTTGCGCGAATGTAACTTCAACTGAGCACTAGCTTTACGCTTCAATATTTAACTGAACACGACACTTTAAAACTGCAGAAAAAAATATCGTAATGTTGGATTGTTTATGTCATGCATTGGCAGACGTCCTATATGGGTCATAATGTGTCAGAAGTCGAGTTTGTGCCTCTTGGCATGCATCCTGTGTTAGCTCAAACTCTCCCCTATTGAATAGCCTTGCGCTTCTGGCACGGAGCAGCGGCGTGAATACCTGGACAAGCCGTGTTGATATTTACTCTCACTGTCATTTAAATGCTTGTCTGAGGCTGTTTTACGTAGCGACACTTGCATTGACACTTTCACTCTGTAACTTTGTTCTTTGACACTTTAAAACATTACGTTATGCACACGTATGTTTGTTTGCACGTCCATACACCGGTTGTTTTACCATGAACATTGAACTTTGTTGCGTTGCGCTTTTCTTGCGATCCATTGTAGTTACATTTCAGTAATGGACTCGGTGTCCTTCATAAAGTCTTTGTTGAGCCTTGTGGACGTACGAGTTGGACGGAGGGGTGGGCTTTGACTTCGACACAAGATGCCGTCATGCCGATGTAACGCGAAGGGAATCATTAGGCTATCTGTCCACAGACTGGCCCTGTGCTCTTCTCTCACTGGGATACGTGATAGAACCGTATGCAGTATTTTACTGTTGATTTCTCTCTTTTCTCGCAAAATTTAAACCGTTGTCATGTTGGCTACTGCTCTTTTAAAAAGCACAGAAATAAACTATTCAGTTTGGAGATATTTTGCATAATAAACGCTACAGGCCCACACTTACATTTGCATTATTAGCTAATAAATCGTGCTTTTCCAAGCGTTTGATATAACACTAAAGCCTTTATGTTTTATAAGTAGGCTAATGCCATATCTCAGTATTGATTTGTAGTCTAAAAGTAAACTTAACCAACGAAAATAGACAAAGTAGGCTAGTCAAAATGTGTTTATATCCAAGCATCATATTTTGTTTTTATTAAAACGACGCCTGACAAAGAAGACACTTTGTTTAATCAAAGTTGAAATCAATTCATGAATTGTTTTCATTTGCAATTGAAGAAGCCAGCAAAAGGCTATAGGGCTCGCTTCATCGTGTTTCATAGTTTTACATGCCTTCCCAAAGTCCTCACCACATAAAAATGACATTTGGATAAAAAGTAGGAAATGGCTTAAATCTTTGTCAATGTCACGGAGGTGCAATCGAGGTGGGCTGGATATATGGGATATGCGCTTGCTGGAAGAGGAGGAGTATGACTGTGTAATTAAAGGCGAAAAAAAAATCTTCAGACTGATTTGTTAGGCTCCAGCAGACTAGAGGGTGTTACCGGCCCATATTATATCAAGTTTGAAAAGCGATCAGAAATTATGCGCCTTCAAGTTTTCTTATTGCAGGTGCGATAGGCTGTATTATTCAAGATTCCTATTTGAAACTGGACTCTCAGATTCCTTAGCTTTTTACTCAGTGGTGGGTTCACCTCACGCGCTGTGGATGCGTCTAGATTCACTCCGTTTACAATCTTTTGTGCTCTTAAATAGACGTCGGGATCGGTTAAATGCAAAGTGTGGGATCTCCAGTTGTTCTTTGTTGCCGGATAAGAGCGTGTTTTTTTTGAATGAGGATATCAGGTCTTACTCAAACGTGCACGGAGCAGCACGGGCTCTGAAGAATGAAGCGATAATATCAATCATCTGATACCCTTCAGGACTTTGATAACCGCGCGATCTACGATGTATTCGCCGATTTGTCTCACACAGGTATATTTTATATTTGTTTGTATTATCACTGAGTAGGCTACTAGGCAATTCCTTTGGTACTTGTTTAGCTACATTCACTGCATGTGCTTGCCTACACTTCCCTCTTGTCATTTTAAAGTTCAATATCGTATTTGAATAACTTCTACGACGTCGTGTTTCACAAAAGGCACGTGAGAAAATCGATTCATTTAAACATAGGCTAACAGAAACCTTTAAAATCAATCAAGAAAATAAATCAATTTAGAAGGAAGAAGTCATTTTTAAATTCATCAAATTACCTTTCATTCTCTAGTTCTTTTTACTGGTACTTTATAGTACCCAAAACCAAATACCTTAATCTGACAAAACTATGGCTGGTAACTTTTTTAATCTTCAAAGAAATATGACCAACTCAAGGACTGTGTAGAAATATAAATGGTCCTTAATAAGTTGTTTCTTCGAAGATACGTTGAATAACCTTTTTTTAAGACTGCAATCGATTTTAATTTTAAAGCGTTTTTAAGGAATTAGGACTTATAAAAAATCCGACGGACATCTAACTCGATGTATAGGCTGTGATAGAATGTAGTCAACTCACTGCGCTCATCACATGAGCGAAGATGTTTTTTCCTAATCAATGAACAGATCAGTGTTTACTCAAATCCAATTTCATGGCCTTTGTAAATGTAAAACCTGATTAAACAAGGCAATATATATGAGGTTAACAACAGGGAGAAGTTCATCTTCATCTCTTTGCAATTTCAAGCGCGAGGTTAAGGCAGTGACTTTGAGTTCCCTTTTTGAGAGCTCACCGTTTTATCCTAACCTTTCTTTGAGGAAACTTGCTTTAGTTTGTACTTGGAGATTCTCTCACAGAGTGAATTAAGATGAAAACAATGATAAGGTTGATTCAGCGGTTGGACAGAGTCCGCCGGCTTTGGCTGACACAATTTTACTGTTTATATTTTCCTTGGCATCAGAGAGTGATTGACTGAGATATGGTCAGTAGCCTACAAGAGGACCTCGAGCCTGCGCAGCCAACAACCTCGTGCTACACTTTGAACTATTAAAAATAGAAATTTGTGTGATTTTTTTTAAATTTTATTTTTAATTGTGTTTTATTTTTTTTGGTTCAAGGACATTCCTTAACATTGTGATATTATATACATTTGCATAACAGCTGCCAAGACAAAAATATCAATACATTTTTTATTACAATATTGTTATATTGTTACAATACATTTACATTTTTTGTTACAATACATTTAGATTTATTTAAATTTTATGTTGTAGGGATACAACAATGTGTGATATTGCAAGGCCTTATGTATTTATTTAAATTCATTATGGCAAGAATCACCTTCTTTGTGGTCAATAGGTTCATTAAATTTATAGCAGAAAAAATGTATTTGATAGAGATCCTTTTTGTATACTATCTGTATAGTAATTTCGATATCAATGCATAATTTGTGGAGTGGAGTTGTGGACATTTACAATTATAGGTTGCATGTAGTTGTGACTAAAGAAAATATGATGCTAGCTATAATTTAAAAATAATTAAATCATCTATCATCTGATGTGATATTTTTTAAATGAAAATCAGCACTTTGAATGAACTTAAGTTTTTATACATTCCAAGACTACACCGCATAGTGCGAAAACTCACACTCTTTTGCGAGTTATATATTTCTTGTGCAACATTGTTGCATGAAGGATTGCACTTGCATTCCTAAATGTAGTTTGTATGGTATTTATACAGTGCTGGAGTGTGGGCTGTGTGTGGGGGGCTGTCACAGAAATATAGGCAGAAGTGGTGCGCTGCTTGTGGTTTCCTAAAGAGCTGCCGCCCGCCTGCACACAGAACAATATGTGGTTTAACTCTTCTCCGATCAATTCGCTGCAGTCCTTGTTCATTTTTCAATGTGGCGGTGAAAAAAAATGCATAGAAGTTTGCAGAGTCAGTGTGTGTGTGCGTATAAGATGGTCTTTTTCATTATGTTAAGATTCTCGCACTCTTGCTTTCATTGTCTTTTTACTTTTTATTTTCATAAACCTCATCCATTGCTAAGAATTTGCAGTGCTTATTGATCTTTTGACTAAAAAAAAAAAAAGAATATAATTAACTTATATTTTGTTGAACTGAAAAATGATAAAGGGAGGCTTCAGATAGTGGTAGTGTTTGTCTTTTAGTAAATGGTGTCACACATTCTCCTGGTGTTCTATTTTATGTTTTAAACCATAATTGAATTTTCTTGACAATATTGAATCAATTTCACTTGCTGAGGTGATGAGATTATATGTGTGGGGAAAATGTCACTCAGAGGTCTGTAAAATTGGCAACTGAGTTTACTCAGTTTAAGTTTGTAGTGTAAAGCTACATAGCAAGTTCAGGCATATGAAAACAAAACAAAACAAAAAAAGCCTTGCGCTCAATAATTCACAAGTGTGAATTTTGGTTTAGCATTTTAATGCAACCCTTACCAAACTGCTCTGAGGCCCGAAGAATGTGGCTATTGTGCCAAGATGTCATTTTCATTGTCCATCTAGATTTGATTTTCGAAGGGCCTTGGAATAATTGCGGTACATTAATGCTAACAAATGAAATGATTCCCAAAGACCGCAAACACCTCATAGTCAAGAGTAAAAGCTCAAGGTGTAAAATAGATTTCTCTCTCCCTGCTTTTCTTCACTCTTCCATGTTTAGTTAAAAGCCTTACCTAGTACTTCTGGTCTTGGGAAGGTTTGCACTGTCATTTTAGACATGTCCACATTTGTCTTGCTTTCTTTGCAAGTGTGGTTGATAATCATGCCCTCAGCTGTCCTTGTCCAAGGCATTTAGAGACTATCTTTTGAGTTTTCCAGGATTCCGTGAGGTTCTGTGGGTCTCTGTGGTAAGGGCTGTTTCAGGAATGCAGGGCGCTTTGATAAGAGATCTGGAAGTATGGGGGGTGCTTGCTCTCTTGTGCCAACACACGGACTGGTGCTTTGAGCGTTGCTGGAGACGGAGAGCGAGCGAACGAGCGAGAGAAGGGGGGTAGAGAGAGAGAGAGAAGGGGAGTGAGAGATTGGTGATTCTGGAACTGTCGGCTCTTCACTGGCACGGCGCGGGCAGACGCGGTAAACAGTGGCATCCTTTTTCTGCGTGCCTCCGACACCTGCAGGCAGGCCAACGCTGCCTGCAGTCGCAGTGGAAATGGTAGATGAATGTTTCATGCTGATATTTTAAAATATCATTTTAAACAACTTAAGTGCTTAAAAGTTCTCTAAAAGCAGGAAACCGAAGATTAGATTTGTTGCTGCTGACTGATATTTGTAACTGTAACTCTGTAATGCTTTTCTGGACCATTAAATAGTCATTTGTATAACTTTTGCGTCTTATAAATGGTCTTTATCTGCAATGTTTTCTAAACCGGCTATCTTTTTTTTTTTTTTTTTGGCTGCACTGGCTCTTGGCTAATTCAGACAAGAACCCATGCCAAAAGGTCACTTCTGCTCCTGCTCAATTTTTCTCCTTTTCCCCTCTCTCTCTTCTCTCAGGATGAGTTTCATCCCTTCATCGAGGCGCTGCTCCCTCATGTCCGTGCCATAGCCTACACCTGGTTCAACCTGCAGGCACGAAAGCGCAAGTACTTTAAGAAGCATGAAAAGCGGATGTCCAAGGATGAGGAACGGGCTGTGAAAGACGAGCTTCTCAGCGAGAAGCCTGAAATCAAGCAGAAGTGGGCATCTCGTCTCCTGGCCAAGCTGCGCAAGGACATCCGGCAGGAGTACCGGGAGGACTTTGTGCTCAGCGTAACGGGCAAGAAGCACCCGTGCTGTGTTCTCTCCAACCCCGACCAGAAGGGCAAGATCCGCCGAATCGACTGCTTGAGGCAGGCTGATAAAGTGTGGCGGCTGGACCTGGTGATGGTCATCCTGTTCAAAGGTATTCCGCTGGAGAGCACAGATGGGGAGCGTCTGGTCAAGTCCCCGCACTGCACCAACCCGGGACTCTGCGTCCAGCCCCACCACATCACTGTCTCTGTGAAAGAGCTGGACTTGTTTCTGGCATACTATGTCCAGGACCAAGGTAAGTGTGAGGGAAGGTTGGGAGATTTCTTGACTTGATTTAAGTGTGCTACTTTAACTCGCAGGCTCAAGGATGTAGCCAAAATAAAATGAATATAATTTCCAATTGTTATGGATATAAGAGTAAGGACATACAGTACATTTTTTGTTTTACACACAAAAAGTTTAAACTGATCTATTTTGGTACGTTTAAGTAGTATTAAAATTATTTGTATTTTTGTAAAAAATTTTTTTTACATTTTACTGATTAGTTGCGTACAAAAAAAAGAATGAGTGACAAAAGTGTGTTGCTTGTGCTGGAATCACATGCATTTGTAAAAATGAGAATCTCAAGCAGCACTTTTTGTTACGATGAGGTCAGTATCAGAATACAATTCAAAATTGACATCAGAAAATCAAAAGAATAATAATATAAAGTTATAATAATAGTATAACAGTATAACGACATACAAATACCCATTATATCATTGTATAAATACATGCAAAAAATGTGTTACATAATGAGAATTTGTGCGAATGGCACAATTACACAGTACTATTCTATTAGAACGATATTTTGTATTTTTAAAATTTCTCCCCTTATTCGTTTTTAATGACTAGATAGGGTCTGGTAATTTTCAGTTATTTTTAGTTATTTGTTCATTTTTTTTTTTTTTGCAAAGTTAAGGAAAAAGGTCTAAACTTCTCTGCACACTTACATGTACCTTCACATTTATTCATTTAACATGTACTTTTATCCAAAATGACTTAAAAACAAGGAAAGCTTCAACATAAACTATTCCTTTTTTATTTCCATTTTAAGTTTTCTGTTTGAAAAGTATAAATTTGGACATTATCCATATTTTCCAGTGTGCAACAAATAAGAATCACTACACGACAAAAAATAATTTTATAGAAGTGTTGCTTTTGTGAGTATGTAAATGTTTTCATTAACGTCAGGCATGGCACCTCCATTTTGTGAAACTGAAGTGCCAGGGTAAGCAGAAGGCAGAGCGGAGGGACAATAATGGTTGCCACTGGCACCATGGTTGGCATCAGACTCTCTTTTGTGTCTTTGTAAGATGGCGTGCATTCGCCTGTTGGCACACACACGGCAGCCTAAATCTCTCGTTTACCTCTCTGAATGGACCTTGGTCTCCACTCTTATTTACAAATAACATATGAAATAATATGTATATAAATTCGAACAGTAATTTGATGTATTTTAAAAATATTTTAATGTCTGTGTAGCATAATCGGAGTGGCTGACTCTTGTTATAAATGTTATTCTCTAAAAATATTTCTGACCTTTTATATAATCTGAAAAAACAAACAAACAAAAAAACAGAAGAGAGTACTGTCACCAAATGAATATAGGGTTCTCTGTTAAGGGCTTACCGTGGCAGTGCGGAGTTTTTTTCCTTTAGCATCCAGTGCCCATTTCTAGACAATGCCCTCACATTATGCCAGTGCACCCAGGGCGGCCATTTTGTTAGCGTTGTGCCAGGAGAGTGGTAGGAAGAGTGCCAGTGACTGAGGATGGCCATTGATATCAAACCCTCTTTGTCTGCTTACTGCATGCCTTTGATTCGTTAATTGGCATCCGCAATGCAGTAGGCATGGAGGAAAGTTTCCTGAAAGCGGTGGAATGGGAGTTATTCACTTCCAGCTAAATAAAACCAAATGTAAAGCAAAAGGGAATCTTTACTCGCATCATAAGGAAATTGTGGTTGTCGTCTGTGGCTGTGAATTGAAAAGGTAAATCGTGTTCACTGCTTTGCTGATTTTGACGTCCAAATGCCAGCAAAGGGTCCTTTTGTAAGGAAGCCATTACTACGTTTGTTTTATTTATTTCATAGAAAATTGTACTTTTAATACTCACAGTATAATTGTAAGTATTTTCACACTCCAACACAACTAGTGTTGTGTGTGCACTCTTTGTATTTCATCTCATGGTCTGGTTTAAATTTAAAGGTGTTTAAATTGCTGTCCGCAGCACCTGGCATCCATAGGGGCATCAAACAGTTTGCCTCGGGTTTCTGGAAGAAGGCTTAGCAGACTCGCCAGTGTTTGCGATAGCACCTTAGTAAATGCCCAGCTGTATCCCCATTGAAAAGTGGTGAAGAGGACAAGAATGAGGGGCGGCAAGCTTGTTGGTGGGCATCGTGCCATGCCCTGCCTCTGCACTTCACCAAGTCTGGCCATGCCGCCAGTGCCTGTGTCTGTACGTGCGCTATTCTGCTTCATTCTCTCGTAAAATGATTACAACATCATCTAGATCACAGTTATTCTCTATGAAAACAGAATTCCGAACAATCACATTTCCAGCAAATGAGAAAACAAAAGACAAGATACTTAGATTCTGTTTTGTGTGATTGGCTCATTTCTGTTTTGTAGTCTTTTTTTAAAGTACTTTATACATTTTTCAAATAAATATATTTTTTGAAGATCTATTTTAATTAGCTGTTATTATCCACGCTTTGAAACTTTTTCAGCTGAAGTTGCTTGGACTGTTTCAGCTGTTGCAACTTTCTGATTCCACATTGGCTTTGTACATGTAAGTCAAGTCTGTACATGTGAAGTGATGCTCATTTTACCTCAGAACTCATAAATCATAAATCTCAATTGCCAGGCCCTCTTTCAGTCAAGGAAAGTATGCTAATAATTTGTATTATATGGTTGATGACATGTTTCATTATTGTATCTTTGTTTTGTTTTTTTGTGTTTGTGTGTGTCTGCTGCATTTTAAACGGTGAGGGAAATATTGGTATAGGCTTTTTATACAAGAACAGTGACTAAGCAGAAATAGATTGGGCCAGCCGGTTTATATCAAAAAGGCATTTTTCATTTTAACCCAAAATATTTATTTGGAATATGTTCACAACCTTTATCTCAGGGTTTACATTATCCTAAACACATGACATAATTTTTCAAATAAACACAAAACCCCAAAAATGCAAGTGTAAATTAAGTGCCGGTTCAAGCCTTTCATAAATATTTACATTTATCTGGCAGTTGGTTTGTTTCAAATATCTAGCTGGCCTTGTGTAAAGCTAAATAAAACGGATTATCAATTAATAAGACAATTTCACCTAAGTCGTCAAACACCAACAAGAAACCGTCATGTTTTGTGCAGGAACAGCCAGCGTTACTCAACAACTAGAAGGTGTTACACAATCGCAAGAGCTCAACATATCAGTTACAGTGTGAAGGTGTTGCGATTTCCTGCCCAAACTCTCTAGTTTATTTTGGTTCCCTGTGAAGTAGACAGTGTTTTATTGGCCGCTTTTCTGGTGTTGGATGGATTATTTCTCATTTGTTCTAGCATGTTAAAGAGGTCTGTTTTACGACTGCAGGACTTAGCTTTTGCCCCCGTGTCAAGACCTCACTAAAGATGTGGAAGGTGTCATGTGAAGTTTAATTGAGCACAACAAATCTTTGAAAACAAGGTGGCGACCTGTGGCGCGTGGGGGCAGGCCAGGGTGTCGTTTCGGGGGGCACCTGGACCCCCAGCTGACTCATGACCTCTAGATGTCTGGGTCAGCGGAGCGGTTGCCAACTCCTTCAGAAGAGCTGGTCATTCATCAAACTCCCTCTCTCAACTTGCCAAAACCCCCAACACACACACACACACACACACACACACACTGAGTTCCCTATTGGGCCTTTATTAGCAGTGTGTGTGTGCTCTGTAGAGGAGCTGTTTGTGGCTAGTTTTCCAGCTGACTGAGTATACGACAGGGTCAGGACTAGCCAGCGTGACCTAGAGGTCATCACCCCTGTCAGTGACTAAGTACAGCTTGTGGTTTCTCCACTTTCACTTTTTTCTTCCTGTCTGTCTCCTCCTATCCAATTCACACTGTCCCTGATGGCCACATACATGGGAAGTTAGACCAGAAGTATTCTTGAAACCACCGTGTGATTGCTCTTCCTGATTATGGGCACTAGAGAAAACAATGATGGACGGATTGTGTAATTTTATTGTATAAGTGTAAGGGGTATTTTAGGGTTATGGAAAGATTTGAATTAAAGCCGAAATACAGCAGATTGGATTCGGGTGTTTGCTGTCGTAGTTATGACAGTGGTGCACCGCTGTTCCGTGATCCGGCGCAGTTAATGATCAGACTGCATGCGTAACATGCCCGAGCCCAATCGAACTGTGCCCTGGCCCACCTCTTCCAAGCAGGCCAGGGTCGGGTAAACGTAAAACGGAGCGATCACGTTAGTCAAACAAACCAGACTTGGGGGGTGAAACACGCTCGGCCATGGTTCAGATCGACTAGTGCGAGTACACCCTTAAATCTATACTATTAAATGAGGACATCATGAGAAATATTTTATAAAGAATAAGTTAAAAAATATTTTACCATATTTTTGTTTTAGTATTGTTTAGTATATAGTTAAGGCCTGTAATTGGCTTGTATTTATGCCACATCTAAATAGACTCTGAATCGTCTGGATAAACGCACCTTTTTTTGATATTAATTAAAAAGAAATTCAACTGTCACAAAAAACAGATGAAATTAATCATTAATATAATTAACTGAGACTAGTAATTTCTTTTACGATCATCTTCTGTACGAAGCTCTGCATTTCCAAACCCTTTCGATTTCCCTTTATGGGACGGACACATTGTCCTCATTGGGAGCGTTTACTGATGCAATATACTGTAAACTCCAGTCAGTGTGCTGTATTAATGTGAATTAAAAGGACAGCTGGCTGGGACGAAACACACACAACCCCATTTACAATTTGGGACCATAACAGAAACTTGAAGGAAAACCAAAACAGAATTTACAAGTGCATGGAATGCAACAGGGCCACAGCATTTGTTTTTGTTTAGCCATTTATTTATTTATTTGCTAATTGTTTCCAGTGAGCCTTTGTGGCGGAGGCAGTCATGAGCTTGTCCTTTGGAGAGAGACATAAAGTGTTCAGCACATCCACTTGATGGCCCGCAGCTACTGACTCGCTCCTAAAAATCAGTACAGATGGTTCATTTTTCCGCTCCCTCTTTCTCTCTCCCCTGCTCTCGGTTTCTTCTCTGAAACCACGCATTTGTTGGTGCTTTGCTTTCAAAAAAGAACTACAACGCACGACTTGGTTTCAGTTGTGGAAATGAAAGGCAATAGCTTCTGTTTGATGTTTTAGTACACTGGTGTACCGCCACATTAAACATAAAGAGGGAAAGAAAATGAAGGAGGGGGGCGGCGGAGGAGCAGTGAAAGGATTTGCCACTACGACTTCAATCTAGACGATAATCTTAGTGGCCTGTGGGTGTTGTGAGTGCTTTTCTGCTGAGTTTCCTCCGATTAAAGAGTCTGATTGACTAAAACACACATTCAAACATTTCTTTGCATCTCTGTTTATTTTAGCTTTTAAAAGAAATCGCTACTAAAAGGCATATTAAGTTGTTTTTATTCCAGAAACACCCTTTGCTTCAGCTACTTAGGCATTTGATAGTATTTAAGCTGCAATTTTATGGCGGCATATATGTAGAGCAGTTTTTGCAGTATGTTGAATACCAGAGCAGAGGTAAAGACAGTCATACGCTGGCCTTATTTAACCTTCTCCATCCATTTGGTTTTCTGTGGAGGAACATGATCCCCTTCTATGGTACAAGGCCATCTGATCGCATCCCACTGGATCAGTTTATGATGTAAGCATAACAGGAATGTCACTGGAAAACATTCAGATCCACAGCAATACTGCGGACAAATCTGCCGTACAAATCTACAGATGCGTCTGTGATCTCTGAGCTGGAGCGGAGAGTGGGATGAGGTCGCAGTGCGTTTATGCTGAGCATGCAGTGAGGTCTCTGAAGCAGAGGCTGCAGTACTGATTAGTATTCTGCATGGCCCGCGGTGACTAGCTCATGCAAAAGCCATAACCTATCGAACACATTCCCTTAGTCTAATCCATTTAGAGCTCCCTCCAGCTCTCTGGCCTCCCTTATTGATCCCCCCCCCCCCCCCCAACCCCTGTCCTCAGTCTCTCCTCTTAGCCCGCTGTTGGTTCAATTCAGTGGTGTACTGTTACTCCACATGCTGCCGCAAAGGAAATCTCCCCCACCCTTTCATTTGTTCTCTCTCTCCCTCTCTACTTTCTGTCGTGCTGTCTTACATTCTGCACTTTGTTTCTCTTCTAACTTGTTGCCTGTTGATTCTTTCTTTCTTTCTTTCGAAGAATATTTTTTTTGTTCTTTCTTGTTTTTTTGCTTGTGAACAAAAAAGTTCTCAAAAAGAAATATTGATTTTTTTCTTTTAGTTTTTACTTGTTCTTAAGTTCTATGCATTCTTTCTTTTTATTTATTTATTTATTTTGCTGTTCATTGCTTTTACACCTCACAATTTCCCTCTTAGGTGCCGCATTCTAGATTTTATAAACAGGCCTCATGAGTTTATGTATGTGTTGGAGAGTGTGTTTGTGTACGCTATCTCCGGGACTCTTTGTTGACTGAATACCCTCAGGCTCAAGCACACTACAACCTCCCTCGCCTTCTTTCACACACTGTAATGTGTACATAAATGTTTGTAGTTATGAGGAGTGTGAATGGGTCTTTGCTAAAGTGTGGGTGCTGCTTCACCCCGTCTTTGAGTGGGTGTCTGAGTGTGTGGTCGGGAGAAGGGATATTCCCTTTGGAATGTTGTATCAAAAGTGGTGGGAGATCAGCCTATCATGAATGTTGACTTAAATGCCAGAGTCTACTATCATGAAAAAATGGGAAAGTATGTTGGAAAATGAACTCTCTTTTCAGGGGTCACAGACTTTCCTGCTTTGGCTCTTGGCTTTTTTTTTTTTTTCTAAAGACTTATCTTGTGTTACTCAAAGCCGCTTCCACACAACCTCACATCATTGGTGTAGATGGAGGCTTTGTGAGAACCCATAATGCATTGGTGATCCCTGGGGCCCTCTTACAAGAGGACCAGCACCGACCTCTCCTTCCCTCAAAATGAAGAAGGATGGCTTCAATCCTCCCTTACAGTATCTCACTGTATGGGGTGTCTGGGTCTTTTCCCCCAGACTGGACCAGTCCCACCCCATAATGGCCTCTTCTTCTCTATGCCATCAAGCAAACGTGCTAATCGTGCATCTATGTCAATGGAGATCATCCAGAGAGAAGCAGACAAAAGGGAAAGACATAGGGGGCTTAGGGTTAAGGTAGCTGAGAAACCCATATTGAGACCTGGGGAGCTGAAGAGGGCACAAGACAGACGTGGAGAGAGAGAGAGTCTGGATTCCTCCGTGGTGGGACAGTCAGTGTCTTTCACATCTCTATGCTGATGGGCGTCCTTCATTAGGCGGACCGGCCCGATGAATAGCTGGCAGAGAAGGCCAGAGACAATCGAGGAGGTTGCCATGGGAGACAGTGACTTCTCCCCCCTCAGCCCACAGTTAAAGTCTTTTCATGGCAGACAGGATTCAGAGTGATGGCCGTCTCTTCTTTTGTGTTGTCTGCTACAGTACCTCCCGTTGCTGAGACAGACAACCCAGAGGTAACAGTGTGGAAGGGTTGGGAAGCAACAATGGGGTCAAGTCTGTCAAAAAGATGACCCCCAAGACGTAAAACACATTATGAATGACTTTGTATGGGGTTAAGTTTCTGCAGAAGCATCATCTATAGTGCAACATGTCACACGCTCTTTATCTGCCCTAACTTTTCCTTTTAAGCATTTTGTCTAGTCTTAGCACTGATTGGTTGCTTAGAGGAAACTGCTTCTTTAATAAAGCCTATCAGTCACGCCTACCTTTAGAATTACTTCACTATTCAATGAAGCTGACAGTTGTAACCGGAATGGTGGTAAACAGGTAAAAAAACTGCATCTACTTACTTTGAAGAAGAGTCACAAGCTATATCAAGAGTCTAGAGCAACATTTTACCAACCTATGAATAAGTTTGCAACAATAAGTTCGCTTCTGCATTTTACTGCTTTTGTTGAAGTAAAATGTACTGAGTTATTGTGAAATAAATAAATAAATAAATAACATAAAAATAAATAAATATTCTGTCTAGATCTGCATTTAGTTCTAGTCCCTCAAGTACTATTTCTCTGTAGCTGAGTGACCAGTGAATCCTGTATGGACATCCTGTGTGGTGGGTCAACATAAAAACTAACCTGCGGCAATCATGGGAACGACAGATGTCAAAACATACTTCTCCAGTCGCTTTCCCCCAGTGATAATAGCATCCTGTTTTCACACGGCTTCATTGTATAAGGGCAGATTTCGGTAAAAAAGAAAGAAAGAGAAGGAGAGAACAAGAGAAGTGAGTTGAATTAGTTTAATTATAGTTGATAGACCTGATAGTACAAATAACGAAGTTGTCTAATCAGTTAAAAATATAGATAGTGAGTTCAGATACCACAAAGACCATTTTTTTAGGGAATCTTTACGGAGGTTTGGGAGTTAGTTTCTTTAATTTCACTAGTAATCCACCTACAGAGCAAATATACACCAAACTTTGTTAATCTCTTTATTACTTGGTTTGTGATAAAAGTAATTTAAGTAAAATTAAACAGACAATAGTAGTTATCGTTCCATAATTTGAATCTTGGTTTAAAAGTCTTCGACTCGTCAATGAAATACTGCTATTTTTGACATCCTCAGTGTGCATCCACTAGGGTTGGGTATCGAGAATCGAGTATCGATTGGAACCGAGACTAACTTTTCGTTTTTCCCGGAATCGTTCAAAAGTTAAAATTTCGATTCCTAGTTTCCATATTCACAGTCCGCCGAGCGGAACAAGAAACCGCTGAACAACACCAACGAAGAAGCGTCTACCGGAAGTCTTGGCATAACCACGCGAGTCGAACATGAGTACCTTACGTCGGCGATCCAAAGTGTGGCTTCACTTTTCTAAAAATAACGAAATCTCGGCAAAATGCAAAATTTGTGACAAAAGGAGTATTTTTACAGAAGGAGTATTTCCTTCAGAAAGGATTATTTCCTTCAGAAAAGCCGTTGGTTAGCAAGGTTAGCTAAACTTTTTTGACCCTGCCTCTTAAAAGAATCAGAATCGAGAATCGTTAGGAACCGGAATCGAAACAAGGAATCGGAATCGGAATCAGAATCGTTCAAATTCAAACGATACCCAACCCTAGCATCCACCTGTCACCGATAGTGAACTTGTTGCTCCTTTCAGCTCTTCGTTTCTGAAGAAGTCTGTTCCTGTTACTTGCCCTATCCGGTGACAGTTCAGGGCTGAGGGTTCTGGGAAGTTGGCGTGTTAAACTCAGAGAGCTGCGGAACTAGCAGTTGGGCTGCGGTGATTAAACGCACTCTGCCGGTAACGGGGCCGCTAATGAATACAGGGCTTTAACAGCTACGTATGTGCCTCATTATGAGAGCCTGCACTGAAAGGATATACGCATTGGCTCCGGATTACTGGAATTTTTCTTAAATTGGCCTGCCTTTCTGCTGGCCCAGGAATCTAGCTGCTGTTTTTTTCCCTCTCTCCTTCTCCCCCGATGTGCCTCTCTGACTTTTGTAGAACATGCACCCACCCACACACATACTCTCACACACACACACACATGCAGAAACACACACGCTCGCCCACACTTCAGTTCCTAAAGCCTGCACTTAGACAAAATCAGGCATACAGCTTTGATAACCGCAGCTCTGCCATGGCATTTGTCAGTACTGCCAGTATATTTTTGTATGCAAGTACTTCAAATTTGGTTCCCGAGGTCAGCCGTGGAAGTTTGTAATTAAGGATGTTACATGTGCATAGGCCCTTAACCCACACTACATTTATGCTTTTCCCAAAAATAATAAAGTAATTACGCAGTCCAATAAAGTTTTCTATGACAGAGAATGCACATTACTACAGCTGTGCTTGGTCAAAAGTGTACACATTGCACTTTTACTTTTCACCCATGGTCAGTGGGGCAATGTACGAACAGTTAAAAATGAACAGATTGTGGTGACCTGTGACAAATAGGCAAGGAAAGGGACATTTTATAGGTCAAAGTAGGCTTTTTTTTATTACTGGGTCCTGGCTTCACTGTGGCCATTGTTTTGTGATACCCACTTGACCACATTTACCCTTAAACTGAAAACATCCCAATCCATAACTGCCAGCTGGAATTTCCTCCAGCTCATTCATTTGCCATCAGTGGAGCTGCATTACAATGTTTTGTAGTGTCTTTTCCGAGCACCAGAACAATGCCACCTTTGCTCAGACACAGACTTGAACTTTTAATTCTGCGTTAAGAAGGATTAGAGGAAAGTTGACCATTGTTCTCCAGAGAGGATGTATCATATTTAGCCTTTCCCTTACATTGGCAAATGCAGGATTGCTAAACTTCAGTTTCTTAATAATGCATTTTTGTGTATAATGAAGGGAGGTTATTCATGCACTATATATATATAAAAAAAAAACCTTAAAAAAATGAAGTAACCTGGTTGCCTTAAAATTTTAAGTTCATTGAAATGGAAAAAGTGAGTTAATACAATGAAGGAGATTGATTTAATCATCGGAAACTCGAAATATTATGTTATCTGAAACACATAAATTATTTAAGTTGATTTGACAAAAGAAAAAATGTTTTTTTTTTTACAATGTGGGAATAATTATACAAGCACATCTCTTGTCTGTTCTATCAGTGTCAGGTGAATCCCAACCAGCCTAATCAGGGTAGTTTGTCAATTAATTATTCAAGTAAGTTGATCATTTAAACCCAGCAATAAAGAGTAAAACAACAACCGTTTTTCAAGGACAAGGACAATAATGTGTTTTGGTATTTGGTACATCTTCATGAGCTAATGCCGAAGGTATTGGGCAGTGAACAGGGGAGAAGCCAGGACTCTTATGACTTGAACCAAAACCCACCATGTGTGTCTTGTTAAGGGCAGTTATGACAAATGGCAGCAGCTGTACAAACTAATCTCTCTGTAGCTTTCACACATGGCATTCAATTAACAATGGGCCACTGTCAGACTGTAATCCACAGCTCGCCAACCTGCCCCTACTCCCGCTGGCCTAGCAAATCTCTGCATGTGTATGTGTGGAGAAATGTCTTAAAGTGCTTGATGTGTTTTTATTGAGCTGACGTTAGCTTGGCGTGACCAGGTCAATCAAATCTGGGATTGTGTAGGTCAATATGAGTGTGCTTTTGTGCATATAGCATTCACAGATGTACAGTGTTTATGAATAGAAATAGTTAAGGTATTTAGGTCACTATATGTGGCCAAAAGACGCTTGTGCATGCACGCACACTTACACAGCTGCTGGAGTTTGCTTGTGTGTACGTGTGGCGGGAAGTGGCTTGTCAGGGGCTACATTCCCACTGGGTTTGTAATGATGAAGTGTATGTTGCAGTGGTCACTGTCGGCTCGACTCAACTTAACTCAACAAACCCTTCAAGAGACCAGTCTCTTACCATTCCACAATCAGGATAAGCAAAAATTCATTCGATATGGCATATGAGATTTTATTTAAAAAACAACACGTTTAATTAAATTCCCAAAAATTGTGATAAAATAGTTGTATCAAATAAAAATGGATTGTTCCAAAACATAAATCTTACTTAGTTAGGATCCTTTTCAGTTTTGCCTTGCTTACTTCTAAGGGAGCATCACAACTGAAATGGATCCTAACTAAGAGTTACTGTATGTTTTGGAATTGAGCCATTTGGAAACTATAGAATAAGAGGGTCACCGTTTTGTTGAGACCTTTTAGTTTGGACAATCATGCATGGGAAGTTGGTCAGTAGTATATCGTGGCATTAAATATGGAATAGGAAATGAACGGCGGAGCGATTATAAGGAAAAGGTGTTCCACTATACCAGGCTTGAAATGGCTGCGTAGTATCACAGCGCATGAATGAAAAACTGAATGAGAAAAAGGGTTGACTTTTTTTTCCTATGCTGAATCCAAGAATAATTAAGCTCAGTCCCTCTGGCTGTGGACAAAGCCACAGAGTTATTGAAGTGAGAGGGAAGGTTTGTAAGAGTGTGGGGAAGATGTAACCAGAACTGGCAAGAGTAGTGACCAGCCCCATGCTAACCCATACACACACACACACACACACACACACACACACACACACTTTTAAGCTTTCATGTCAAGCATGTTTTAGAGATTAAAACATTATCCTTTATGTTAAAGGATTAGGATAAACACCAGCCTCATTTGATGGGTCACATTTTAATGCATGGTATTGTGGTTATGAACATTTCCCATTGTAAGACAACTTACCAGTTAGATGTTACTTAACATTTTTTGCTGCCGTTTCCGCAGAACTACATTAAAGTGTCATGAAACCCCTCCTGTTTTAGCCTGGCCATTCACACATCTAGGTTGAAAAGGTCTCCTGGAAAGGGGAGACGATAACCAATAAAACACAGACCTGCAACACTCTATTTATGTAAACAGACATTATTAAAATATGACCACAGAGAAAACAAAAAGAAGACCAACAACACAGAGTTGAGTGCACCTTGATGCATTTTAAAAATGTATCAAGACAACTAATTTCCAAAAACAAGGGAGAAACACGGAAGGACATTAAAAAGGTCTTATTATATTTTCATTACATTTAAGAGCACTACAGTCTGTCAACAAATGACACACTTCAGTTTAACACAGAACAGTTTCTTTTTTTGTCCATTGTTCTTCTATTTTTCGGCCTACATGTCTATCAGAATAATCCATCGTGTGTGCGCATTCATGATCAGACGTACCGCTGTATCAGTGTCGTAATTTGCAACGCAATGCTGAACAGGCAGAGCTAAAGGAACAGTGCTGAAATGGTCTTTCGTGATGTTTGAATTCTCCACTGTAATGCGATCTCATGAATACTACGGCACAGTGATTGGATTGATAAGCTCTTTCTCGTAAAAGAAATGTAGAGAAGAGCTCAGAAGCGGATGACGTAGAATCATGCACTCCAGCCCCGGCAGCCAATCACAAACTCCGGATGCACGCTTCTGTCTCAGATTCTGTGTTGGTACTTTGACTTTGCTTTTCAACCCAGAAGAACCAAATTGCTCTGACAAATGCAAAATGAACCAGCTTTTAGTGTTTTCAGTGTTGAAAAAAAAAAATTGAAAGTTTTGGGGTTTCATGACTCTTCAACGTGAGTGACCTAATTTTTTTCCTCCCTTCATATATAACTCACATGCATAATATTTTTCTAAAAAACATTAAAAAGAATAGTGATATGTTTATTTTTCTTTATGGTTGATATACAGTACCTCAACAAAGCATCTGTTTACTAGCCTACTGTACATAGGGCTTTTCACACTGCGCTTAACCTCAGGTCATCATTGTTCTAAACCCTGCTTTTAACCCCTGGTAATGTTTCATACTTTGCATCAGTTAAAGTGAAGAAGAGACAGTTTCATACCTACCTTCATTCTTAATGTACAGTGTAATATCAGGATAAATTGTTAAAGAGATAGTTCACCCAAAAATAAAAATTCTGTCAGTATTTACTCACCCTCATGTTGTTCCAACCCCGTAAGACCTTCGTTCATCTTCGGAACACAAATTAAGATATTTCTGATGAAATCTGAGAGCTGGATCTCTCCTGCATACTAGTCCATAGGCTTCTTGAGGAATTGAAACTTGCCGGCCTCGAAAAGTTATTAAAGACATGGTTAAAATAGTCCAAGTGACTACAGTGGCTCAATCTTAACTTTATCAAATGATGAGAATACTTTTTGTGTGCAAAACAAACAAAAATAACAACTTTATTTCAACTATTCATTTACTTCTCTATGGGCCTCTAGTCAGTTAACAGTGTGCTAGCGTAGAGCTACGTCACACGTAGGCTCACTATTGGCCCACGCTGGTCATGTGATGCATGTGATGTACAACAACAGATCATACGCTATTAAACTAGTAACCAGTCGAGCAGCCTTAAATCGGAACCGAATTTTGCCTCAAACACATGATAGCTTTTTGTTTGTTTGTTTTATTTTGGCCTATCTCTATTCTGGACTTGCGTAATTGTAATAATTTCCCAAAATGTAATTTGTAAACATGTTAACATAGGCCAGAGACGGAACACACTGAAGACGGACGAAAAAAGGAGAACAGAGAGAAAATACTGTACCAGGGACAGGAAGCTCACTGTTTGCGATGCCAGAAACATTGAAAGACAATAAAAATATTGAATTGGGTTCCTAAATGGGGTTTTATGGGGGTTCGTAAATGGAACCGACTGTCATCAGGAAAGTTTTGATGGCATTACAGGTTCCTCTTACCTCTGTATAATGCCTGTTTATAAGCCTAGCGCTGCTTGGTGTATGATGATAATACTTTATTTGTCCTTCTAAAGGGAAATTTGTTTTGGGCAATACAGATAAGCCATGTAACAAGATACTTGCATCAGTAACAATCACACACTTGTGTCCTTTGCACTCAAGTTTAACAATCTTGTGGCCAATGGAAAAAGAGAACAGTTACAGCGGTAACCAAGGAAAAACTATATCACTGCTGTTCAGTAAGTGCCACTTACTAATGGAGAGTGAATTTGCATTTTTATTTAGTCTATCTGCTGTTTTCGTTTTGTGCAGGTGTATCTTATCTAAAACAATTCCACAAATCTAAAGTCTTAAAGTCTTAAATCCTGAAACTATACAATCTAATCGAAAACAACTGCTCATGCTATGTGTAGCATTTTTGTTTTGTATCATGATCAAATGAAGTGTTTGACTCTAATTTAAAATGTGTGTATATGTTATTTTTTATTTTTTTATGGTCAGTTTGGCATGTTATAGAGCAAATAAACAACTAATACATTTGTTTATCATCAGAATCTTCCAATTTGCTTTTAAAGGAATCGTAATCTGTTAATCTGCAATAAAAAGCCATGATCGGTGCATTACTAGTGAAAAGCCCCCACGATGCACACAAAACACAGATCAGATTGATTGATTGATTATGGAGAGGTTTTCTACTTGTCTTTGGGATTGACTAGTAAGCAATCACTTAGCAACTCCTTAGCAATGCATTTAAGGACATTCCTTACACACCTTAGCAACCACAGCACTGCCCTGGAAACCACCTAAACAACCTGTGGCGGTGAATATTACACAGGCAAACACCACTTATATTTACTCTAAACACCACTCACATTTTCTCTAGAAAGCATACAAATCTATTTTGGCTTGTGTTTTGAAAAGTGATCCCATTGAATTGAAGTGAATTGGACAAGTTAAAGGTTTTGAATAACATTTACACAAGGATATCCTTGCATCCGTTTTTATCTTATTCACCTTTTCAAGAGAGCAGTGCTGATCCAGTGCAACTTCTAGTCCTCAGCATTGTGAGGAAAGCTCTCGCACTTGTTGTTTCTCTCTTTCACTCGTGTTATCTTGTGGGATTTGGACACTCAGCTCTGCTTAATGCTGTGGTTTGGCTGGAAGCTGGAAAGGCTGGTGCTCTTAAAGAAGGATCTGATCTTATATGAGCTTATGTGTGCGTGCAGAAAGCAGAACAGCACAGGGCTTTGTGACGACACACACACACTCGCTCTTCTCAGTAAGGGATCCGCTGCACCTGCGGATTCACAAAGTACAAAGGGCCACCGCCAATCATTCTGCTACTGTGCTTGTCTGGCATCTCCCAAGGAGATCAGATCACGTTGAAAGAGTGTGTCTGTGTGAGTGTGTGTGTCTGTGCAAATGTGTGAGTTTGAGGCTTTGTCAGCAACTGCTAAATCACAGAATATTAAAGTTATGGCATGGCTTACATGTGGAACACAAAATCTCTTTAAAATATTAAGCATGCTGATAGAGAGTGTGTTTCTGTTTATATATTATATACAGTGTGTATATATATATACTTGAGTTCAGGGCAGGACACAGACTGACATGTTGCATGTGACACCCTTAGTCACGCAGACTCACTCTGACAACCTCAGTATAATTCACATTAGTTACACAGCCCACTAAACTAATGTCCACCATATAGGGAACATGACATTTAATGAAACATTTAATAAAAAGTCATAAAATACAAAATTTTTCTCTGGGTGGGGAAATATTTTTTCAAAGCTCAGAAAATATAATGCATATGTTTAATTTAAGTATCAGCTGGGTCTGAGATGCTTGTGCTGAAGTATATTGTGTGTTTTTTGGGTCACCGTGATTTTGTTGATCCTGGTTCAGCATTCCTGTCCCATAATGTAGTCCTTACCCAATCTCCATCCCTAAACCTAACCATAACTTTTCCCTAAAATCAGAGGGTAATGATTGGTGAATAACACTGATGTTTAGTACTTCACCCTGGTTTAAGCGTAGACTTGACATAAACTGTCAACTTGTCCCTCAAACATATGTGCTGACAAATTAATATTAAAGTTTTGTAGTATTTATTCTAAATTAACATAAAATCAGTCTTTTAAAGTGAATTTACACATTGCAACTTTATAATGCTCTATACAGTATGTTTATAATGATTACCTTTTAAGTGTGCATTAGAAAATGCTAAAGAAAAAAAATCAGTCTATAACTTATATTATGCATCTCTAAAAATTTGTTTAATTAATTTGAATAGCATGTTCCGATAATTTAGTTTTGTTGTTAAAATAAAATTCTCGTGTGATTTTGTGGGTCTTGTTCTCTAGAGATCTGAGAAGCAGAACACTTTTGCTAATTTACTTCATTTTATCTAGTTACTGTCTAGGAGAAACAGTTAAAGACCCCTTGTGGTGAAAATCAAGTTTTTAATGTTTATATATCTATGTGGTGTTTTTAATATCAAGACAAACCATTTACAATTTCACAAGTCAACACCATGCTGAGTATTTTCTCCGTAAAACTGCAGTTAAAAAAAAAAAAAAAAAAAAAAAAAACGCTCTCAAAAACTTCCTGACGTCACAAAACTACCAATAACGGCAACGTGCCGGTGGGCTTTACATTTCATAATTACAATACTGTGAAGCAGGGGAGTCTCAAAAGAAGCCAGGTTATCCCGTTATATTTCATGATATAAAAATATTTAGCAATATTATGAATTAAAATGTATATTACAATGTTATGATGATGTATATGCCTTTCTGAGCGGTCTACATTTTTCAAAGTGTTTGGATGCTGATTTTTAGAAGGCAGCTGTCTGACTCTGAAATGGTGAATGGAACATACTGTAGTTTGGGCGATGCATAAACGCATTACCATTCAGAGACATCAACTTGTGTACGAGACTTGATAATTAACTCTTCCACTTCTTCTTCTGAATCAGTTTCTGATTTAAACATATATGGCTTAATTAAAGTTAAACCAGTATTTTCGATTGCCACTGTGCAGCATTTACTACAGTAAAGTTGACCGAGTGTTTCAGGAATTCGGAGCTGGTTTGAGTGAGTGGAGGCGGAGCTAATTTGCATATTCATGATCCGTGTTTACTAAATGAAGCAAGGGTGTAGAGTAGAGTTACATTCAAGCTATTTAAAAAAAAAATCACAAGATAAAACTTTAAATGTAATTTTGGTGCTCAAAGATGAGTTAAGGATAAATTACTGACTACAGGGGGACTTTAAGTTTTAAGATCTCATTTGTGATTTCCCCCTACGGGTTGGTAGTAGTTTATTTTTGTAATGGAATTTGACTTCCCAGTACTAAAAGTCCTCCCCTGTCTGGACCACGGTGTCTTCACAGGGAAACTCCATCTCTCACCCTAAGCTGCCATGTAGTCAAATGACACAGACAGTCTTGTTTTACTCCACCAACAAAAGCTATGAATTCCTTAACAATGGCCTTGTGTTTGTGAGAGCACCCCTGCGGGACCTCCGCACCGCATCTATACATCTTCATCGCCGGCCTTTGTCAGGGTGTGGCGGCCCTACTGCCTGAAAAGGCTCTGCCGTCACCTGCCAGACTGCAGGAATGTTAATGCCGTAGCCTTGATAATTGGATTTTACTCACACTGTCTGCAAGAAACACACACACATCTGCGGCTGGACATTCTGGCCTGCTATTGTTCAGCAGTCGTCTCAATAGAGAGCTCAATAGAGGCTTGCTGTGTTTGTATAGGGCCTCATGTCCCCTTAAAGACTGTTTACAGTCTGTCTGTGTGTGGGTGTGTGTATCTGAAACAGCTCGAGTGCCAGGCACTTGTCTGTCGGCCTGCCGGTACTTATAGGTGTGCAGAGCCACTAAAGAGGTTTGAGAATGAAAGAGAGGGACAGAAAATGCATTTCAAATTTGTAGATCTGTGATCCAACTGTGATTCCATTCAAATTAGTCAACACAGGGATACAAACAGAGATATGTCTTTTGGGAATGCACACAAAAAAACAACGAGATCAAAATGGTTTCATTCACAAACAAATTATTCTTTGGAGCGGTTCGTTTAGTGAATCGAAAACATCCCGCATAAGCAGTGTAGCTTGTAGAGGAATTTCAGGTGTGAATCAGTCTGAAATCATTGCCCTGTATTTTATTTTATTATTATTATTATTTTACAGAATGAGGAGAGAAAGAACTGCTTTCATATGTAAGCCAAATAATAAAGACATAATTAAAAGATACTCTTACTCCCAACTGAATCATAGTTTAATCAATTCAGGGAATCTGTATCGATATCCAGCCCTAGTGTTATTTAAATGTGGGGGTCACTACCAGTGTCAACTCTTTGCAGTGTGTACAAGACCAAAGGAAACTTGGAAACTTAGCTCTGTTTTTAGTGTCCATATTGGTTTCAGTCTTCAGTCATCTTGTACTAGTCTCCTACTGCTTGTGGGAGTGCTATAATTGTATTTGCAGTGTGTTTGAGTTAGGTAAAGCTCTATGCAGTTAAGATACAGACTATATGGGCCGTTCTATGTGTATTTATGGAGTGTGTGTTATGACTGTGTGTGTGAGCCTAAGCTTGTTTAGCTTGTAGAAGGACACATTCACCCTTCTTGGGGCCTCCGATGCTCTTTCCACCAAGGAGTTGAATGAGCTGCTCAAACATCTTAGCTGAAGTGACCTAAAATATTTTCATTTAACTTAAAAGACTCCACTTTTTACTAGCATTGCTTGTACCATTTACACATACACACACACACACACACACACACACACACTGTTATTTCTTGTACATAAGAGAACAGTGACAAGTTTATTAGTTGACATTTATAACTTTGTTTGTTCCAAACGCTTTCACTTGTTACACACAAACTCCAGCTCAAGTCTAAAGGATGCATGTGTTTTGCTTGGCATTGATGCTTTATTGTGTTGTAATCTGTCAGTGCCAAGTGTTTGGAACAATTACCTCAGTGAGCTTACTCACAGTTGTAGTTTTGGCTTGTTGTCGAGGTGAACGTGGTCACTGCCACTATGTGCCTTCAGTTCGTCTCGCAGAGGCAGCAGAATCATACGGTGGGTGAAGCCACAGCTGCATTCCTCTGGCTGTGAGGTGAGCTGCTGACGCTGAATGCCATGCCTGCAAAATGGCGGGAAGCCTTTGAAATTCCTTTGCAATTCAGTGCCAAAAAAGGAGCTTTGCTGTCAACCAGTGGAGCACAACTTTTGTTGACCAGGGGTGCGTTTCCCGTACAACGACGTAGTTCACTGCTTCACTACCATAGTACGATGCATCGTTGGAAAAATCAACTAGCTAGTCACGACTGTTTCCCGAAAACCACTGTCGCAAAGTATCGTTCAACCACGTTGGTTTCGCACGTGGTGGAGTAATGACTGCTTTTAATGAAACTGTTTGAGATCCAATTAACGCTAGATTTGTTTTATATAAATTACAGACATGTGATCTGAGGACTATTTCTAATTGTTCTCAGTTGTTTTGCTTTATTACCAGACTCAATATTTGGCTCGTTCTTACATAGTGGAGCACGTTCGCACATGCGCACTTTTCAAACACGTTACTTCAAATCTCTTGACAAACTAAAAGACGTAAAATCCATTTGTATGTATTCTAAATAAAAGGCACCGGTTGTACTGAATGTCAGCTTGCTCATTGTGCTCAAGATAAGGATTTATTACCTCCAAATGTGTTGCAATATAGAAACGATGCTTCTAACCATAGGTCGAGAGCTGTCGTTCAAACCACACAACTTTGCGATGCTGTTTGCGAATGTTCGTTGGAACGATGGTTTCGGGGAACACCGAATCGTTGAACTATGCTAATAACGTCGGAACTTGCGACCATAGTTGGCTAACAATGCTTGCGGGAAACGCACCCCTGGCTGGTTAAGCCCTATGACCTAAATTAACTTGGGATATTTTAGATTTATATGAAGTATTATGAAGTATAAATAGTTTAATATTGTTAATATCAATATTTAAATGTGATTATATATTGTGTGTGTGTGTGTGTGTGTGCTGAGCCTGGAGGCCTTTTTTGTCTGAAGTTTGCATGTTCTCCCTGTGTCTGTGTGGATTTCCTCAGGGTGCTCAGGTTTTACCCACAATTCAAAAACATGCTGTACAGGTGAATTGGAGACACTAAAAATTGTCTATACGTGTGAATGTGTGTGTGAGTCCCAAGCCATGAAATGAGGAGGTTTTTGTGGAAAGACCTGGTGACCTGGATTCAAGGACAGTCTCGTGCTTGTGGCGAGAGATGGACCATAGTATCACTAAGAGTATTAAGTAGGGGTGTAATGTAACAGTTTTTTTTTTTTTTAACAAATGTTTCTCTGTGTTTAAATATAATCTATTATAATTTAAAAAATTCTATCTTGGCTAATGCTGTAAACTAAATAGGCAACCCTTACTTAAATGTTACTACAATATTAAAGGTTACAATTAACAACATAGCCCAAATTATTAAATTCAGTTGCTATTTATTATCAGTTGTTACTTTAGAAAAAAAAAATATATATATATATATACATATATATATACTGTGTATATATATATATATATATATATATATAGTAAATTGCACATAAGTCTGGGTTTGTATTAACTTCTAAACCTAATTATAAAGTAAATTTTATATATAATTATTTACACAGTGCCTGTCATAACTTGTTTTCATGACAAATTTATTTAAACATACATTAAATAGTCAAGACTTACTAACAGGTTATGTAAATATAATGAATAGGCTAATATAGTGCATGTATACAAAATGCTCCTCTCTAGAGTTAATTTATCTTGCGAACTAACCTGCTGTCCACACTAAACGCCTGAGGTAAATGCCAATGCTACGTGACAAATTATTCTCAAGCTGTTTATTGATAACTTTCTGCAGTTGAAACACTTGTTGAGAAATGTTAGGAGATTGATCGTCTATTTTTTTCCTTCTTCAGAGCTTTACTGGTAGAAAACAGTGTTACACAGCGCCTTCTGGATTTTTTGTGACTGACTGTATTCGTCGTGTGACTGCATGCAGTGAATACCATATGGTTTGGGATGAATACATGTACCTTTACAGCCCTAGTATTAAGTAGCACTGTAAATCATTTTCAGAGCCCTCTCAATGGTTGTTTGTAGAGTGGGTTTCATAGTGGCTTGGAGCTTAAAGTTTTTGGAGCAATCTGCTTTAACTGAGCAGTGAAGGCAGCTAATTGGATGATTTTCCACTAATCCCCTCCCCATAAACCCTGATCACAAACCCTGACTGCCAAGATAACGCTCCTTCAGTCTGACCTCAAGCCCCACACAGTGACCACACCAGAGCTCCTGCTATAAAAAAAATGGTGCCAGTCATAGTGACTAGCAGAGGTTTTGTTTTACGGACATTTTGATATATGCCGGTTAAATATCGGCTCTTAATTAGTCAAGTTGAGGAAAACTGGAGGCAGGCCATGTAACTTAAAAATGACATAATCAGGCCATATAGAATGCAACATGTTATTATTAGCCTGACTTTCAAATAGACGGAAAGAAACCATGAATGTCCGATTTCCGTCAATCAACACCAATTGTTTTTTTTTTACTATGGTTTCACACACATTCACTTTTTGAAACATTGAGGCATGATGTACCTAATACAAATAAATAAAACATCTCCAGTCAACTAGAAGATCATTCATTTAGTTCGCTATTAAATAAGAGATCTAGCACTAAAACCTGTTGTTTTTAAAATCAAGCGGAGCACTCGTGTGTGTCCACTGTTATTAGTTGCTACTCGGACGCACGTTTCAGTCTATCGCAGTTGCGGAGAATCTATTCATTCCTGTGAAATCACAAAATAAAATGCACACAAACGTGTCCCTGCCTGATATAGGCTGTAACTACTGATGAACATACGTAGCCTACGAGTGCACGGATTAGAACCACTGATCTGTATAATGAGATGTTCCTGATTCACTATCGTCCATCTTGTCTGGCCTCTGAAAAAAGCTTTTAAGGCTAGCCTGCCTGGGCCTGGCCATATTTCAAACGTGTCACTCAATCATTCGTTGTTTAGGTCTATATTACAGCAGTTTTAGGCGTGCGCTTTATTTGAAAGGCAGCATGCAATGTTCTTTCATAACTTTCAAAGGGTAGAGCATGTTCCTTTATAACATAGCCAAAGGTCGGTGTTTTGCTTCATACATTTTGATTTTAGGCATATTGTGTTACGTGGGCGGGATTATTACGGTAATTACCGGACAACGAAAACCCTGGACCATACATATATTAGTTCCCTTTCGAGGGAACTCTACACTGCGTCGAGAATCGACACTTTGGGGACGCTCCCTAAGCGTGCGCCTCTGAAGTATGAATGAAACTAATCCAATCCTGATTGGTGTTGCGTCGTGACGTAACATGTGACGGCATACCCGGAAGTATAAAAGTGACGTTGTCACAACACACACTAGCTTTCGCTCTTCAGCAAGCGCTTTATGTTGAAACTGTCTGTCTTATTTGGTGTTGTTTGTCACTCAGTTTGAACTGGAAATGGCCAGCGAACAATTTAAAAACATGTGTGCATCTCTGCCCTCGTTATGTCACAGGTGGGGACGCACATGCTTTGTGTGTAAATTGTTTGGGAGCGCAGCATGACTTGTGCAGACTGTAAAGCACTTCCTATTAGAGTGCTGCGCTCCCGGCTGGCGTGCTTTGATGAGCACGGTCAGGCTTGCGTTCCCTGCGTTTCTGGTCCCGCGTCCGTTGAGGCGGCGCGGCGATTGAGATCGTGGGGTTCACAGCGGGATCTTGCAGACGAGAATGAGACTGCTGAGGCACTTTCTCATTCATCGTCTGATGATCCCGTAGCCCCTGTGAGTGGCGCAGAAGTCCGCGCCGCGGCTTCTTCTGACCACGATCAGGTCCCGATACTCAGGCTCTCTGCTTCCAAGGAAGTAGACGTGCTCAGTATCGATACGGATGACCGTGAGTTAGGCGCGCCAGTTCACGGCCAAGCATATGAGGAACTGGTGAGGTTGTGACTCGTGCCGTGGCCAGACTGAACTTCAGCTGGCCACAAAATGAGGAGGGAACGCAAGTTTAAATAAATTGCGTTTCTTGCGGCACGGGTCACAGCCTCAGCGCCGGAGTTTGCCGTTTTTCCCCGATCTCCACTAAAAGATCATGAGATCGGGGGATGAACCGCATTCGTCCCGTGTTTCCAAACCCAGTGTCCTAAATTCTTGCGTTTGCCGAGGCAGCGTGTAGATTACGAGTCTACTCTGCAATAAAGATTCTGTGACTGCAGCGCATAGATTTAAGGTCTGCATTGCAATACGGAAACTTTGACTCGGATCTCTCGTTTGTCGAGGCAAATTTTCTCTCGTGAAAATTACGAGTCTCCTTTCCAATAAGGGAAACTGGCCTGTTCTCCGGCGCTGTAACTTCAATCGTCGACAGGTTTAGGAATAAATAAATAATATATATATATATATATATATATAGTAAATAAATAAATATATATAAGATATATATAAAATATATATGTTGTCCCGCCGTTTTGAACGTTTCGGGCTACATCGATTTCCAGCGAACGCACACTGTGTCGTTCACCCCGACTGTGGTCACAAAATTTTTCTCGACTTTTTCCTGCCGGTCATCCGCTTCAGGGACTCGAAAGACACCCGAGGTCGGTCTCAAGGGGCTGGTTCCCTTAGTAGATTTTGCAGAATGGCTACACCTTCCAATATATCTATATGGGGCCTGAATATTTTTAAACAGGAAACGATGTATGTTGCCCGCCGTCAGCGACGCTTCGGGCCACATCGGTTTCCAGCGAAAATATTATAACGAAGCATCGTTTATGGTCAAAACATCCATATCGACTACAGCCTGCCGGTATTCCGCTTCAGGAAGTCGAGAAAGATGCTCTCGAAAGACAAAACAGAAAAAAAAAAAAAAAAAAAAAAAAAAACCAGAGGCCACTCTCCAGAGGCTGGTACCCCTAGTATATTTTGTAGAGGCATGGTATCATCTTCCCAACATATCTGCATGGGTCCTACATATAATAGAATCAGGGTACAGACTGCAGTTTGCACACCGCCCCCCAAGTTCTCTGGGGTGGTACAGACTACAGTGGTCCCAGAGCAGGCTCAGGTGATGGAACAAGAAGTTCAAACTCTGCTGCTAAAGGAAGCCATAGAACGTGTTCTTCCTTCAGACAGGGGGTCCGCGTTTTACACCCGGTACTTTATAGTTCCAAAGAAGGATTGGGGGTTAAGGCCAATTCTAGATCTCGGGGTTTTGTACCGATCTCTGAATAGGGAGGTGCAGGTTCGAACGGTTAACTCCAGTAATCGTGAGTCAGATCAGAGGACTGATTTGTCACGATAGATCTAAAAGACGCCTATTTTCACTCCATCCTTCCATGTCACAGGAGATACCTGAGGTTCGCTTTCGAAGCTTACCAATATCGGGTTCTTTCGTTCGGCCTAGCACGCTCTCCCTGCACATTCACCAAATTTATGGATGTAGCCCTTGCTCCACTGAGACTTCAAGACATCCATATATTGATTTATCTCGACGACTGGCTCATTCTGGCTCAGTCTCGGGAAATGGCAGTTCGGCATCGAAATGTCGTCCTTGGCCACATTCTGAAATTGGGGTTGAGACTCAATGCAAAGAGGAGTGTGCTAGAACCATCCCAGTGTACGACATTTTTGGGAGTCATATGGAACTCGATTACGATGTAGGCACGTATGTCTCCCGCACGTATCGAGTCAATTTTGACGATGGTATCCAGGGTAAAGCTAGGCCAGGCCATCACTGTGAAGCAATTTCAAAGAATGCTGGGCCTCATGGCAGTGACATCCAACATCATTCCTTTGGGGCCTGCTACACATGAGGCCCCTTCAGTGGTGGTTAAAGACCAAGGGGTTTTCTCCCGAGGGAATCCGCTTCGTATGATCAGAGTAACGCGCAGATGCCTTTGTTCTCTGAGAATATGGAAGAAACCTTGGGCCAGTGTTGGGAGTGTCATGTCGCCGGGAAACCGTTTCGACAGACGCCTCCCTCACTGGCTGGGGCGCGGTCATGGACGACCGTTTGCCAGGGGTCTATGGCAGGACCATCATCTTTCTTGGCATATAAACTGCCTAGAGATGATGGTTGTGTTCAGGGCTTTGAGGAGCTTCCTCCCAGACATCAAAGGTCACCACGTCCTAGTACGGTCAGTGGTAGCCTATCTGAACCGACAAGGGGGAATCAGATCGCGCCCTCTGTGCAGACTGACGCATCAGATTATCCTTTGGTCCCAAGGGAAAATACTCTCTATCAGAGCAATGTATATTCCGGGGGTTCAGAATCAGGGGGCAGACATCCTGTTGAGAAAACCATACTTAGCTCTTGGGCTCCATCCACCAGGAGATTATATGACCTCAAGTGGAATGTGTTTGTCACTTGGTGTAGAGAACTTGGGTTAAATCCAGTAAACTGCCCGGTGGCTTCAGTTCTGGGATTTCTCCAAGATCGTTTCTCTAAGGGTCTCTCCCCGTCCACGCTTAGGGTGTACGTGGCTGCCATTGCGGTTTTCCACGCACCGTTAAGTGATGGGCCTCTGGGGAGGCACCAGTTGGTCATTCGGTTTATCCTTGGTACTTGGAGGATGAGGCCGGCAGCCAGGTCCAGGGTTCCTGCCTAGGACCTGGCAATAGTTCTGGAGGGGTTATCCAAAAGTAGAGTGCCCCCTTCGAACCTTTAGAGTCGGCTTCGCCTAAGGACTTAACACTGAAAATGGCTTTTCGCTTAGCAATTACCTCACTTAAGAGGGTGGGAGATTTCCAAGCCCTGGCAGTAATGCCAGCTTGCTTGGAGTTTGCCCCTGGCAGAGTGAAGGCCTTTTTACACCCGAGTCCGGGCTACGTGCCTAAAGTTCCATCGAATACGGCTCATTCTATAGTCCCTCAGGCATTCCATCCTCCACCTCATGTGTCGGCGGAAGTGGAGAGGCTTCACTTGCTCTGCCCAGTCAGAGCTTGAGCTTGTACCTTGAGGGGTCCTCTTCTTGGAGAAGGTTGGAACAATTGGACTAGTATGTTCTGGGTCACCTAAGAGGGGGCTCCCGGCAACCAAACAAACTATTAGCAACTGGATCGTCCAGGCTATTACTGAGGCTTACAAGGTGCGCGGTTTGCCTTCACCTTTTACCTTGTGGGCACAGTCAACTAGAGGCATGGCTTCCTCTAGGGCCCTTCTTTCGGGAGTACCTCTTCAGGAGATCTGCGAGGCAGCCGGCTGGGCTACCCCACATACTTTCATAAAATTTTACAGTCTCCACCTTCCCAGTACACCCGGTGCACAGGTGCTCAGTCCTTGCTGAGTGCCTAGACAGTTTTACTCCAGGACAGGCCTATTCGGTGCGTGGCCTAGTGGGCACTCGTTCCCCAAAGTGTCGATTCTCGACGCAGTGTAGAGTTCCCTCGAAAGGGAACGTCTCGGGTTATGACTATAACCCTTGTTCCCTGAGAAGGGAACGAGACACTGCGTCGTTCTGCCACGCCCCCTTTAGGCCTTAGAGCGTCTTGCTTCATCGCGAGGCTAGTGTGTGTTGTGACAACGTCACTTTTATACTTCCGGGTATGCCGTCACATGTTACGTCACGACGCAACACCAATCAGGATTGGATTAGTTTCATTCATACTTCAGAGGCGCACGCTTAGGGAGCGTCCCCAAAGTGTCGATTCTCGACGCAGTGTCTCGTTCCCTTCTCAGGGAACAAGGGTTATAGTCATAACCCGAGACGTTTTTTTCACTGTATCTATCTCAAACACCTCTGATCTTGACAGACCGCTAACACGGTTTATAAGCAGTACATACAGTATATTGTGTAAACAGGTTCTGGTAACATCAAATATGCCATCTACAGTATTAAGAGATTCAGAGGTCATAATGGTGTGTTATGAGATTATAAAGCTTTGGTTGTGTTGGTTTTGTCATCTAAAGAGTTAAAATAATAAAATAACAGTGCATTCAGACATTCTCATTTACTTTTGTCTTAGCCATAGTCAAAGAATATAAAAGTGCCCCTTCTTTCTTTTAGATGATTGTACAATGTACACTCTCAACTACAGTAAAAAAGATTGCAAGAGGTGTCATAAGCCCAATAACAATAGCCATTTTGTTTTCAGAGGACATTATTTTTCCATTTTAAAGTCAAACAGATTCAGTTTCTGAACATTTAAGATGTGTGTTTTGTGGTTTGGATCTGCAGTACATGTCTGTGCACTGCAGTATTTATAGTAAGATGCTACGGAACGCGCGGCTCAACCTGCCAGGCTCGTAAAACACCTGTGTAAACACAGGGCCTATCACTTCTCTCCTCTGAGGAAAAGATTCTGTCAGCTCTCCCTTTCTCACTCACTCTTTTGTGCTGTCTTCCATACCATCTCGCTGTGTGGGGGTCTCTCTTGTCTCTCCCTTCCTTGCGCATGAGAAAATTTCCCCTTTCTTCCCCCTTGTCTTTTTCTAAGAAAGAAGCATGAAGATACGCAGAATGACCCTGAGGCCAGTGGTCACCTGAGAGGTTGTCTAGAAGAAGCATACATGTGCGCACATGTTCTCTGGGAAGTGTGTGTGTGTGACAAATCAAGCTCCTCGAAACATCTCCAACTAACACACACACATTTGGCCGTTTTACTTCAAGAGATTTTTAGTGCAGGGGAACTCCAAACCCTCACACTCCACTCCAGGCCTCCATGTCAACAGTGATAAACAACACACATAGGCCAGATAAGATCATAGCACAATTGCGTTTGAGATAAGTCCCCTCAGTCTTGTTGATAACCATCTACTGGAACTGTACACATACAGAGGGCTGCGTATGTGGGAAATGAATTGAATGCTTGTAGATACTTCCGATTCACTTTGGCTGCAAGACTTAATGCAAAGATCCAATCTTTTGACCATATCCGATTTTTTTTTTTTGGCACACCAATTTACATTTATTTTAGACATGACTGGTATATCCAATATCTGTGTTTACATTAAATTTTAATTTGCTAAACGACAGTGAGCACAACTGGAGCTACATGTGCAAAACTCTGCAAAGCAGCAGTTCATGTAGACCAATCTCTAGTTCGTTTTTCATTGCTTGAACACAATTTTCTCTACACCCTTATCCCATGACTTTAACCACAATCTGCACAACACTGTGGATTTATAGCACTTTGTTCAAATGCTAACACACTGCTGTCAAAACTGAACCACATATTCAAAACAGATAAAATAGATTTCAGCCTTGTGCCTTTCACACACTGCTGATTGCAATTTCAGCTGAAAGGCTGGAAAACTTTGGCCTGATGCTTGAGAGAGGCAGGATTAGCCCCTCAATTTTTTGTTTGAATTACAGTATTTACTTTTAGTTTCTACCTTATTTTCCTCATTACTGTAATTACCCATAAATTACTACAGACTATTGAACCAAACTGCTCATTTTCATTTACCTTAAAGAATTATGTTCTAAAAAAAGTAATAAATCATGTGAAAGAATGTCACTCTTTTCTTTGAAGAAAATATCACTTTGTATGATGTCATTGAAATTGTTCAATCTGTAAAGATGAAAAGTTTTATTTTCTGTATTGGTGTTTGATGCTGGTGTTTTTCCTCTCAGTGTGTTCTGAGTGACAGTGTGTGTTATCTCAGTGAGGGTTTGTGCATAGTGTTTGGCTGAGCCTGTTTTAAAGGGTTAGTTCACCCAAAAATGAAAATTCTGTCAGTATTTACTCACCCTCATGTTGTTCCAACCCCATAAGCAGGGCCGTATTAAGAGCTCACTGGGCCCCGGGGCTATGAGTTACTGCAGGCCCCCCCCCCCCCCCACCACTTTAGGTCACCAACTACATGAGCTAAATGTTATATTATTATACGAGTCATATACGATATACAATATTATTATTTATCCATCTATGATATACTTCACAGTTAAGTTATGTTACTTTTAACACGATTTTTTTATCATATCAAAATGTATTGACTGAAATTTCATACTTATTGTGACCAATTTCAATATCACCAAAAAATAATAGTAGCTTAAGAAAATAATCTCAAGCTTACTGATGACAAGAGAGTCACAAATTAAAATAGAACAAAGGCACAATAAATCGACCTATGAAAAACTTAAAGCACTGAATAATAGCCTATTATATTATATAAAGTAATCAAATATACAATACATGGTTTTCACTATAAATTCAACATTCATTCTTGTTAATTTTGCAAAAGTAATTCAGTCAAATGCAGTAAATTACTTTCTTTCTGATGTTTGATTAACATTATTGACACACATAGCGACAGCAGCTTTATTAGCAGCGTCTGCCACTTTGAGACCTCAGAGTCGGATTCAAGTGCGCTGTGCAAAACCGTCTCAAGTTCACCACAGTCTATGGTTCACCTTGGTCGCAAAACCAGCATTTACAAAATGAATTCTCCCGCTGCTCACTGTGCCTGAGCAGTTTGAAATAATTTGTATCCAAACCACAACGTTTAAAAACGCGTTTAAATGATAAACTTACATCATGATGGCGCAGCAAAATTTAAATATTTCTACCGGATATATTATCGCCAGTCCTTTAGGCGAATATAGAGTTTAATCAAACACAAAAAGCAAAATTATACATCCATCAAGTTAATATTCAAACTTACCGAAAGTTTGTGGGGTCGATGATGACGCTGTGTTTTAAGAATAGACTAGATTAGAATGAAGAGAAGAGTAAAGGCGATTTATTGGTTGATGTATAGCCTATTCTAATAAGGCGCAGGCAGCAATCATATAGGCCTACGTGCAGCAGTGTCGGTCGTTCACAAGTTAAATAGAATAAATATATTTGTCATATCAAATTAAAACCTGAGTTTCAATTTACCATGCCCTGCTCAGAGCCGTTGGCCCTGCATGCCTATGGGGGTTTGAATGACAAGTGGCCTGGCCAATCATAACGCCGAATACGCAACTTTGTCCGACAACAAAGCTGTCAGTCGGTGGACATGAACTTGAAAACGGTAATGTTTAAATTACTTAAATGACAATATTTGAAAGTTGAGACTTTGTTTCATATCAACAGTAAGCTGCTCTGAACTCTCTCTCGTAATCACTCGGTGTAACGTTAGTCTTTGTCCCGCGAAGTATTTTTCACTGCGTGAGTGCATGATATGATGTGCGTGACTCGTGAGAGCCGGCTCATGGCCCGTCACATAGTACCTAAAAAAGGCGGGTCTTTGCGAACGTCTCTATTAATGATAATGATTCCATGATAACGCATGGAATATAAGGCAAAGTGCAACTAAATAACAGGGATAATTTGTGGGGGACGTTGCGTGGTAAGGCTTTGGTAATCAGATGGCTTGCAGTATCTGCTCCACAGCCAATCACGGGCCCCCTCCTTGCTTGGGCCCCGGGGCTTAAGCCCCGCCTAGCCCTATGGTTAATGCGGCCGTGCCCATAAGACCTTCGTTCATCTTCGCAACACAAATTAAGATATTTAAGATATTAAGATCGCTCCTGCATACAGTCCATAGGCTTCTTGAGGGACTGGCTCTTGCTGTCCCCGAAAAGTCATTAAAGACATTGTTAAAATAGTCCAAGTGACTACATGGGGCTCAATCTTAAGTTTATCAAACGACGAGAACACTTTTTTGCGCAAAAAAACAACAAAAATAACGACTTTATTTCAACTATTCACTTCCTTCTCCATGCGCCAGTAGTCAGTTAACGTAGTGTGATTGCGTAGAGCTACGTCACACGTAGGCTCACTATTGACCGACGCTGGTCATGTGTGTGTGATGCGTGTGACGTACAATAACAGAAGCTTACGCTATTAAACTAGTAACCTGACTCGCGCAGAGGGAGAAATAAACAAATAGTTGAAATAAAGTCGTTATTTTTGTTGTTTTTTTGCGCACAAAAGTGTTCTCGTCGTTTGATAAACTTAAGATTGAGCCACTGTAGTCACTTGGACTATTTTAACGATGTCTTTAATGACTTTTCGGGGACAGCAAGAGCCAGTCCCTCAAGAAGCCTATGGACTGAATGCAGGAGCGATCTTAATATCTTAAATATCTTAATTTGTGTTCCGAAGATGAACGAAGGTCTTACGGGGTTGGAACAACATGAGGGTGAGTAAATACTGACAGAATTTTAATTTTTGGGTGAACTAACCCTTTAAGCCGTGTGTTAAGAATTGTGTTTGCTTGGAATGAGTTTTGCAGGTGATGTGAACTGTTTAGCTCAGGTGACTGTTGGTAGTGCAGACTGTAGTTAGAGTTATGTAGTACATGTAGCTCCAGTTGTGCTCTCAGTCGTTGAGTAATCAAAAAAAAATAAAAAATTCCCGCCCAAAATCATTGTCGGTGATTGCTCTACTATGCACACACTATGCACAGTCAAACATCAGATTTATTGTGCTATTACTGTGCGTGCCTTTGATGATTTTGCTAATATAAAAACCATATAAGAGCAACATCTATCTACACTGACCACTGGCCATTTATGCAAGCATTGCTTTTGCATATTGGCCTGCTTTGTAAGGTATACCATAAACAACCATTTAGCAAAAAAAGAGAACAATGATATTTTTATGAGTCCACAAGAGCTTGTGTCCACCTTGTGCGACTCCACCGGCCATCTGCATTCCCGCCAAATGACATCATCTCCTCCAAACTTCCGGTGGTATGGCAGAAAACGCACACTGAGGGAGTAAACGGACTGCACATGTATCGCATACTGAGGAGGGCGGAAGTCCGCTAATCAGCCCTGCTCTGTTTCTCCACCCCACCCTGGTCCTGCAAGTTGTTTCTGGGCAGCATGTAACAGTATCTCTAGAAAGGAACACAAAATGGAGAGCTTTCCTAGGAGAGATTAGCTCACAAGGGGGACTGATAAGGAGGAAGCCAAGCAAAAGCAACCGATAAGTTCTACAAGCAGTCAAGCACAGTCTTCTGAACACAGGTGAAAAGGCATGTGGTGCAGAGAACATATTTTAGATATAAAGGATAGTAATTACACTCCTTATTTGAGTGAAAATTGCTCTGGTGGGAAAGGGCAGTGCTTATATTCGGTCTAATCTGAGTAATTGGAACAGGAACAGGTTTGTAGTTGCATACAGAAGGTGGTGTGCAGTTATGTTACAGAAAGTGTGGGAGAAGTAATGATCAGGAATATTACTTTTACAATTGATAGGGCACAGACAGATCAATAATTCAATTTTTTTTCTTTATTGATAATCGATTAATTTGGATGTGCATCACAATACAGAAGAAAATCTGTCACTACTTTGGTTTTATCACAACTTCAAATAATAAATCTGTACTGTTCCAGAAAAGAAGTACACTATTTAAATTGGAAACAATAGTATCTACGTCCAGTTTTGGCCTGGTCAGAATACGAATAACTAACAAAGAGATAAAAATAACACATAAGTATTGGCCAGTAGTCATATGATAACCTGATATTTTGTGTATCTCTAAGCCCAGACAAGGAACTAGCAATAGTGTGAAAAGTCTGTTGTATTTTTACCAGTTAAACTAACAATAAACATTAGTGAAATTTGCTATTATTATTATTATTTTTACTAGATCATTATTTCCACTACATGATGTTTAACATGTGGCCCAGTGATGTGTGACCCTTCCGCAGGGGATACATGTCTCATGTTCTGGTGGCTGATGCTGGTCTACTCAAATCAGGCACTAATAGAAACCAGCGCTATTGTTGTAACTTTGCAGAAATAAATCTCACAATCTTCTCCTCTCACCCGAGCGTGGAACCCACACGCTACCACACACCATATGCTTCAGCCAACCACAAAAATGGCTTTCCAGGCTTCAAATTAAAAGCAGAGAGGAGGACATAGTTGTACTTTTACAATACAGAATCTGGTCCTGTATGATACATAGATCAACACTGTTAACATCTCACCACCACAGTTGCATTTAAAAAAAAAAATAAAATAAAATGAAATGCATCTTGCATTTGGTTTCATACCCATGCAATTCATCCTTTACCACAGGAAAGAAATGAGTCAGATCAGGGCCAGATGAACCTAAAACTAGCCCAATTATACATTTAGTCTTCCAGTTAGGTTTAAGTTCCGTGTCCATGATCTGTAAATTAGTGACCACACCTATATTTGATTCCTAAAGAGTCTATTGTAATACTTGTGTTTATTCTTAGAAGCCGTTAAATCCCACTAGCTCCGCTGGGATGTGTGTCCAGAGGGCTTGGTACGCGTGTTCCTTTAAAGCACTGAAAGCTAAGTTAATGTATTCCGCCACTAACCAAACACTGCTCTCCCGCCATTTCACTCAACCTTTCTTTCTCCTACAGCTTCACTTGCATGTACTTGTAATCAGGAAATGAGCTGCATACCAGGCACAGGGGTTGAGAGTCACCTGCTGAATAGCTGTAAGCTGCACTGTATACATGACTGTCAAGCTTCAGAGACTCACAGCGTTTAACTCTTTCTGCCCTCTCTTTTTATTGTTGGTACCATGTACCAACCATGTGTTGGAACAATGAACTAAATACTCCAACAAACGTCCACTTACTCATGTTTACAAGACATGGGACTGGTTGCGTACAGTAGTGAAAGCACACCTGCATGTGCTAAAGAATTTATGTAAAGAGACTTATCACTGAGCTGAAGAATGCACTTTTTAAATAAAGTAACATATAGTCTTAATGGGATTTGGCCAATCGTCAACCTTACCACATCTCTACCACAGATTAACTCTTCTGCACAATGGTAACCCCAAAAACTCAGACATACCAGAAACTGTCCTTTAACAGTCCCAAGCAAAGCATACTGAGAACATCTGCTGTGAATGTATATATAAGTGTGTATATGTTCACATTTACATGTATGTGCAATATATGTGTATAATAAATAGGCTAATATATATTTATGAATACATTTAATGCTAGTTTTTGTCTTCCTATCTAAATAGTTTTATATCAAAATATAGCCATACATGGTCAATGCATACATTGCAGTATGTTGAAAAATATAAGCAGTAGTTTTCCATATATATTTCCATATACCATTCTATATACGGAAACGTTTTATATAATATATTTCATTATATTTTGCAGTATATTCCCATATATTTTGTTACATAAGGGGAGGAGTGTAGGATTCATCTGGCTTTTTAATTTTTAATTTATTTATTTATTTTTATTTTTTTAGCATTTTTAGTGGTTTCTTGTTACCCAATAAGACCCAGCATGTAGAAGAGCATGTACTGAACCTATTAGTTCAAGTTATTGCATTACATAGACTACAGTGTGCATGATGTGATTCTTGGCTGTGTTCGCTCTGTTGGTAATGAGATGATTGAGAACATGGTGACTTGTTTAGCCCCATTTGAGGCACTGTTGCTGTCTTATGTTAGTCAGCATACACATACTCAGGAATTTGGTTAGGAGTCAGTGTGTTTATGCTGGCAAAACGTGATTGTTGTAGGACATGCGAAACATGCATGACATAATTAAACAATATTACACAAGACAGACGGCTGTTTTATTGAATATTTTGTAGGCCAAGTGCTGCAGGCAATCACAGCATTGTTGTAAATAAAGTTCTGTGGTAACATAAATAATATGGTTTAATTTGTTAAAGGGATACTCCACTTTTTTTTGGAAATAGGCTCATTTTACAACTCCCACAGAGTTAAACAGTTGAGTTTCACCGTTTTCAAATACATTCAGCCGATGTTCTGATATTTAGAACAATATCAGTAAAACGGTGAAACTCAACTGTTTAACTCTGGGGCAGTTGTAAAATGAGCCTATTTCCAAAAAAAAGTGGAGTATCCCTTTAATGTTAGTAAATGCACCAGGTATTAACTAACAATAAACAATAATTTTACAGAATTTATTCATATTATTTAATGTTATTTACTACAAATACATTTGAACATTTATTTCTTAATTTTTTAGCAAATTTTATAAATTCATTTATAAATGCATTAATTAATTTAATTTCATTTATTTAATTTACAGTGATAATCAGGAAGATGATGCAAAAAAACTTCAATTCTTCTGTAAAGCAGCTCTAAAAAAGACAATAGTGCCATTATTCATTATCAATAGTGCTGATACAATTAATTTCTATAATTGTGTAAAGTTCTTGAATTGAAATAAATGTTGTGATTTGAGTTCAGTTCACCTATAAACAGCTCTACAGTAGACAGTGTTGCTATTCACTCAGGGTCAGTTCATTGTTGATTCAGTTCAGCTCAATAACAGTTTCATATTGGTAAATTTTGCAACATTGAATAATTGAATAATCTATAGCTCTGCAGAAAACCTTGGTGTCATCGTCTAGCTCATTCCAGTTTGTGTCTTGTTCTCATACATCCAGCAGTGTCAGTGCAGTCAAATCAATAATATTACTAGTGTCCCCAACTGGTATCCAGAGGTGACAAAAATGGAGAAATCGGGCTCAGTTGGGGTAAATTAATGTATGTGTTGTGATTATGATTCCACGCTGCATCACAAGTCAGATTGTGGATTGATATCATTAAGAATATTTCAACCAATATACTATGGAAAGCAACATACTATTGTTCAACAATGAACAATAGTATATTGCTTTTCATTGTTAATTATTCTTAATGCATTAATCGAATATTAACAATTAAACTAGTTGTAAAGTATTACCAGCTGTGCTTCTGTATTGTATTTGTGTTCCTTTTGTAGTTTCGGTCACAATGCTTATTACATTTTGATTGCTTTTTAAAGTTACTTGTACAGTTGCACTGTAATAAGCATTACATTGAGAGCTGTGCTGAGCGTTACACTTGAATGAGTAGACATATCTCGCATACATACCTCTGTCATCTGCCAGGTATAACAGAGAGGTCTTTCATTGCCCCAATCCCCTGAAAGAGGCACAGCATTGTTTGGGATATATGATGCTTACTGAATCTGAATTGGTCATCATTTTAAAACTGTTTTTTTTTGTGTGTGGAGAGGATGTGGAATAAGCGGAGGTTATAATATTTAACATTTTTAGAGAAATGGCTATAAATGTGGACCTTTTTTTATTAGCTTGGAGTGGAGCCTCCTGTAATGAACTTTTTTTCTTGATGGCATATTTTCACCCCTTTTCCAACAGAGGCCTCTAAGGCCAGATTACACAAATGTTTATGTCTTCTATAGAGTGTTGCTGAAGAGATAAAGCAAGGGTGATGCTTATCCTCTTTCCACACAGTAGAAACCACTAAGACAGAATGTAAACCAAGCCTATAGTGACTTCCATGTCCTCAATTAGAATTTTTCCTATTTAGACATGATCGACAGCTTTTGAGAGTTAGGTTAGTGTTAGATCTTGACTGCTCATATTACCAGTATTACCATTACTCTTGCACCAGTAAAAAGTGAAACTGCTTGTTTTGCCAAAGAACTTTGAAATTGTCATACTATAAGGACACATTGTCTATTTTTTTTTGGTTTTAATTTATTATGATGTGTGGCTGAGTTGCAGGAAAAGGATAGTGTACAATTGTTAGAAGTGTTTGAGCCCTATTTGGTTTAAGCTCTTTTAGAGATAGACGATATAACCATATTGTTCTAAATATAAGACGAGGAGGAGAATTTGTTGTTGTTTATCGTGTCTACCGGTATTTTGCCCACCCCCAAACCACATAATGTCACTTTAAGTTATACAGTCACCTCAGACAAAGGTATACACAGCAGTGAAGTGTTTTTTCTTTATCTAATTTATTGAATAATCAATAATTAGAATTGATAGCAGCATCCCTAGTTAAAAAGAAAACAAAGTTATCTATGTTGTGCAGGTGTATGGTTAGAGACCCAGCAGAAGGGACACAGGCAGGTCAAAAATATGCGGCTCAGCATAAAATGTTCTTGCTACCACTGTCACTTTTCTACATGACAGGAAACAGTTAATATGTCACAGGCCATCTACCACAGTTAAAAAACAAAATAAAATAAAAAAACAAACTTGCATGTGTATAGTGTTGAGGCTGCTCAATACCTGTTAACTACTCTGGGGGATGTGATTTTATCTTTTAAAGTAATTTTTCTGTTAATTTTTTTTTGCACACACACATAAAAAAAAAAAAAAAAAACCCACTGAAATCCCTCAAAAGAGCTCTATGGAGCACCGCTAAATATCACTATTTCAATCCTGTAGTCATGTTTTTTTAAGTGAAACTATTTTGGTCTTTTAAAGCACTCATTCCCATAACCCAGGCCAGGGTTTTATGAAGTGCTGATTAGAGTATACAGCAGGTCAGGGATTTTACCTCATGTGCACTAAGGGTTAACACTCCAGACGTCTTCCACTGAGCTTTAGTTGCAGCTGCCAAGGTTAAATAAGGTGATAGCAAATCGTTTACTTGCTGAAATGCTCCATCAAGTTTGGCAGGTTTGTCATTAAGTCTGCCCACTTCAGATAGTTGTGTAAGTTATGTTAGTGGCATATTATCAGTCAGTCCAGCGAATGGAGTGATTACAGCTTCCAATAAAAAAAGATTAGTTATTGCCTTTGTTTCAACCCTCCCCTTTCAGCGAAGCATTCAAAAACTTTTAATAACAACGGCAAATTTGTCAAAGAGCGGCCAGAGATGGCATGTTAATAAAACCAGAGCCTATCCAAGGAGTTAGCAGTCACCCACATTGCCTTAAAAAAGGCTCTCTTGTGAAATTGACCAGTTCATCCCGTGACATGTAATCCATATTCGCTTCTGTGTTGCAGACCGAGGTACCTTTACTGTAATTGGAATGCATTTGTGTTACGTCATCATATTTATGAGCTAGTGTATCTTCTACTTAACAGTCTCTGATAAAGGCACCTGAAAGGCAGCAGCTTCATTCTGTTGTGTGCTCTTACCTCAAGACCATGTGAGCCAAAGACCTGTACCAGGGACCAGGGGTTCTCGCTTCTCTGTCGTTCTGCTCCGTACAAGAATTTATGACATGGTGAATGAATGCGTAAAGACAAATGACCCTTCATGTCCCGTCCAACTCTTTTACTATCTGTAGTTCTGGAGAAATCAGAGATTCCTTAAGCTGATGTCATCAAGCCCTTCTCCCACTGTGAGGTCTAGATACCTGCGGCAGATGAGTTCCTGGGCCTAGTTTTATGAAGACGGGGGTTAATCTGTAGTAAAACAGAAAATAGGTTCTTTACGAGGTGCTAATGGTCTGTTAATGCAAAGGAACCAATTCATCTACCTGCTTGTTTATTTACTGCCTATCGAGGCAGGCCTCTATTCAGACCACGAGAGGAATGTTGACAGGTTAACCACCCCCTAACGAGAGCAGGCTGATAGAAATCTCCCAGCAGTTCATATACTTTCCTGCTTACCAATACATGTAAGCTGGGAATATCATCAAACAATTTCTACTGTACCACATTGTTTTATCTTAGACATTTCTGTTTTAACCAATGATTAATCCTTAATAAACTTTTAGCTGTTGCGCACTCTGTACGAGTAGCACTGCCTAAATTTGTCTGTGATTCTGCTGTCTTATCCCGGATAGTATCCATTTACTTTTTCTAGAGACTTTTTTTTTCCCCTGTAGATCTGCGTCTTTGTTTACAGCACACTGTAACTCAATGCCACCGCAATAAGCCATGGCGTTACTCAATTAGTTGCCTGTTTTTTTTAGAGTGCTCTAATGACTTTGGGCAGAAACTTTTATAAGCCACTGTTGTATTTATAATGTCCTCATTTGAAACATGCATGAAGAGCGGTGCATGAAACAAGATGTGATTTAGAGACCTGGTCACAATGCGAACCGCTGTGGCTGTCGTTTCCTACCTTTGTGTGGACGAGGGCCCAGGGGTGCGGCAGCGGATGCACAGCCCTGGCGCTTGCCGCTTTGAAGGGGAAGGAAGCTCAGTGTCAAAGGCAGCAGCTCTGCTATCTAGGGCAGAGACAAATCACTGCCATTGCGAGGTGTCCGATAAAACAAACTAAGTGAATGATTAATTCTATGCAAATCATCATAGAAATGTTTGGTTGACTCTATAGGACTACTTGAAAGTTCCCAGCAAGTCACAGACCATGGCATAACTTTCTTGAAGATCGCTTCTGTACTGTTTGTTTTTGCACTGGCTACTTTGTGTGCAGGATTTTCTAATAACCTTGAGAGGAGCCTGCACAGGCCCCAGTTCATCGAGTGCATATGGCATATTTCTCTTCAGCGAGTAGAGACCGCCCCTGCTGGAGGCCCCCACCCCCACCCCACGTGCACTGAAAGTTTTCTCTGCCCTAAAAAAGTTCTCCCTGTAGACATGCTATATGGCCTCTCACAGACTGTCTCCATGAAGGAAATGCATTATGTGTAAAAGGAATTCCATATGATGACATACGATCTGTATAATTCCTTCAAATGATAAAAAACCCACCTTGCATGCCCTGCTTTTGGTGCGCTCAGCATGAAAAGTGTCTATAAAGGCCCTTCCCCCAGCGTTTCCTTCTGTCTCTGCTTTTGCATTGCGGAGGATCTGTTTTACTGTACTTTTAGCAGTGTGAAAATATGGCCGCCTTGGTTTGCCATAGCGAATGTTTACAAATGAAAGCTTGGGGTGTTCCAGGTGAGGCGTGCCAAAATTCGAGTGGCTTGGATTGGGGCCCCAGGCCACGCATGGGAAATGTTGCAGCACCTCTGCCAACCGCCTGGGACTGCGGCCGAAGCCCTGCTGCCTTACGCCTGCCACTGGTGTCAGCAATGGGATTGGCCTTCCTTCTAGAGAGCATTTGGAAAAAGTCCCTCTCTGAGAAAAGTAGTCCAGTATTGAAGGTTGGGGGCATACGTACATGCAAACAGTTGCCAAGAGTGTGGATTATTGTGTCGATCTAATGGTGGCTCTTTGATATCCGCTCCAGTTCCCATTATGCAATGGCATATCCAGGCCTGATGCAGATACAATTTTGAAGCATTGGCAGGAAAGCCTATCCGAGTGCTAGGGGAGTATCACTTTATCATAGGCCTCTAATGTTGTAAAGCAACACAATTTATTTTGAGGGAAACACATTTCTGGACTGTTGATGCTTACATTGGTTACCGTCTATTTCGGTTAGCAAAAGCCATGGTGATTGGTTAGAAACAAATGGACAGTTTATTCCCACACATTATAAGTTAGGAAAGCATCATGAGTTAGAGAACTTGCCGATGTCTTTGTAAAACTGTTCATTCTTGCTTTGGTCCCAGATTTATTGATGTCACCACAAACTAAAGATTGTCTTTTGGGTCAACGACAAGATGTAGCCTAATTTATTTATTTATTTATTTTTTTGTCTGAATCTAATAATTTAATAATAAATAAATAAATGTGATTCGTACATAATCTTAAATTCATCTATAAACATGCATTTAATTTCTGGATTATAATTGATACTTTGAGCAAGTCATTATATTTTATATTTTGATTGAGAAGCATTAATGTTAAAATGATGTATCCAACCCTGACCATGCCAATATGTTTGTGCAGTATGCAGTTTTACTCTATAATGAAATGAAAAGGTAGATGATCAAACGTTTACATGTTTATGGCAGCGCCACACAGGGCAAAAAAAAAAAAAAAAAGGTAGTAAAAATGTAGCTGGGTTTTTCCTCAGACGATGGAAAATTGCTCCAGGCAATAATAATTAATGCTCACGATGGTAGCATACCTGGGCTGTAAAAAGAGCTTAAAAGTGTTCTGGTCCTTAGAATTCTTCTTGAGGTAAAGAAGACAGGGTGTGCCTCTTAGCCCTGATCTCCCAATGTGCAGCAATGACTGAATGGGAACAATGTGTGTGTTGTCTAGAACAGTGGCAATGTGTTTGTGCACTGAAGGTCTTCAGGGGTGCGCTGGAGGGGTGCTTGCTATTTGTTGAAAAACTAGATCAGATCACATCACATACAGTGAGAGAAAAGTGCTGTTTTCCTCTTCTTCCTTCTCCTTCCCTTCCTTAACTTATTTCCTTAAGCCCTGCCTCTGAGAAACTTGTCCCACAAAACACAAACAAGAAGGCCCCACTCTCCTTCACGTTGTTTGTCTTTTTGAGCTATGCATGAGAAGTATAAGCCACTTCCCATGTGTGACGAAGCGCTCGCCTTTGACCAATTAATCAGCCTTGTAAACAAACAGAAACTCAGACGATGGAAGGTGACAGGTTTGGCTGTCAAGGCAAAAAAGTCCCCTGAGGTTAGGTCAAGTAGACGGTTGCAAAAAACAGAGGAAGTGACAGAAAAAAACAACAGGAGAAGAAATAATGTCGGACGGGAAATTCCTGAGTTGGCTCTTGGAAAAGCTGACTGTTGGGACTAAGAGTCCCATCCGCCACTTCATTCTTATAAAGGAGAGGCTACATCGTTTGCACAAAAGAGCTCTTATGTGATTAACATGTGAACTTGCCTTTTGAGGTCAAGAGAACAAAAACAGTGAACTAACATCTCAGGCCTCCCAACGCTGGCTTGCACCCTCCTTCCTTTCTCCTAAGCCTTCCTCAGCTTCTTTTACCTCTGAGAGTGTGTCTACTTGGAGGCTTGTTAAGAAATGCCACCTTTGTAGGTGAAGGCGAATTAACAGGCCTCCTGAATTCAGCTGCATGACAGCTTGGCATTGTTCTTCATATCATTTTAGTGTTTTGGCAGCCAAAAAAAAAAAAAAAAACGGAACTGCACGCAAAGACCTTTTGCATTCTATCCCCTAAAGCGAGGGAGGGTGGTTGTTGCCACACTATGCAGGAATGCCTGCTGTAACTCTTAGTCTACGACATATGATTTATAAAAAAAGTGACACTGTTTGCATTTCTTCCTTGTCTTTTTATCTTCTTCACAAGGCATACTTTTATCCTTGTCTGCTTAGAATTGCAATAACCCAAAAGATGACAGTTTTCAGGCATCAAAATAAACAGACGGCACATGATATTAATGCACAATCTTTTCTTTATTGAAATTTCTCAAATGGTGCTGTCAAATAATCTGCTGAACATACTTCCAGTGAGACGTCCATTAAGACATTTCACTACAAGTAGATGTGTCCTTATTTTTTTTAGGAAGATTTACAGGTTAGGGAAGAATGAAGACAAAGCTGTTTGTTATTGGAAGCATTTCTCATTTTGCGCCAGGACCCCGTTTCTTAATGCCAGTCTTTGTGTAAAATTGTTTATGGTTTTAGAACAACATAATCTGAAATTCATTTAGCGGTTCCTCCTCTCACAATCGGCCATATAAACTGAGAACTGGAGCCAAACCACATGTTACTGTTGAAGCCCAAGGCCACCCCGGCAAGCCAAAGAAGCACATGGAGGATTTGCCTGCCTGAGCATCTGCCAGGGACGAGGGATCCTGCCACGTGAATTATGGGTTGCATCACTCCTTTCTGGTGGGCTAGCTTGAGTTCTTTGAGGCAGTTGGACAGTTGCTGCGGCAAGACATGTCAATTGGCCTGTTTGTTGACCTTGCAGTGGTCGTGAGCACTATTCAGAGTGAAAGGACTTGCACTTGTATTAATCATCACTGGCTTTTTGACACACTTTAAAGAACGTCTTTGTCTGGGGAACACTATCTTGCCTCTAAAATCGGTTTTACACACTTGCTACATTTGCCAAAAAAGGAAATTGTAGGTTTTTGTTGTAAATATGAGCGCTTTCTCAAAAAGCTGAATGACATAATAAAGGACTCACCTTTTATAGGCACAACCGACTAATCAATGATACATTTTCTTTTCTGACTTCTATCCCTCAATTTATATTGGCTTCGAACACCAGAAACATGTTGCCCATTAATTAAAAGACCATCTGACTAGACTAGCAAGGACTCATAATTCAGCAATTTATGAAGGTGGGACAAGGCACAGAATGGCTATAGAGATAGCACTAGTAGGTAATGCTGTTACACCAAGAGACACCTGCAGCATCTATTTTAGCCCTGGCTGAGTTTTTTTTTTCTTTTTTCTGTGTGCACTGAAATTAGTGGTGTCATAGCACTATAAAAGTGCTCAGACATCTGTTGGCTATGTTGGGAGTCAGTTTTTATGTTTGTAATGACACATTAAACTCAGTGTTCCCCCCATCTTGTTCCAGAAGTGTGTGCCAGTGGAGCTGTCTAAATGAGTGTGTGCTTTGTTCCTTTGTCTGTTTCAGGCCAAGATCTCGTCTTAGATGTGGCATTATATGATCCAATAATTCCCTCAACATCCTAATTAGGTTGTGTGTGTGTGTGTGTGTGTGTATGGGTGCTAAACAGTGGCTGTCTGTCGCCTCTGGCCCAGCTGGAGTGAGGCCATACTTGGGTACTACTTCTCTACTGTGTTGGCACATTGCCCCGCCTCCTCATGCTTGAGCTGACACCCCATTGGCCCTCACCACAAATGGAAGCTTGGCTATCACCTTAGGTTGGCACTGTGATGTCTTCCAGCTGAAGGAAATACAGTTGCATAAGGGATTCTGATCTGTAGACTTTTTTTTTCCATTCTGCATTACAATTTACATATTGTCCATTCTAAATAGTATGTGAGATTAGATTTAGCACTACCTGGATCATAGTATTTTGAAATTGTATATGTTGATATTGTCTGCAACCCCTTGAATGTCAGTGATCAAGCGATTAAAGTCGTGACAGGCTTTTAAGGTAACCATTTTAGCTACATGTAGGCCTGCCGCAATAGTCAATAAATCAATTAATCGCACGGGAAAAAAAAATAGCTTGATAATTTTTCTGGCCGTGATAATTTCCATTTGCATGCTTGTTTGTTTTCCTCGTCTCTCTCTTTACTAAAGAGACTCGATGTCAACTAGCGTAGGAGGAGTGAACTTGAGCTTAGATTCTCTGCTCTAGCCAGAACTTGACCCAACCTTGACCCGATATTTCCCGACATTTCCCGACGCTATCCTCGTGCCGGGCCCTTGAGAGACGTGCACTGCCAACGCAATTGAGAGTGAAGAGTCATGTGCCGATTTGGGTTGATATGGGCGGGGACTGAGCCGGTCGGCCATGATGCAGGCGACGCTATCGGTTGCCAGGGGCAACGCCTTCAGAACTTCGCAGAGGCACGACTAAACATTCCAGAAATAGCGAAAGAGAGACAGCGCAGCTTATGGCTCTTTCAGACTGCACGATTTTCAAAGTAGTCAGGTCGCTGCTCTTTTCACACTGCATGACTATCTTGGCCAGCATTCAGTCGCTGCTGTGTTCACACTGGACGATGGATCGGCGACAGAAGGTTTCACACTGCATGACTTTAGAAAAATCGCCGACAGACTCTGTCTAGCACGCTGCACGCAAACTACATTTCACAACAAACAAGCGTGAGATATGAAAAGGAAACAACGCGCGACACCACACGTGCAAGACCGGAGTTCTCACGTGAGACTTTTTTTTTCGACCCGGTTGTGGTACAGCTGGTGAAACAGACACGAGTGCTCCTGCCAAATTTCTACTAATTTTTCTTCCATTTATTGTGTCCAAATAAACCGAGAAGAAGCTTTTTTTGTTGAAACAAGGCCATATCATGTTGATATGTGATCTATAACTCCTCCCCGAACTCCCTGCTGCTCTGTATCTTGCTCTCTCACTGGCTGCCGGTGGTCGCCGATGTAGTTTTCAGTCAAAACACTTTTCACACAGCAGGATTTTGAATCGCCGACAGGTCCAGATATTTAGCATGCCAAATATCTCACGGGCGTCGGCGACTCGTCGGTGATTCTCTCAGTTCGCGTCTTTGTTCATTCACACTGCGTGATTGTCACTCGCGTGAACGAGCGCCGATTTGCCTGTGATTTCGGGCATTTGTCGGCGATTTCTCAAAACCTGTCGGCGAGCCAAAATCGTGGCTAAAATCATGCAGTCTGAACTCGGCATTAGTGTTTGTTTACATTTTAGCAATACGCCGCAGTTTCTTTGGAAGATATGGAGAAGGAAGACAAATGAAAGGGGTTATTTCGGGAGAGACTAAATAACAATGCTAGCCAGCTTCATTTAGAGAAACAGCTTGTCAATAAACTTACAGCAGCAACAGCGAGCAAAGCATGATTTCAAAAGGAACACATTTCAGCACAGTTCGCCTTTTATTTAACACAAACGAACGAAATGTATACTCTGTTATTCAACTAAAAGGGTTTATTTTGTTATAGATATATCTGTACCGTGAAAGGTTTTAAAAAGACACTTTTGTTAATGACGTACGCCTCACATTGACAGGGGAATGTCCGATCTGTAGGCTTAACTTTGCACGGCAGGTGCAAATGCACATATCTGATTCATATCAGATTTATTTACACATATGAATGAGGTGTTCAGGTATGACTGAACACTCGCAGTTTAACGTTACAGCTGCAGAAGAGTTGTTCAGAAGCTTCTAATGACTTAAAGCTTCTGAACTCTTCCATCGTTTAGGCAGTAACGTTTGGCCCTGATACCATAGGTAATTGACTATGTCATGGTATGTGAAAGGTGGTAGTGCTTTGGGTCAGGGTTAAAGGGTTAGATATAACCCTAATAGATATTAGATATATATAGAATAAAACGATTTGTGGGACTCCCGCAAACTAGAAATATCTATGAATAAAACATAAAAACAAATAGATTTGTATTCATCTGTTGCAGAAAAGCAACATGAACAAATAAAACAGAGCTTCCAGGGTTTCTATTCATATGCATGAAATTCAATTTCATTCATATGTTTTCAGAATTGAGCAATGTAGCCAATCACAGACATATGTGTTGATTTCTTGAATGCAATGGCCAATCAGAAGCCACTCCCCTCACCGCTTTCTGCATTTTTTTGTTCAGAGACTGAGTCCATTGCTTTTATTGTTTTTGGTTGTTTTGTTCATTTATTGTGGATATTTAAAATGTTTTCCATTTTCAGTGTTAAATAGTCTTTATAAAGGTTTATTGATCTTTGAAAAGGCGTACCCATGTTATTAAGGCAATTACATTATTTAGATATTAAATAAATAAATAGTAAATATTATTGTTTATCACAATTTCTTGGACAATTTATCGTCCAGCAAAATTTGTTATCGTGACAGTCCTAGCTACATGTCAACGCAATCAGTACCTAAGAATTGGGTTTGTATTAGCAAGACACTATCTTTACCAATTTTCTTTACCGTTTTTCTTTACGAATATTCACAATAAACTTTGGGTTTGACACATGATGCAACTTGGTCACATTGGTAAAGTAACTTAAAAATATATACGCTTATAAATAATTGGTATCATTGTCAATCATAAAGAAACAATATTAGTTGTGGAGTTCAACTCCATTCCGTTCATGAAGGAATTTAAAGTCAAAGCCACACATGTTTCTCACTTTTTTACAAATCTAAACAATACAGCTTTAATAAACCACAGAAATCTTAGGCATGCTGGTGTAGATTCTGACTAACCTGCTTTATTGCTACAATATGCAAATGTCACCACGTCACCTACACTGCTATCTTAAACTGAACCTTTATTTATATAGCTCTTTATGATACCGGCTGTTTCAAAGCAGATTTACAATGATACCAGGAAAATGTACTTTGGCTGTTGTTCAGCTGAAGTCAGTTTAGCTATAGAATAATTGATGGAGCTCATTCCTAACATTCCTGCTCCATAACTTCTACATTGTCTGAATTGGCATTTCTTGACATGTACTGTAATTATTTTATTTATGCAAATCTAGCTTGAAGGAGAGGAACGTTACATTGTGTACAAGAAATATACACTTTTTATGACGTCCTGACACTGGAAGGATTTCTGTAAGTGTGCAAGTATCCATGCTTAGATGTGTAGGCAATGCTATATTGACTGTACAAGTCTTTAACTTGTGATAGCAGGTGAGCATGCAACTAAAAGGATAAGCATAAAATATTGCTTTAGGTGGTTTTTTTTTTGTAGTCTGAAGATAAGACATTGAGAATTGTTATCTGTATAGCATATGATAGGTTAATCCTTGCACCGAGTTAGACGACACATTCTGAAAGAATAGTTTTGTTAACCTGAATCTCGAGACACCTTCCATTGCATACATACATTTTGTCAAATTTGAAAATAAGTCATTTTGCACTTACATTGCTAATTTTCACACACACTATACTGCTACTGATCAACATACTCCACAGAGGAATTGGCCTCCTGGCGTGTCATTCACAACTCACAATGCTCTCTCTCTCTCTCTTCTCCTCCATTTCTCTCAATCCATTCGCGTCCCCATCTCTCCTCCTCTTAACTACTTGTGCGGAGTTAATGGACTGTTTTGGCTTGGTTCCAGCCACTGAGTGTCACCTCATTAGTGTTCCTCTCGACAGGAGCTACATACGGCAGAATGTCATTGGTTCCCCCCTTCCGCCTCCCCCATCCTGATCCGTAGAAGCCTCCATGAATGGGGAAATGTGCATGCATAATTGAATCTATAGTCTCAGTCTCTTCATCCCTCCCTCCCTCCCTCTTTCCCTTCATTCCTCCTTTCCTCACGTCTGACGGCTACAAAAAGGCTTGGACATTTGCCACGGCCATGGATGGATCAGGCCGATGGTGGCATCCCACGACTCCACGCACACTCATACAAATGGACCGTTCACTTGGCCAATCTAACAACAATACGAGCAGAAGCGATACGCTGTCAGGGGGAGATTTTGGAGAGGTTTGGTCTACACTTGTCAACTTATTGATGTGTGTTATGACGACTAGGATCTGAGGCCCCTTTGGAACGAACGTGTGACTAAAGTTTGCAAGGCCAGACGGAGCAGTTGTGAGCGAGTTTTTTGATGTGCCCTCTATAGGCTTCCTTTTGTTACTTAGGTGGAAAACAGACACACACACACAGTGCTGTCACAGTGGTCCAGTCATTTTTAATTTGACAGATGAGCCACCCTGGGTTCAGTGTTGTGCTGACATGGGAACATGTGTACATCGGTGCTCGCTGCGTGATGCAGTGTGCGTCTCAGCCATTGTGTGCGCTATATGCTTGTATGTCTTTATTAACACAGTGTGATATTGTGAAGACGTGTGCCTGAAGTTACACATTGTGTGTGTGTGTGTGATGCCCTGAGTGACTTGTTTTCCCAGACACTTCTTTTATTTGCACTTTTTTAGCCACAGAAGGCAGTCTGAATCACACAATTTCTCTTTTGTTTCAGTCTTCTCTCTCTCTCTCTCTCTCTCTCTCTCTCTCTCTCTCTCTCTCTCTCTCTCTCTCTCTCTCTCTCTCTCTCTCTCTCTCCTATACACCCCACTCTTTTTTAATAGCCCCGTCCTGTCTCTACCATTGTTTGGTTCCTCTTTTCAACTCTATCTCTCTTTCCCACCCCCTTTCTTGTTCTTCTCAATCTCTAATTAATTCCTGGAGATTCTGACTTTAGCCTCCCCTCTTCATGTCTGCAATCAAGTGCTTGAAATCAGGCTGGAAACTGAGGCCAGTGTTTAATGTGAGGATGTGTGGCTGGGGAGAAACTTTTTTTTTTTTTTTTTTTTTTTTGGTGAGGGGGATAGTGTGGTAAGTGTCTGTCACTAGGAGCTTTAGTCCCATTTTCACACCATGTCTGTCTGTGTATGTGTGGATAGACTGTGTCTGAGAGAGGGTCAGTGTTTGTCTCAGTCTGTGTGTAGTCTGATCTGTGACATGCAGCCCCTTAGGATACTCGATAGAAGAAAACTGGAGTTGTAATCTAATCAGTGTCCTTAATAAAAACAGTCTTGGCACAATTAGAGATCTAAAGATGTGTCCTATATTATTGGACAATCTAATGGACAATCTAATGGATTATTGGACAATCTAAAGATTGTCCAATACAGAAAACCAACATTTTCAACCATTCAAGCAATGAGTATATTATATTTACTTAACCTGAATTTTTAATCTTTAAACAAATATTTAAATAAATATTCATTTGTATAATACACTACCACTAAGTTTGGGCTCAGTTAGAGTGGCAGTAAGGACATTTACAATATTAATTCAGACATATACAAGTTTCCACAAAAAGCACAACCATTTTCACTATGATAATAATAAGAAATGTTTCAGATGTCAGATGTGGGAAATCAGTGGGTCAAAGTTAAATGTACAGTTTTGCAGTCATAAAGATCACAGAATGATGTGATTGACCAATCAGACTTAAGTGTCCCAGTGTGCAATAATTAATATTTGAGCTATTTATTTGTTTATTATTTATTTATTTATTTGCTTTTAAAATTTTTGTATAATATGAATCATTGTAGCATCTAATATATGTAGCATTGATTAAATACTTTGGCATAAACACATTATGTTTAGCATGCATAATTACCATATTTTTATATTTCAGTATTTTTATTGAGTTGATATTTGTTAATTAAATGGTTACATTTACAGAACTATGCACTATGAAATGACATATATCATATATGCAGTATATACGCCCATATACTAATGTCCTTTCAGAGAAGAGATGCCTATTTACACAAGCCTCATCTGACATTCACTCTCTATCTCTAGAGCTGGCACGCTGCTCACTATATCTATGTTTGGGTTACAACAAACTTTGATAAAGAGCTGTGATTTATCAACAATTGCCATAATGAATAGAGGGAAAAGTGAAACAAGTAGTGAGAGATATGTATCTGAAAGATTGATTTAAAGACATTAAGAAAAAAAAAAACAGAAGAGAAATGTTAAGTATAAGTAGAAGTATACACAAAGATCCTTCTCTGTGCACTTTTTGGGTATGCATGCTGATGTCAGCCATACCGTGAGGTCATAAGAGCGGGTCAGTGACTAGCACACACAAACACACATTCAATCGCTGGGTGTCACTCAGCCACACACAATATTTACTCAATTGCAGCTGTACAGTTCAAAACATTTGGGCCAGGACTGCCCATAATTAGAAGATATGTCTACCTCTCTGGTTCTCTCTGCTGCCTATCTCTCTCTCTCTCTCTCTCTCTTTTTCTCACTCTCCCTCCCTCTGCTTGGCTCAGGATTCAGGATAGAGTGAAAGAGAGAGAGCGTTCTTGGCTCGGGCCTGGTTTCTTTGGCAAGCATGACAGTATATGTGTGCAGCTTTCTAAAATGGCTGCCAGACGCCTCCTCCTGAAATGTCGACGGTGTGCACGCGGCAGGTCTGTTTGCGTGTGCGTTTGCGCGTGCGGGGTGGGGGTGTGATACAGTGAATTAAAGTTGCTGAAGTATGTGATAGCTCTCAACCACGCTCAAAACAAAGACAAGAGGCTGCTTGGGTTACATGGGGACGGAGCCAAGTGTGAGTGTGTGTGCTTGGGTTCATAGATCCCAGATTCAGGTATTGGAGGTATTCTTCCCGCAGAATAACATCACGTTACATTGCAGGTGGCAGAAGTGCTGAGGGTATAATTGTGACAGCTGTATGGATGCTATCCAGTAGATTAGGTGGCACGAGGATACATTAGGGCATCATATTTATGAAGTTCAAGCGATCCGCGATGAGCTCATCTTGCTTTTATTCATGTGGATATGATCTTAGATCGAATGTCTTCGTCTTAGATTTTTAGTCACCAAGAAAAGCATAATGTTGCTTAATGTAGTTCACCCATAAAATGAAAATTCTGTCATCATTTACATTATTAAAATGTGCCCTTTGACTTCCATTGTATAGGAAAAAAGAGCCATTTTTATATATCATCTTATATTACACAGCAGACACAATGACATACACTTTTGGAATGACTTGAGGGTGAGTGAATATTGACAGAATTGAATTTTTTTGGGGTGAACTGTCCCTATTTGAAGTTACATGAGCTCAGATTGTGTGGCATTTTATGGTCGTGACACACCAATCTAACATTCGGCCACCAGCCAGTGCCATCATTTAGGGTCTATCGGCCCAGTTTTTGCTGTGTGTCCCGCAGCATTGGCACTAGTCGTTCACCGTCTGCAACTTTTCGGCCAATTGAGCATGTTGAATTGGTGCCAGAACGAAGAAAGTGAAGACCAACTGAACAACATGTTTCATATTCAAAATCCACAGTCCTAGTTTCCCTTTTTGAATAACGTATATAGACTACCGCCACCTACTGTTATGGAAAGTTATTTCTTTTAACGGAACATGTGCTAGTTGGCCGTTGGCTGTAGTCTTTGTGGTGTATTCGAAAATGATTTTTTTGGCCCAAAAACAGACTACACAAAGCGACAACACAGATGGCTTTTGTTGCTACTAGTTTGTTGATGTTGGCTCTGTGTGTCACAGCCTTTAAGGAGAACTCTGCTACTGCTTTTCTTACCATCAGACTTTTGATTCTCACCTGGCGAATGATAAAATCGGTTTAAATATCCCATAGGGTTTTAGAGTGCAGAATGTCATTGGATTTGGAAGTGGACTCTTAGGGGGCCAGATAGAAATGCGCTGGCAAACACTAAGAATACCTTAACAACAGTATATTAACATGCTACAGACCACTCAGAAGACCTTAGGAACTGTATTGCAATGCTCTAGCAACTACTCAAGGGCACCCTATCATGATGGGAAAGAGTATAGCATGGGCACACAGTCTACATTTTCATCAGATAAAAATTGTTATACCATACTTTCTTCATGGGCAACTGCACAAAGAAAGGAAAGATTCATTTTCCCCTCCTCAGTCTGCCCTCTCTCTTCCATGTTCTCTCCTCGGACAGTTTGTTTGTTTAAACAAGTGGCAGGGATGTTGGGTGCCAAGGGTTGTTGTGTTTGGAGAAGCTCAGAGTGTTTCTGGGAGCTGTCTCTCTCTTATACACAAGCGCGCACACACATATACAGCACTGCCCTGGCCAAACTGTTTAAATGTGTGATGTGTGGCTTATAGATATTTATTTTCAGAGCGAACCATCGGTTGCTTATTCAAACGCCCCACCATGTGTAAAGCACAGCCGCACATACACAGCCACACACACACACACATTATTATCATCTTACTAGTTCCAGGTTGGGCCTTCTTTTGCCTTCAGAACTGCCTTAATTCTTTGCATCATTTAGTACCTGCAGATTTGTCATCTGTACATTTTTTGCCACTTTTCTACTGTTGGGTGAAACCTTTCTCTTTGCTTAATTATTCCATTCCGTGCCGATCCGGCCCTGCCGGCACGGATATGGTTTCATTTTCCACTGGGGCTGATAACGGAGCTCTTTGGATTGTAATACAAATGTGTCAGTCGTTGCCTTGGTAATGCAAAGGTTTACTGATGATATAAGAAAACTATTACTTCATGGAGGATGATCAGATATTTCTTTTAATTTATTATTAATTTGTGTTTACGTTGCTCAAATAGTCAGCTACAGAGAAACTGGTTGGCAAAAAAAAAAAAACAGACATGTGACCAATCCTGAGTGGTAACCTCACAACACGCATTCTACCAGCATGGTTAGCTAACCCTGCTGAGAATTTCAGGTGGAGAATGGTTTGTAATCGTGCCCTTCAAGTGGAAACATAACTGGAACTGTTCCTTACTGTTTTTAGAACCATTCGGCCCAACGGTAGAAAAACGGTTTATGATGCAAATCTTCCATTACACCATATCACAAAGGTGCTCTACTGGATTGAGATCTGGTGACTGTGGAGGCCATTTGAGTATAGTGAACTCATTGCCATCTTCAAGAAACCAGTTTGAGATCATTTGAGCTTTGTGACGCGTTGTGGTGCGTTAATCTGCTGGTTACACTGTGGTCATAAAGAAATAGACATGGTCAGCAACAATTCTCAAGTAAGCTGTGGCATTTAAACAATGCTCAATTGGTACTAAGGAGCCCAAAGTGGGCCAAGAAAATATGCTCTACACCAATACACCACCAGCAGCAGCCTGAACCGTTGATACATGTTTACTCCATGCTTTTATGTTGTTTAATTCTGATCCTACCATCTGAATGTCGCAGCAGAAATCAAGACTCATCAGACCAGTCAATGTTTTTACACTCCTCTATTATCCAGTTTTTAATTGTAGCCTCAGTTTCCTGTTTTTTCCCCCCTAGAGTGGCTTCAGTAGCACATCTACTTCAAGGTTTCGACACGTTGTGTGTTCAGATATACTCTTCTGCATACCTCGTTTGTAACGAGTGGCTATTTTAGTTAAAATTGTCTTTCTATCAGCTTAAACTAGTCTGGACATTCTCTGGCATCAAGGAAGCATTTTCGTCTGGCACCAACAACCATGCCATGTTGAAAGTCACTTAAATCACCTTTCTTCTCCATTGTGATGCTTAGTTTGAACTTCAGCAGATAGTCTTGACCTATCATCTTGTCTACATGCCTAAATGAATTGAGTTGCTGCCATTGGATGATTAGATGTTTGTATTAATGAGCAGTTGAACAAGGTATACCAGTGAGTCTAAATAAAGTCAGTGGCCAGTGAGTGTACAATATATGCCATATTAAACTTTACAAAAGAGCTGGCGCTTGTAGATGTGGTATTACGTATTATGGAAAAATGTAAACTTTATTTTATATTTATTACAAAAATATTGAATATCCTCCTGAAATTAGCCATGGTTTCTTTATTTCTTTGTGTGCCGTAGCAGTGTGTCTGGAGCTGTTTAAAAGTGTGTGCTATCTGCTCTATTGATGTGACCTGTGTTTAATCACTCAACATCCATGCAAGATTGTACTTAGAGATGCAAATTATTCCTTTACCTCTCTCCATTTCTGTTTTCTCTCTTGGAACATCGGTATAGTAGATGTTTTGGATGTCAGCAGACTGATGGATGGTGTAGAACTTGCTTGTAAATTGTAGGGGGAGGGTAGTTGGCATAGGAACGGGCACTGTCACAATGCCAACCTGCTTCTGTCCAATCAAAAACTCAGCTGTTGGCCAATGGTCCAATACGCTTTCATGATTCAAACACTACTTATTATGTGGGGGGGAAAAAATAGTCGGAGCTTAATGCAGAAATAACTCTTAATTTCTAACAAATGCACAGGACAAACCATGAGTGGGGATTTTTCTCCTCCTCTGGCTCTATCTTAATTTTCTCCAGACTTTTTTCTTCTTAATATATGGTGTTCCCTCCCTTTCTTTGTCATTGTTGAGCTGAAGCCAAGAACATTCCATTTTTGCAGCTCTGTTTAATGGTCATTTCTGAGGGGGGTGGGATTTATTCCCATCTCTCTATCTCTTTCTCTCCCCTTTTAACTTTCACTTCTGAAATGAAGCTTAGGAAGGAACAAGAGTAATGTTCCAGCTAATTTTCTCTATTTTCCCCCACATTTATTTACTAAAAGCCAATATATTTAGCCATCATAATTGCATTGTCCGATTTCAGTGTTGAGTTGGTGGGTTAACTAAAAGGAGTTTTATTGCAACTTTTAGGTAAAAAAACAAAACAATAAAACAGAAATGCCTTATTGTTTAAGCATGTGGGATGTTTTAGTATTATATTGGTTATCGGCCTATATGATTGCTTGATTATTATAAATATCAATCCATATTGAATATATAGATCATCTGGTAGATATTTATTTGCACAACCTCATTTATTCTTTTTTTTACATTTAAATAAATGTTAGATGACAGCAAAAGCAATCTAAATGTAATATAAAAAAGCATTTTCCTCCTATACAATAGAATGTTGCAATACCTAAATTCAATTTAAAGCTATTGATTTCATTGGGTTTTATTAATTAAATCGCATAGGATATTAAAATCGTCTATAACATGATTATATTTATCGGTTTATTGTTATCGTCCAGAATTTTTATAGCAACAAATCCCTAATATGTTGCTTGGTGGGATCTTGAAATAAGCAGATTATTAAATGACTTCCTGAAAAGACTAGGATAATGCAAGCACTGTAGGATCAAGGAAGGGTCTTCCTAAAGGTTTTGTAAGGTAACATCATTAATTATGTCAACACTTAAAGCACACATCAATGGCAGGAATGAGTCTTTTCCTCCCCTACTCCTCTTCTTTGCTCATGCTCTTCAAGGTGGGGTGTGTATTGTATCTCCATTTTACTTTTGAGGCACGTTTCAGCTTTGCCTTTACCTGTTCCTAAATCCTTCTTTTTCCTTCCTCTTTTCTTCTCCCGTCCCCTCTCACTGAAAGAAACAAGCATGTAACTGCACACATCTGGCCTGTCCTGTCAGGACCCAGAAACTGTAGTTTCCTTTTCAGGGTGTTTCCTGTACCAAGTTATTTCTTTGTGTTGGGTTTGTTGCCTATTTGCTTTAATCAATCTGCATGATGTATAAAACCTGATGATCATGTTCTTCAGCATGCTTTGTGATGATCCAAAGAGCATCTGACCATTTTTTTACAAAGAGTTCACACATGGTCACAAATTTGCAGAAACGGAAATCATTTTTTCTCAGTTTATACCAGTGATGTTCCATGTTGTAAAATCTTAAAGTTTTCCAATTTTTTTTTCCAGGTTAAAATGTAAAATGTGGTCTTTTGGATCCTATTGTTTGTTGTTTGATTTTTTTTTTTTCCTGAATTTTCCTCATTTCCTAATGTCAACAAAACCAAAGCAGCTAAACAAACTTTGGAAAACACTGCCAAGTGGATGATAAATTAGAGTGAAGTGCAGTACTGTCATCTGTAGTCCTACTGTTCTTTCTGGGGTTTGTGTTTTAATCCACCAACTTTATTTGTCTTTTCAGACTCTCAACAGTCAGGAAGTCCAAGCAACAATGAGCCTGGCAAGAACCCTCCAGGTATGTCAACGTAATACATTAATGCACAAATGCACATAAAACTATTACCAGGTTCTTGTGTACCCATAATAATGACACCCCATAAAGACAGATAAATCCTGTATGACTTCTATGTTAGATGGTTGTTTATTTCATTTTGATTATATTGTTTTAGGGTTCCCAAAGACATGGACAATCTAAAAATATTTTGAGTTATGCTCACTTCTTAAAGGTGCCTTAATGGGGCTATTCTATTATTTTATAATGTTTTCTGGGTTGCCCTTATAATGTTAGTATTTTTTAATCAAAAATAGTCATAATTTAGAAATAAAAGGCATTTTTCCAGCCTGATTTTAGTCTCTGATTTGAACGCTCTGTTTGAAGGGGAGTGTCTGCTGTGGGATTCAGTGTAACCGGCCATGGCTGTGATTGGTCGACATGCTTGCAAATGTGAAACTTTGTCGAATACTTTTATTACAGCTATTATATGTTTTTACTATTACAGCTATAAAGATTAACGAATCGTGAGAAGTTTTTAAAGTATTTAGATCTCTCCCATCACATAAAATGTTGCTGTGATGGCCATTGATCAAGCAGATGACAGCAGAAGATCTTATCATTGCAATACAGTTTCTGCACTCTCTCTAATGCTGTCACCAATGCAAACACGATGAGTATGTACAGTAAGAGCTTCGTTGTGCAGTGTAACGTGCGTCATTGATTTGGCAAGTGTCCAGATAAACTCACGCTGTGTGGAAAGATTGTTCTTTGAACTCTTTCTTTATATAATTTATTCACAATTAAAATACGTTTTTTTCTTCCTACTAAAGGAAACTATGTGAAGTTGATATTTTAGTCACTGGCTTGACTTACTGATGCAAAAACACTATTGAACGATTTTGAGAGAAAGATTTAGTATCTGCACATCAGAAATTGTTACATTTCCATATCAGAAATTGTTGCTTGGTAGCTCGACCGATTTATTTTCAGACGTTCATCGAGGCCAGCTCTGTGTTGGCCCAAGTTGAGGAAACAGTCGTCGGTGAAATGTTTCGGCGCATTTCCAGAGAAAATAAAATTAAGCCATTGTTTCATCAGAGGCTCAGATGAAGGAACTAAAAAATACTTTTGTGTTTATGTGTACATCCAAACATTGAGCAACTGCTATGCTTCGGCTGCGCAGTTCTACCTGGCATTGAACATGGGCTGGCATATGCAAATGTTTGGAGGCGCACATATTAATGATCCCGACTGTTGCATCATAGTCGGTGTTGTTTAGAGATTCGCCTATTTTTCAGGGGTGTTTCAGGGGTCAAAAACGAGATTTAAATAAGAAGGAGAAAACAATGGTGTTTGACACTCACTGTATGTCATGTCCATGTACTGAACTCTTGTTATTGAACTATGCCAAAATAAATTCAATTTCACATTCTAGGGCACCTTTGAATTATTTCATCAGCTAGAAATGTAGAGTAGTAATTATACAATGATAAAAATGTTTTATTTAATTTAAATAACAAATTCATGAAAATCTAATCTAGTAATCATTCACAAATGACTAGAAAAAAAACATAATGAAAATTAAATTATCAAAAGGTGTGGGACCCATGAGTTTGTGAGATGTATGTGTTTTTGTGTACATATATTTGTAAATTGAAATAAGCTGTACTTGTAGGCCTATAACTCATATTCAGAGAAGAGAAACAGATACTGTATTTATCTTGTCATTTGCCACTGAAACAACTTACTGTACAACTACTGATCAGTTAAAACCAAACCAGGTCTCAAATAAACTATACTATAATATATACTACTATATATATACTATACTATACTATACTATACTATACTATACTATACTATAAATATATGTCATGTAATTAATTAGCAGCTGTGAATTAAAGCTAAACTTTCCTTTATTTTTTAATTTTCCTTTCCAGTACCACAAAAAACCCTGTCTTCTAGTTGAACTCTTTTGCTTTTTTAGAGAAATTATACCAAAACAGGCTTACTTGATAAGAATATGAAAGCCAACCATTTCATGTCTGTGATTTTTGCAAGAAAAAAGCAGAAATGGCCATTAATATAACACAAGCCATCCTGTTGGGCTTTGCGATGCATTGTGGGAAAGATTTGAATTTTCCTGGCATGCTCTAGGAGGCTGACCCTGTGGGGCTGGCCTTTTTTTGGCTCAAGTCTGGAATGCAGTGTTATGTACTAGTTGGCTTTCTCTGACCCTAATCTATCTCTAGTCTGTACATAATACAAGTCACAGTTAGTTTTGTTACAGTCCCTGAAACTAAAAAATAGATTGAGACGAGGACTAAAGATTTGTTTAATCTATGTGGAAACTAAAATGTTTTCTGATGCCTGCTTACCAAACACACAGCATTTGAAATGTCCTCATGTGTATGTGTTAAGTAAGGACATGTGTCTGAAGAAAATGCTTTTGTCTCCCACAGTTTACTTGGAAGAGAGCTTTATTAAATCAGGGGTCTTTAGTGTTTCGGAGCTGGTGAGAGTATCCAGAAGTAAGTCTCTCTCTCTCTCTAAACATGCGCACACACACACTCACACACATACACAAACTGGTTTCACTACTGTATGTTAGTGAGGGCATCTCGTAGACGCAGGGTTTTATACAATTTTAAAACAAGTACATGGATTTATATTTTATACAGGTAAAGATACTGCAAATGCATAAACCTACTCTGGAAGGATCTAGAAAAAATATTAATGAGTAGCATGAGGACTATTAGGCAGCAACACCAAAGCAAATATCCTTGCATAGTTATTGTAGATTTTTGGCCTGACATAGACATTTATGTTCATGAATATGTGAAATGGTTGCTATGTGAAATCTATTCTGTTCGACCTAAAAGTTATTTAGGTCGAATTGCACAATTGAACAACAGCAACACTTGAACACTCAGATCATCTATGTATCTATTCTGACCTAACTTCAAACTATTTTTAATAATAAAAAAAGGCAAGCCAACATCAAATGTGTCTTTTAAACTTTTCAATCTAGTTAATTAAGATTAGATTCTTACCCAACTCTGCTGTCAGTTTCCATGATTGGGATCTCCTTATTTATTTAATTTAATTTTATTATCAGATGGCAAAAAAGTCTATATTCATTATAAAAGTGAAACGGGCATTTATATAATTCACTCACGTCATATATGGACAAGATTAGATTCTCAGAAAACCTCTGCCAAGAAGCATACATCTTCAGATTCATGAACAAATGGATAAACAGGGCTACACTGGTTGCGATGTGTGTTTCTGACTCACTAAGAACTGATTCATAAGAGTCATTTTTAATGAAGCTGTCTACACAGGGAATGGTCCATGTGTGTGCAACCCACAGGGACAGTTTATAGAAAAATTTGTTTTCTTCCCATTATTTTGTGGTACACTTTTTTTTTTTTTTTTTTTTTTTTTTTTTCATCAAATGCTGCTGCACTACTGAAAAGCAGTACAGGAAATTGCTTATGTTTATATTTTATACTGGGTGCCAGATTGGGTGACAATTTTTTTTTTTAGGATGCCAGTTGCCATCCCATACCACCTCTGTACAGTAGATCTGCCTCTGAACCTACTCATTAGATAAATCTGTTGAAATCAGTAGATTTTATGTAAACATGGCCTTCAAATAGTGTGAACCACTTCATATGTCCTGGCAAGTAGATTATTTGAAAAGTTTCACTAAATGTGTTGGGACATTTAAAAAAAAAAATGGGTCTTAAAATATAGCTAAACCTATAAAAACACATTTATCTTAATAAATGAGGGCACACCATGGACTTTAGTTTTTACTAGTATAAATATGAATCTACTAAACCCATAACCTAGTTTAAAAAATAAAATATTTAGCGTTTTTAGAAGGGATCTGAATGTTTAAATGAGTGTTAGGATTATATTTCTTTGCATTTATATATATTCTACAAATGAATTTAGGGAGGTTGTCTCCAAGGGGATTTTTTTCTAACTTCTTGCGTCAGCTTCAACCCACAAGTATAGCTAAGTAAACATACAGAGCAACAAAACCAGCATGCTCTATGTCTATGCTGAGGCATTCCTGATTTAGCAAGGGAGGGACTTGCCCAGAACATCTGTGGAAAATCCAGTCTAGTGGGTCTTGTGTGTGTGTGTTCACAAGTTTTGGTGCACAAGCATACAGTAGTTTGTGTAGACATGCCTGTTCTCATCAGAGAGGATGACAGATGTTCCAAAAAAGAACCTCTCTTTGATAGCTGAGGACAATTTTGCCCTCAGGCAAGATTTGTACTAATTGCCATAGGGTTTATCAGGGTCTGAAAAACACACTCACATTTACCCTCCACACATATACACACACACACAAAGACACTCATATTCACCATAAGGGTGTATGATGCACTTGGTGACGCTGTAACTGATCCATGTCACACCTAAATGTAACACGACGCTCTCGATCTGTCCCACATACACACACACTGCCATCATTGTGGCCTCTATGATCCTACAGCCATATATACGACTTACCTGAAGTATACGGCACGTACCAAAAAACAGCAGAACAATGGAAGGTCTGTCAACACTTGAACACACTGACAGTTTATTGCACACTTAGGGTTTAAAATGGATAATTTAATGAGCATTGTGTTGCTCTGTAATGCAGTTCAGATGAGGTTAAAGTGAACACTGTATATATTGTTGTGGGTGCTCATATTAACTAGAACAAATGTCATACCTGCTCACCTGCATTCATGTGGTGGCAGCTGGTCTTTGGCGCAGTGCCAGCAGAGACTGACAACCATTTTTTATGTGTTTCCTGCACCTCAGAGCCTCAGGTCATATCATGTCATACATGAAAAGACAAACTCTGCTAAAACTTCATGACACATCTCCTTAAACTACTGCAAAAGAGACATTTTTAAATGTATATATATATATATATATATATATGAAGAGTTCAGATGCAAAAGCCTCTAAATGCCATTTGAAATTTTCTTCTTTAATGATGATTTTTTTTAAAACTTGTATATTTAAGTTCAGTAATTTCACTTAAATAACAATTAATAGGTAATCTTCATTGCCATTTAAGTGAAATCACTGAACTTAAATATACAAGCTTGATAAAAATCATCATTAAAGAAGAAAATTTCAAATGGCATTTAGAGGCTTTTGCATCTGAACTCTTCGTATATAGTGTATATGAAATTAACACTAAACACAAGCCTTGCATATTAATTCAGTAAGAATATTTTTTAGCCATGTGTTTGTGGTTTTATAATATATACATACATATGTTATACAACAGCCAGTTTGTACACCAATCCTTATCAGGACTGTACACAGGACTAATGCTTTTTTTTTTTTTTTTTTACAAAGCTAATTATATTTTCTCACAATTCTGACTTTTTTTCTCACAATTGCGAGTTTATATCTCACAATTCTGACTTTATTTCTCAGAATTGCGTGATATAAAGTCGCAATTGCGAGTTATAAAGTCAGAATTGTGTGTTATAAAGTCAGAATTGCGAGATATAAAGTCAGAATTGAGAGATATAAAGTCAGAATTGTGTGTTATAAAGTCAGAATTGCGAGATATAAAGTCAGAATTGCGAGATATAAAGTCAGAATTGTGTGATATAAAGTCGCAATTCTGAGAAAAAAAGACAGAAGTGTGACTTTTTTTCTCACAATTGCGAGTTTACATCTCGCAATTATGACTTTATAACACATAATTGCGAGTTTATATGTCGAAATTCTGACATCTTTTCTCAGAATTGTGAGATATAAACTCGCAATTGCGACTTATTAGGCCAATTCTTTTTCCCCCATCAGAATAGTTTAAATCTCACAATTCTGACTTTATATCATGCAATTCTGACTTTATAACTCGCAATTGCGACTTTATATCACGCAATTCTGACTTTATAACTCGCTTTGCGACTTTATATCACGCAATTCTGACTTTATGTCTCGCAATTCTGACTTTATAACTCGCAATTGCGACTTTATATCACGCAATTCTGACTTTTTATCTCGCAATTCTGACTTTATAACTCGCAATTGCGACTTTATATCTCGCAATTCTGACTTTTTATCTCGCAATTGCGACTTTATACCACGCAATTCGGACTTTTTATCTCGCAATTGTGAGAAAAAAAGTCGCAATTATTTATTTTATTTTTTTATTCAGTGGCGGAAACAAGCTTCCATAGTAATGTAATATAAAATGTACTTTTTTGCATTTGGCATATATTTGTATTCAGAGCAACTTATAGCTTATAACATGAAATGTATGTTATCAGTACATGTGCTCCCTTGAAACCAAAACCACTGCCTTATAAACACAGATACTGCCAATGATACTGTAGGTGTGCTTCGGTGCTACAGTGTACATTAGCCAGCTTATAAATCACCAGCATATTATGAAAGGTATGTTTATATTTTTAAGGAATAGTAGGTTTAGAGCTACAGTATCTGTTCATGAAAGACCAAACTAGCATTGTCATGCTATTGTATGTAAACAAAGAGGCTAGTGACAGAGGTTAGACCGCTGAACGGTGCTCTGGCTCTTGTGGTTTCTCTGTAGATATGATATCTCTGACACACTTCATACTGTTACAGCCCCTACGGCTGTTCTCTCTTAGATTGAGTTACAGCTACATGTTTGGGTTTGCCTTCATGCAAATTCTGCCCTGAATAACAGCTTCTAACTGAGAGCCAGAAAGAGTGCGTTAAACGTGATTTAGTTGATTGACTCTTTATGCCAAAATGACGTTAGTTACTCGACATTTCTACCTATCCCTAAACACTGTCTCTCTTTCTTTTACGTCTCACCAGCTCCTATCACACAGGGTTCAGGAGTGAACTTCCCTATGGCTGACATGCCAAGTCAGCCATATTATCAAGAACTGAACTCAGGAGTGAGTTTACACCGGTCCCTCTCATCTCCTCCTGGCAGGTTAGCATGCATGTTCAAACACATACATTATTAAACCTGTTTGTTGTCTTCAGTGTAAGATCAGCTTCACAAAAGATCAGCTAAACAAAGACAACAAAAGCAGTGTTTTTATTTTAAGAAAATATTTGAAGAAAAACACTATTCTAAAGCTAAATTAAAACAGTTTTGTCTGTGTATGCTATGTTTAAATCTATTAATTAAATTTTGCCCCACAATATGTTACATTTAGAGTTAGCTTGCGTCAAAGTTCATTAAAATATCCCTTAAAGGCAATATATTGGTTATATTTTAATCAATGTCACGGCACAGATTGGTGTAGATCAGTCAGATGAATGCATGTTCTTCTGTCCTCTGCAGTAAGCGGCCTAAGACCATCCAAGAGGACAGTATGGAGACTAGTCCCACCGGACCAGACTTCTACCCATCCCCCAGTTCACCGGCCAGCAGACCCTGGCATGAGAGAGACCAAGGTGAGAGAGACTGTTCATGGTCAAGACTTGCTCTGATTTCATTACCATGTGAGCATTAAGCTCATTTTCTCTATTTATGCACTACTAAGAGCTATTCAGCACTGTTTCTCTCTTTTAACCCTCCCTCTCTCTATGTCCTCTGTGTGAAGATCTTTTCAGTGTGATTTTCCCCTTTCTTCAGTTCTCAGTAAAGTGTGATGTTGATAAACTGGTCTTCATTCTTGCAGCACTTCGTGAACTCAGTCTTCATGCAAAACTGAACAAAACACATCAGTCAGCATCAGCCTGTGGCATTCTCATAACCTCGGCTGTCTTTCTAACACTTCTGCAACAATAATGATGTTCTGAAATATGACCATTTGAACATTTTAGTGGTACAAAATTTCACTTCACTGGCGTTTATTTATTTTTCTCCTTTAATTTATGGAAGCATAACGCAATATTTTTTTTGTAAAGTCACACAATGAGTAAACAGAATGTAATCTCAACTTTTTGCATTAGTTGAGCCTCATGTGTCCATAAATTTTAGGTTTTGGTGAAGGATTTTCATTCCTGTGCGCTATGCAGTTTAACTAGAAAGAAAGAGCAGGTTGTCCTGCTGTATATTTTGATTGGAACCTTCGATAAGACATCATTTATTAAGGAGAAGTGTCACATTTTCACAGGGTGGAACTGTTCAGTCTTGTTTTGTGTGGGCAAAATGTGTGTGTTAGTATTGGGTCTGGTTTCATCCTTTTGTAGTTTAATAGCTACGTCTAAAGGACTGTTTTTTAGCCTAATTTAATGTTTTTAGCCTAAGTTAATAGACATTAAATCTATTAACAACTTAAAGTACTTTAAATACATTTTACAAATGTTTTAGACAAAATCCCCACGATAGTTTTCGTAATTTTAGCAAAGAAAAAAAAACAATAAATCTGTTTAAATCTGTCAGATGTAGATTAGACTAGCCTGGTTTCCTGTCTGCATTGGTATTTGATTAGGCATGTTTCCTCCTTCAGAAAGGGGGATTTGTCTGGCGTGTGGCAACTATTGAACTTGACCTGATCTCTAAAATGGGTGTGTTAAAGGTCAGAGCAGGGTTGTGACCTTTCAGTTCAGACACCAGACCCAGATGGGATGGAGGGGGGAGGGGTGTGTGGCAAGGAATGAAAGGAGAGATCTTCTGTTCGCACCATTAGTTACCCTTGTTACTCATTCGCTCACATGACTGTCACCCAGCATTCGGTTCAGATCTTAGCTAAAATATTTTAGTTTTAATAGATATAAAAAATACTTTCCGTGTGAAAAATGTAGATTTTAGCATGTAGTCTAGAGAGTTTTTGTACAGTGTGTGTGTTAAGAGAGAGAGAAACAGGCAGGTGTGACAGCGTCTGTTTGAGCTTGTCCCTTGACGACCAACAGGTGGCCAGTATAAGAGGGAAAGGGAGAATTTGAGCACTAAAAAATACAACACTCAGCTATTTCAACAACAACAACAAAAAAAAGTCTTTAATTGTAATTACTTTCCATACTCATTCAGCTGGACACATTCCACTGTACATAAATGTTATGTCTTATTTTCTTGTCATGCACTCGTTTTTGTTTCTTGTGTTAGGGCTGTCAATTTAATAGGTTAATTTAGTTTGGTTCTTTTGGAAACAAATAATATGATACAAAATTAGAGCCTCAAGTCTGTGTCTAAATAATGACTAAAAAATGATCTTAATTTGGTCGATTTTCTGGTCGATTTATTATTACTACCCCCCCGACGCGGACTTTTGCTGATGTGCTGTTGTGAAAGATGGAGTGAAGAGGGGGATGGGGTAGAATAGAGCTCATGAGAAAATGGTTTGTTTTGTAAAAGCCATATCAGAAGGAGCGAAGCATGAATATTAAAGCCATATGAGGTCTTGACAAAAGGAAACTGTCTCAGCCAAAGCCTACTCCTCATGTGCACAGAAACACACACACACTCTCGCCAGTAAAATACCTTCATAATTTCATATCAAATCAACTTTGTGAAAAGACAATGTCATTGTATGGCCACTGCCTCGATAAAGTTGCAAGTCTCTCACTCTCTCCATTTCTTTTTCTCTGGTATGCTTGAAAAAAATGAATATATCAATTTGTGTTCTTCAGATGTGTGTGTAGTCATTCCCTGGTAAATGCATACATACAAAACATGCCTTTTTTTTCTGTGCTTTTTTAAGGCTTTTGGGAGAGCAAATTCTCCTCCTGTCACCTTCTTACTCTCTATATCCCACCCACCTTCATTCTCTTCTTCCTTCCTTCCCTCTTTCCTTAAACACACGCATAGATTTTCCTGAGGGAGAACAATCCTGCCTTCTAACAGCTTTTTTTTCTTCCTCTTTTTTCAATGTTCTGTTGCAACAGGTGTGATGACAAAATATTATTCGAAAGCCATATGCTAAATACAGACATGTTGAAACAGGAAAATGCAGTCAAAAATGTGTTTAAGAAAAAATAATTCATGTTTCAAAACCATAGCATATAAAGCTAGACTATTACTGAAAGGTTTATCTATAGATTCTGTCTATAAAACTATTGCAATACCTATTTACAGTATAGTTGTGGAGTCATGTTAGGTTTTTCTGTGTAAACTTTCTTTTTGATCATATCGGTTTATAAAAATGATTTATGAGTGCCTTGTTCAACAATTCACAACCCTAATGTGTCTTTTTTTATACTGTATATATTTGAATATTTTAAAATGCAATTAAATAGATTAAAAAAAAAATACTGCAAAATTACATTGTATGGTTAGGAAATCTTTGGCAGCACAATGTTCTCAATTGTCTTGTCATTGGCAGTAGCGGTAAACAGTCATTTAGGAAATTTGGGACCCTGAATAGGACACACAGACACATGGAATCCCCCTACATTCCAATGCCTTTGTGTTATTTGAGTCAAGATCATTTACCTTTTTCCTGCCTTCGAGAGAGAGAGAGAGAGAGAGAGAGAGAGAGAGAGCATTATGAAGTTAAATATAGAGACGTAGTCGTGATTGATTTATTCATCTAAAGCAACTGTGCATATCCAAACAGAATCTCAAGACAGAATACACATCATGAGAAGTGTTTGCAGATATGTCATTAGCTAGCTGTTCTCTTTTCTTCCACCTCCCTCACTTTTCCTAATTTCATTTTTTATTGCGTCTGCCTCCCTTTCTTTTCCGTTTTCTCATCTCATCTATGATTGTCAGGGAGGAGCGCCATAGACATACAGGCCAAGCACTATGTCTCCTCCATGTCTGCTGATGAAGAGACTTTTGTTTTTTTGTCTCTTGGAATTAGATATGAAGTTAATCTTTTTTCTTGAACAATCCAACAAGATAGATGATACACTGCATCGCACTACTGAGAGGGGACGTGAAAGAGAAACAGCATAAGAAAACGTGAAAATGTCAAAAGAGTGTGTTCTTATGTTGTTGACTTTTTTTGAATGCTCAGTTCAGTAATTTTGGTAAAGATTTAGTCGCCTAGTCAATTAAGACTTTTCGTTTCTTTAAGTTTTTTTTTTTTTTTTCTGCTCATCCCAGATTTTGATTTCTTACATTGTTAATACTTTCTTACATTGTTAATATCTGACATCCCCTGTCTATTTTTTTTTAATTTTTTTCTTCAGCAGACATGTCCTCTCCCAGCATGAAGAAGCCAGAGAAGACATTATTCAGTCCCACATCTCCACAGGACTCTTCACCTCGACTCAGCACCTTCCCCCAGCACCACCACCCAGGACTGACCACCGTTGGCCATAGTGGTATTACTTTTCTAAAAAATACTTCTCACAATCCTTCCCTGATTCAAGCAAACCTTCTTACAACCACTGAACATTTTGAACGCTATTAAAGCTCTCCTCAAAGTTTTCTACTTACTGTATGAGTTCGATTGTTGTATTTTTATTGTAATCTTAAATGGGCAATTTCATTGTCTTTCTGTTTCAATTTCTCCTAAAATAATGTTAGGCCTAGTAAAATACAAGCATGAATCAAACTCAAAATGCAAGGCAGAGAGAAATTGTAACATATACAATGAGCCATATCTAACTGATGATCTGCACTTCCTTTAGACTGAGCTCTCTAACAGGCCGTCGTTTAAAGGAATCCACAAAATTCCCACACTGGCGAGCTAACTTTTTCAGGCGCAAATGTTTCACTGTCTTTATGTACATCTGTCATATATGATATGATTTTGTGCGGCAGTAGTAGCTACACACTGATTCATCTTCTTTTTTTTTTTAAATTTTTATCACAACAACCAGGTTACGGTGAAATATCACCACCTACTATGTTGGAGTGTACAGTATATCCAGCATGATTTACAAGATTTTGCATGTTATGTGTTAACGTGATATTTATATTAATTTTATATATTTGAGACAATAGTATTTGATTATCATCAGTACCACTGTAACTGTTTATGAGAAATACAATTTTGTTTCCACCATAATTCTTTAAATGACACGACTTTCGGGGCTTAAAAACAAAATTCCAAATTTCTCACTGGTAGACATGACTTTATGGGTGATGTTCATGCTCTCAGCCCTTAAATATATTCATTTCCGACATGACTTGAACGGGTTTTATGTTTTTTGTGTGGTATGGCTTCTTGATAATTACCCATGAGCAAAACTTTCATTGAATTTACATGTAGTCAAATTAAAATCTATTAGTAAAGTAGTTGTTTTCTCTGCATGTGCAGTAATTTCCACTAGGAGTCCACCTCCGCATTCTCCGCTGCAGTTTTCCGGCCCTGGCATCCACCCCTCAGCGCCCTACATCTCTCATGGCGCCATCCGCTACCCACCGCACCTCAACCCACCCGACTCCCTCAAGAACTACATGCAGTCTTACGACCCGTCCAGCCCACAGAGCAGCCAGGTATGTATGGAGTACTCACGTACACGCACAAAGACTAACGTACACGCGCATTAACCCAGACCCTAATGCAATCATACATAATTAGTACAGTTCATCTGTACTAGAACAGAGCCTTTAAATCTCACGACTGTGTGTGCATTGTCCACAATACATAATAGATGCCAGCTGTAAAAATAGGGTGTTGGTTTAACGTCTCAGTTGAAATATTCCCTTTCCTGAGACACACAAGAACAGATTCACATTTAAAAAAAAAAAAAACTTGAAATAACATGCATCACGTGTACCGTAAATTCTCCAATCATAATCATCATGTTGTCAACATATGTTAACCATACCGTGAGCTAAAGGCGCTCTACCCCTAAAAACTAATGAGACCCTCATTGTAAGAGCACATGCTGTAAACACAAAGGTACTTTAGCGCAGTTTTTCTTCTTTTTCTGCCTCTACCTCTCGTTGCCTGTCTGTCTTGGTGTCTCCGGTTGTTCCCAGTGCATCGGACTCAAGTTTGATTAACAGGCCACATTGTTTCAGCACGGTAATTGACCCAGTTTAGCTAACGAACACAAAATCATTAGTGGTTTCTCTGTCGGCGCCTTGTCTAAATCAGCTCAGAGCCGAGCGCGAAGCCAAACGACGGCCTCTCCATCGCTGTGGCGACTGTTTACCAGCAGCGGCGTAAATGAAGCGAAAGGGAATGAAAAGAGAGAGAGGAAAAAACGCAACAACAAAAGCAAGTCAATAAACACTCCAACCATGGCAGCCACTGCGCGTTAGCACAAACACACATGCACTCAATGTGTCTCCAACTCAATGAAAACTACTTCCCTAAAGTTTGAATTACGATTTATCGTATACTTTAATATAGGCCATTATGTCTTCATTGTTATATGAAAAAAAAAATACCTCATTCCTGTTAATTGAAGGACTTGAATGTTTTGACTCC
>NW_024121155.1:5666668-5898466 GCF_016745375.1 Pimephales promelas
CCTCTCGACAGGAGCTACATACGGCAGAATGAATGTTTGGTTCCCCCCTTCCGCCTCCCCCATCCTGATCCGTAGAAGCCTCCATGAATGGGAAATGTGCATGCATAATTGAATCTATAGTCTCAGTCTCTTCATCCCTCCTCCCTCCTCTTTCCCTTCATTCCTCCTTTCCTCACGTCTGACGGCTACAAAAAGGCTTGGACATTTGCCACGGCCATGGATGGATCAGGCGATGGTGGCATCCCACGACTCCACGCACACTCATACAAATGGACCGTTCACTTGGCCAATCTAACAACAATACGAGCAGAAGCGATACGCTGTCAGGGGGAGATTTTGGAGAGGTTTGGTCTACACTTGTCAACTTATTGATGTGTGTTATGACGACTAGGATCTGAGGCCCCTTTGGAACGAACGTGTGACTAAAGTTTGCAAGGCCAGACGGAGCAGTTGTGAGCGAGTTTTTTGATGTGCCCTCTATAGGCTTCCTTTTGTTACTTAGGTGGAAAACAGACACACACACAGTGCTGTCACAGTGGTCCAGTCATTTTTAATTTGACAGATGAGCCACCCTGGGTTCAGTGTTGTGCTGACATGGGAACATGTGTACATCGGTGCTCGCTGCGTGATGCAGTGTGCGTCTCAGCCATTGTGTGCGCTATATGCTTGTATGTCTTTATTAACACAGTGTGATATTGTGAAGACGTGTGCCTGAAGTTACACATTGTGTGTGTGTGTGTGTGTGTGTGTGTGTGTGTGTGTGTGTGTGTGTGATGCCCTGAGTGACTTGTTTTCCCAGACACTTCTTTTATTTGCACTTTTTTAGCCACAGAAGGCAGTCTGAATCACACAATTTCTCTTTTGTTTCAGTCTTGCTCTCTCTCTCTCTCTCTCTCTCTCTCTCTCTCTCTCTCTCTCTCTCTCTCTCTCTCTCTCTCTCTCTCTCTCTCTCTCTCTATACACCCCACTCTTTTTTAATAGCCCCGTCCTGTCTCTACCATTGTTTGGTTCCTCTTTTCAACTCTATCTCTCTTTCCCACCCCCTTTCTTGTTCTTCTCAATCTCTAATTAATTCCTGGAGATTCTGACTTTAGCCTCCCCTCTTCATGTCTGCAATCAAGTGCTTGAAATCAGGCTGGAAACTGAGGCCAGTGTTTAATGTGAGGATGTGTGGCTGGGGAGAAACTTTTTTTTTTTTTTTTTTTTTTTTGTGAGGGGGGATAGTGTGGTAAGTGTCTGTCACTAGGAGCTTTAGTCCCATTTTCACACCATGTCTGTCTGTGTATGTGTGGATAGACTGTGTCTGAGAGAGGGTCAGTGTTTGTCTCAGTCTGTGTGTAGTCTGATCTGTGACATGCAGCCCCTTAGGATACTCGATAGAAGAAAACTGGAGTTGTAATCTAATCAGTGTCCTTAATAAAAACAGTCTTGGCACAATTAGAGATCTAAAGATGTGTCCTATATTATTGGACAATCTAATGGTAATCTAAAGATTGTCCAATACAGAAAACCAACATTTTCAACCATTCAAGCAATGAGTATATTATATTTACTTAACCTGAATTTTTAATCTTTAAACAAATATTTAAATAAATATTCATTTGTATAATACACTACCACTAAGTTTGGGCTCAGTTAGAGTGGCAGTAAGGACATTTACAATATTAATTCAGACATATACAAGTTTCCACAAAAAGCACAACCATTTTCACTATGATAATAATAAGAAATGTTTCAGATGTCAGATGTGGGAAATCAGTGGGTCAAAGTTAAATGTACAGTTTTGCAGTCATAAAGATCACAGAATGATGTGATTGACCAATCAGACTTAAGTGTCCCAGTGTGCAATAATTAATATTTGAGCTATTTATTTGTTTATTATTTATTTATTTATTTGCTTTTAAAATTTTTGTATAATATGAATCATTGTAGCATCTAATATATGTAGCATTGATTAAATACTTTGGCATAAACACATTATGTTTAGCATGCATAATTACCATATTTTTATATTTCAGTATTTTTATTGAGTTGATATTTGTTAATTAAATGGTTACATTTACAGAACTATGCACTATGAAATGACATATATCATATATGCAGTATATACGCCCATATACTAATGTCCTTTCAGAGAAGAGATGCCTATTTACACAAGCCTCATCTGACATTCACTCTCTATCTCTAGAGCTGGCACGCTGCTCACTATATCTATGTTTGGGTTACAACAAACTTTGATAAAGAGCTGTGATTTATCAACAATTGCCATAATGAATAGAGGGAAAAGTGAAACAAGTAGTGAGAGATATGTATCTGAAAGATTGATTTAAAGACATTAAGAAAAAAAAAACAGAAGAGAAATGTTAAGTATGAGTAGAAGTATACACAAAGATCCTTCTCTGTGCACTTTTTGGGTATGCATGCTGATGTCAGCCATACCGTGAGGTCATAAGAGCGGGTCAGTGACTAGCACACACAAACACACATTCAATCGCTGGGTGTCACTCAGCCACACACAATATTTACTCAATTGCAGCTGTACAGTTCAAAACATTTGGGCCAGGACTGCCCTTAATTAGAAGATATGTCTACCTCTCTGGTTCTCTCTGCTGCCTATCTCTCTCTCTCTCTCTCTCTTTTTCTCACTCTCCCTCCCTCTGCTTGGCTCAGGATTCAGGATAGAGTGAAAGAGAGAGAGCGTTCTTGGCTCGGGCCTGGTTTCTTTGGCAAGCATGACAGTATATGTGTGCAGCTTTCTAAAATGGCTGCCAGACGCCTCCTCCTGAAATGTCGACGGTGTGCACGCGGCAGGTCTGTTTGCGTGTGCGTTTGCGCGTGCGGGGTGGGGGTGTGATACAGTGAATTAAAGTTGCTGAAGTATGTGATAGCTCTCAACCACGCTCAAAACAAAGACAAGAGGCTGCTTGGGTTACATGGGGACGGAGCCAAGTGTGAGTGTGTGTGCTTGGGTTCATAGATCCCAGATTCAGGTATTGGAGGTATTCTTCCCGCAGAATAACATCACGTTACATTGCAGGTGGCAGAAGTGCTGAGGGTATAATTGTGACAGCTGTATGGATGCTATCCAGTAGATTAGGTGGCACGAGGATACATTAGGGCATCATATTTATGAAGTTCAAGCGATCCGCGATGAGCTCATCTTGCTTTTATTCATGTGGATATGATCTTAGATCGAATGTCTTCGTCTTAGATTTTTAGTCACCAAGAAAAGCATAATGTTGCTTAATGTAGTTCACCCATAAAATGAAAATTCTGTCATCATTTACATTATTAAAATGTGCCCTTTGACTTCCATTGTATAGGAAAAAAAGAGCAATTTTTATATATCATCTTATATTACACAGCAGACACAATGACATACACTTTTGGAATGACTTGAGGGTGAGTGAATATTGACAGAATTTAATTTTTTTGGGGTGAACTGTCCCTATTTGAAGTTACATGAGCTCAGATTGTGTGGCATTTTATGGTCGTGACACACCAATCTAACATTCGGCCACCAGCCAGTGCCATCATTTAGGGTCTATCGGCCCAGTTTTTGCTGTGTGTCCCGCAGCATTGGCACTAGTCGTTCACCGTTTGCAACTTTTCGGCCAATTGAGCATGTTGAATTGGTGCCAGAACGAAGAAAGTGAAGACCAACTGAACAACATGTTTCATATTCAAAATCCACAGTCCTATTTTCCCTTTTTGAATAACGTATATAGACTACCGCCACCTACTGTTATGGAAAGTTATTTCTTTTAACGCAGGTGTAGAACATGTGCTAGTTGGCCGTTGGCTGTAGTCTTTGTGGTGTATTCGAAAATGATTTTTTTGGCCCAAAAACAGACTACACAAAGCGACAACACAGATGGCTTTTGTTGCTACTAGTTTGTTGATGTTGGCTCTGTGTGTCACAGCCTATAAGGAGAACTCTGCTACTGCTTTTCTTACCATCAGACTTTTGATTCTCACCTGGCGAATGATAAAATCGGTTTAAATATCCCATAGGGTTTTAGAGTGCAGAATGTCATTGGATTTGGAAGTGGACTCTTAGGGGGCCAGATAGAAATGCGCTGGCAAACACTAAGAATACCTTAACAACAGTATATTAACATGCTGCAGACCACTCAGAAGACCTTAGGAACTGTATTGCAATGCTCTAGCAACTACTCAAGGGCACCCTATCATGATGGGAAAGAGTATAGCATTGGGCACACAGTCTACATTTTCTTCAGATAAAAATTGTTATACCATACTTTCTTCATGGGCAACTGCACAAAGAAAGGAAAGATTCATTTTCCCCTCCTCAGTCTGCCCTCTCTCTTCCATGTTCTCTCCTCGGACAGTTTGTTTGTTTAAACAAGTGGCAGGGATGTTGGGTGCCAAGGGTTGTTGTGTTTGGAGAAGCTCAGAGTGTTTCTGGGAGCTGTCTCTCTCTTATACACAAGCGCGCACACACATATACAGCACTGCCCTGGCCAAACTGTTTAAATGTGTGATGTGTGGCTTATAGATATTTATTTTCAGAGCGAACCATCGGTTGCTTATTCAAACGCCCCACCATGTGTAAAGCACAGCCGCACATACACAGCCACACACACACACATTATTATCATCTTACTAGTTCCAGGTTGGGCCTTCTTTTGCCTTCAGAACTGCCTTAATTCTTTGTGGCATAGATTCAATAAGATGCTGGAAACATTCCTCGGAGATTATGACAGCATCATTTAGTACCTGCAGATTTGTCATCTGTACATCTTTTGCCACTTTTCTACTGTTGGGTGAAACCTTTCTCTTTGCTTAACTATTCCATTCCGTGCCGATCCGGCCCTGCCGGCACGGATATGGTTTAATTTTCCACTGGGGCTGATAACGGAGCTCTTTGGATTGTAATACAAATGTGTCAGTCGTTGCCTTGGTAATGCAACGGTTTACTGATGATATGAGAAAACTATCACGTCATAGAAGATGATCAGATATTTCTTTTAATTTATTATTAATTTGTGTTTACGTTGCTCAAATAGTCAGCTACAGAGAAACTGGTTGCCAAAAAATAATAAAACAGACATGTGACCAATCCTGAGTGGTAACCTCACTACACGCATTCTACCAGCATGGTCAGCTGACCGTGCTGAGAATTTCACGTGGAGAATGGTTTGTAATCGTGCCCTTCAAATGGAAACATAACTGGAACTGTTCCTTACTGTTTTTAGAACCATTCGGCCCAACCGTAGAAAAACGGTTTATGATGCAAATCTTCCATTACACCATATCACAAAGGTGCTCTACTGGATTGAGATCTGGTGATTGTGGAGGCCATTTGAGTATAGTGAACTCATTGCCATCTTCAAGAAACCAGTTTGAGATCATTTGAGCTTTGTGACGCGTCGTGGCGCGTTAATCTGCTGCTTACACTGTGGTCATAAAGAAATAGACATGGTCAGCAACAATTCTCAAGTAAGCTGTGGCATTTAAACAATGCTCAATGGGCTCTATGCACGGCGGTATTTCCGGTGAAGCATTAGGGATGCTCGATAACTTCCGCCGATCGTAGAGTCCAATGCAATACCGAGAATTTATATTGAATTTTATACTCCATGGTTATACTAATGAAACGTTAGTCACAAAAACAGATAAAACAGACACCCCTCGTTGTGTTTATGCTTCTTTTTAAAATTATATTAAATAAATATAACTATATATAAAATTACATCTAAACGCATGTACGTTTCATTTCAAAGACTGGAGGACAGTAAATTTTGAAGACTCTGCCATAATCCCGTTTTCCTCGGTTTTCCTCCGCTTTAATCTCCACAACCGGAAATGGACGAGCATCCTTGCGTCAAATGCGGAATTTATGCGTGCATATAGCCCATTGGTACTAAGGAGCCCAAAGTGGGCCAAGAAAATATGCTCTACACCAATACACCACCAGCGGCAGGCTGAACCGTTGATACATGTTTACTCCATGCTTTTATGTTGTTTAATTCTGATCCTACCATCTGAATGTGGCAGCAGAAATCAAGACTCATCAGACCAGTCAATGTTTTTACACTCCTCTATTATCCAGTTTTTAATTGTAGCCTCAGTTTCCTGTTTTTTCCCCCTAGAGTGGCTTCAGTAGCACATCTACTTCAAGGTTTCGACACGTTGTGTGTTCAGATATACTCTTCTGCATACCTCGTTTGTAACGAGTGGCTATTTTAGTTAAAATTGTCTTTCTATCAGCTTAAACTAGTCTGGACATTCTCTGGCATCAAGGAAGCATTTTCGTCTGGCACCAACAACCATGCCATGTTGAAAGTCACTTAAATCACCTTTTTTCTCCATTGTGATGCTTAGTTTGAACTTCAGCAGATAGTCTTGACCTATCATCTTGTCTACATGCCTAAATGAATTGAGTTGCTGCCATTGGATGATTAGATGTTTGTATTAATGAGCAGTTGAACAAGGTATACCAGTGAGTCTAAATAAAGTAATCAGTGGCCAGTGAGTGTACAATATATGCCATATTAAACTTTACAAAAGAGCTGGCGCTTGTAGATGTGGTATTACTTATTATGGAAAAACGTAAACTTTATTTTATATTTATTACAAAAATATTGAATATCCTCCTGAAATTAGCCATGGTTTCTTTATTTCTTTGTGTGCCGTAGCAGTGTGTCTGGAGCTGTTTAAAAGTGTGTGCTATCTGCTCTATTGATGTGACCTGTGTTTAATCACTCAACATCCATGCAAGATTGTACTTAGAGATGCAAACTATTCCTTTACCTCTCTCCATTTCTGTTTTCTCTCTTGGAGCATCGGTATAGTAGATGTTTTGGATGTCAGCAGACTGATGGATGGTGTAGAACTTGCTTGTAAATTGTAGGGGGAGGGTAGTTGGCATAGGAACGGGCACTGTCACAATGCCAACCTGCTTCTGTCCAATCAAAAACTCAGCTGTTGGCCAATGGTCCAATACGCTTTCATGATTCAAACACTACTTATTATGTGGGGGTAAAAAAATAGTCGGAGCTTAATGCAGAAATAACTCTTAATTTCTAACAAATGCACAGGACAAACCATGAGTGGGGATTTTTCTCCTCCTCTGGCTCTATCTTAATTTTCTCCAGACTTTTTTCTTCTTAATATATGGTGTTCCCTCCCTTTCTTTGTCATTGTTGAGCTGAAGCCAAGAACATTCCATTTTTGCAGCTCTGTTTAATGGTCATTTCTGAGGGGGGTGGGATTTATTCCCATCTCTCTATCTCTTTCTCTCCCCTTTTAACTTTCACTTCTGAAATGAAGCTTAGGAAGGAACAAGAGTAATGTTCCAGCTCATTTTCTCTCTTTTTCCCCACATTTATTTACTAAAAGCCAATATATTTAGCCATCATTCATAATTGCATTGTCCGATTTCAGTGTTGAGTTGGTCGGTTAACTAAAAGGAGTTTTATTGCAACTTTTAGGTAAAAAAACAAAACAATAAAACAGAAATGCCTTATTGTTTAAGCATGTGGGATGTTTTAGTATTATATTGGTTATCGGCCTATATGATTGCTTGATTATTATAAATATCAATCCATATTGAATATATAGATCATCTGGTAGATATTTATTTGCACAACCTCATTTATTCTTTTTTTTTACATTTAAATAAATGTTAGATGACAGCAAAAGCAATCTAAATGTAATATAAAAAAGCATTTTCCTCCTATACAATAGAATGTTGCAATACCTAAATTCAATTTAAAGCTATTGATTTCATTGGGTTTTATTAATTAAATCGCATAGGATTTTAAAATCGTCTATAACTTGATTATATTTATCGGTTTATTGTTATCGTCCAGAATTTTTATAGCAACAAATCCCTAATATGTTGCTTGGTGGGATCTTGAAATAAGCAGATTATTAAATGACTTCCTGAAAAGACTAGGATAATGCAAGCACTGTAGGATCAAGGAAGGGTCTTCCTAAAGGTTTTGTAAGGTAACATCATTAATTATGTCAACACTTAAAGCACACATCAATGGCAGGAATGAGTCTTTTCCTCCCCTACTCCTCTTCTTTGCTCATGCTCTTCAAGGTGGGGTGTGTATTGTATCTCCATTTTACTTTTGAGGCACGTTTCAGCTTTGCCTTTACCTGTTCCTAAATCCTTCTTTTTCCTTCCTCTTTTCTTCTCCCGTCCCCTCTCACTGAAAGAAACAAGCATGTAACTGCACACATCTGGCCTGTCCTGTCAGGACCCAGAAACTGTAGTTTCCTTTTCAGGGTGTTTCCTGTACCAAGTTATTTCTTTGTGTTGGGTTTGTTGCCTATTTGCTTTAATCAATCTGCATGATGTATAAAACCTGATGATCATGTTCTTCAGCATGCTTTGTGATGATCCAAAGAGCATCTGACCATTTTTTTTACAAAGAGTTCACACATGATCAGTCACAAATTTGCAGAAACGGAAATCATTTGTTCTCAGTTTATACCAGTGATGTTCCATGTTGTAAAATCTTAAAGTTTTCCAATTTTTTTTTTCCAGGTTAAAATGTAAAATGTGGTCTTTTGGATCCTATTGTTTGTTGTTTGATTTTTTTTTTTCCCTGAATTTTCCTCATTTCCTAATGTCAACAAAACCAAAGCAGCTAAACAAACTTTGGAAAACACTGCCAAGTGGATGATAAATTAGAGTGAAGTGCAGTACTGTCATCTGTAGTCCTACTGTTCTTTCTGGGGTTTGTGTTTTAATCCACCAACTTTATTTGTCTTTTCAGACTCTCAACAGTCAGGAAGTCCAAGCAACAATGAGCCTGGCAAGAACCCTCCAGGTATGTCAACGTAATACATTAATGCACAAATGCACATAAAACTATTACCAGGTTCTTGTGTACCCATAATAATGACACCCCATAAAGACAGATAAATCCTGTATGACTTCTATGTTAGATGGTTGTTTATTTCATTTTGATTATATTGTTTTAGGGTTCCCAAAGACATGGACAATCTAAAAATATTTTGAGTTATGCTCACTTCTTAAAGGTGCCCTAATGGGGCTATTCTATTATTTTATAATGTTTTCTGGGTTGCCCTTATAATGTTAGTATTTTTTAATCAAAAATAGTCATAATTTAGAAATAAAAGGCATTTTTCCAGCCTGATTTTAGTCTCTGATTTGAACGCTCTGTTTGAAGGGGAGTGTCTGCTGTGGGATTCAGTGTAACCGGCCACGGCTGTGATTGGCCGACATGCTTGCAAATGTGAAACTTTCTCAAATACTTTTATTACAGCTATTATATGTTTTTACTATTACAGCTATAAAGATTAACGAATCGTGAGAAGTTTTTAAAGTATTTAGATCTCTCCCATCACATAAAATGTTGCTGTGATGGCCATTGATCAAGCAGATGACAGCAGAAGATCTTATCATTGCAATACAGTTTCTGCACTCTCTCTAATGCTGTCACCAATGCAAACACGATGAGTATGTACAGTAAGAGCTTCGTTGTGCAGTGTAACGTGCGTCATTGATTTGGCAAGTGTCCAGATAAACTCACGCTGTGTGGAAAGATTGTTCTTTGAACTCTTTCTTTATATAATTTATTCACAATTAAAATACGTTTTTTTCTTCCTACTAAAGGAAACTATGTGAAGTTGATATTTTAGTCACTGGCTTGACTTACTGATGCAAAAACACTATTGAACGATTTTGAGAGAAAGATTTAGTATCTGCACATCAGAAATTGTTACATTTCCATATCAGAAATTGTTGCTTGGTAGCTCGACCGATTTATTTTCAGACGTTCATCGAGGCCAGCTCTGTGTTGGCCCAAGTTGAGGAAACAGTCGTCGGTGAAATATTTCGGCGCATTTCCAGAGAAAATAAAATTAAGCCATTGTTTCATCAGAGGCTCAGATGAAGGAACTAAAAAATACTTTTGTGTTCATGTGTACATCCAAACATTGAGCAACTGCTATGCTTCGGCTGCGCAGTTCTACCTGGCATTGAACATGGGCTGGCATATGCAAATGTTTGGAGGCGCACATATTAATGATCCCGACTGTTGCATCATAGTCGGTGTTGTTTAGAGATTCGCCTATTTTTCAGGGGTGTTTTTCAAAAACGAGATTTAAATAAGAAGGAGAAAACAATGGTGTTTGACACTCACTGTATGTCATGTCCATGTACTGAACTCTTGTTATTGAACTATGCCAAAATAAATTCAATTTCACATTCTAGGGCACCTTTGAATTATTTCATCAGCTAGAAATGTAGAGTAGTAATTATACAATGATAAAAACGTTTTATTTAATTTAAATAACAAATTCATGAAAATCTAATCTAGTAATCATTCACAAATGACTAGAAAAAAAACATAATGAAAATTAAATTATCAAAAGGTGTGGGACCCATGAGTTTGTGAGATGTATGTGTTTTTGTGTACATATATTTGTAAATTGAAATAAGCTGTACTTGTAGGCCTATAACTCATATTCAGAGAAGAGAAACAGATACTGTATTTATCTTGTCATTTGCCACTGAAACAACTTACTGTACAACTACTGATCAGTTCAAACCAAACCAGGTCTCAAATAAACTATACTATAATATATACTACTATATATATACTATACTATACTATACTATACTATACTATACTATAAATATATGTCATGTAATTAATTAGCAGCTGTGAATTAAAGCTAAACTTTCCTTTATTTTTTAATTTTCCTTTCCAGTACCACAAAAAAACCTACCCTGTCTTCTAGTTGAACTCTTTTGCTTTTTTAGAGAAATTATACCAAAACAGGCTTACTTGATAAGAATATGAAAGCCAACCATTTCATGTCTGTGATTTTTGCAAGAAAAAAGAAGAAATGGCCATTAATATAACACAAGCCATCCTGTTGGGCTTTCCGATGCATTGTGGGAAAGATTTGAATTTTCCTGGCATGCTCTAGGAGGCTGACCCTGTGGGGCTGGCCTTTTTTTGGCTCAAGTCTGGAATGCAGTGTTATGTACTAGTTGGCTTTCTCTGACCCTAATCTATCTCTAGTCTGTACATAATACAAGTCACAGTTAGTTTTGTTACAGTCCCTGAAACTAAAAAATAGATTGAGACGAGGACTAAAGATTTGTTTAATCTATGTGGAAACTAAAATGTTTTCTGATGCCTGCTTACCAAACACACAGCATTTGAAATGTCCTCATGTGTATGTGTTAAGTAAGGACATGTGTCTGAAGAAAATGCTTTTGTCTCCCACAGTTTACTTGGAAGAGAGCTTTATTAAATCAGGGGTCTTTAGTGTTTCGGAGCTGGTGAGAGTATCCAGAAGTAAGTCTCTCTCTCTCTAAACATGCGCACACACACACTCACACACATACACAAACTGGTTTCACTACTGTATGTTAGTGAGGGCATCTCGTAGACGCAGGGTTTTATACAATTTTAAAACAAGTACATGGATTTATATTTTTTACAGGTAAAGATACTGCAAATGCATAAACCTACTCTGGAAGGATCTAGAAACAATATTTATGGGTAGCATGAGGACTATTAGGCAGCAACACCAAAGCAAATATCCTTGCATAGTTATTGTAGATTTTTGGCCTGACATAGACATTTATGTTCATGAATATGTGAAATGGTTGCTATGTGAAATCTATTCTGTCTAAAAGTTATTTAGGTCGAATTGCACAATTGAACAACAGCAACACTTGAACACTCAGATCATCTATGTATCTATTCTGACCTAACTTCAAACTATTTTTAATAATAAAAAAAGGCAAGCCAACAACAAATGTGTCTTTTAAACTTTTCAATCTAGTTAATTAAGATTAGATTCTTACCCAACTCTGCTGTCAGTTTCCATGATTGGGATCTCCTTATTGATTTAATTTAATTTTATTATCAGATGGCAAAAAAGTCTATATTCATTATAAAAGTGAAACGGGCATTTATATAATTCACTCACGTCATATATGGACAAGATTAGATTCTCAGAAAACCTCTGCCAAGAAGCATACATCTTCAAATTCATGAACAAATGGATAAACAGGGCTACACTGGTTGCGATGTGTGTTTCTGACTCACTAAGAACTGATTCATAAGAGTCATTTTTAATGAAGCTGTCTACACAGGGAATGGTCCATGTGTGTGCAACCCACAGGGACAGTTTATAGAAAAAATTGTTTTCTTCCCATTATTTTGTGGTACACTTTTTTTTTTTTTTTTTTTTTTTTTTTTTTTTTCATCAAATGCTGCTGCACTACTGAAAAGCAGTACATGAAATTGCTTATGTTTATATTTTATACTGGGTGCCAGATTGGGTGACAATTTTTTTTTTTAGGATGCCAGTTGCCATCCCATACCACCTCTGTACAGTAGATCTGCCTCTGAACCTATTCATTAGATAAATCTGTTGAAATCAGTAGATTTTATGTAAACATGGCCTTAAAATAGTGTGAACCACTTCATATGTCCTGGCAAGTAGATTATTTGAAAAGTTTCACTAAATGTGTTGGGACATTTTAAAAAAAAAATGGGTCTTAAAATATAGCTAAACCTATAAAAACACATTTATCTTAATAAATGAGGGCACACCATGGACTTTAGTTTTTACTAGTATAAATATGAATCTACTAAACCCATAACCTAGTTTAAAAAATAAAATATTTAGCGTTTTTAGAAGGGATCTGAATGTTTAAATGAGTGTTAGGATTATATTTCTTTGCATTTATATATATTCTACAAATGAATTTAGGGAGGTTGTCTCCAAGGGGATTTTTTTCTAACTTCTTGCGTCAGCTTCAACCCACAAGTATAGCTAAGTAAACATACAGAGCAACAAAACCAGCATGCTCTATGTCTATGCTGAGGCATTCCTGATTTAGCAAGGGAGGGACTTGCCCAGAACATCTGTGGAAAATCCAGTCTAGTGGGTCTTGTGTGTGTGTGTTCACAAGTTTTGGTGCACAAGCATACAGTAGTTTGTGTAGACATGCCTGTTCTCATCAGAGAGGATGACAGATGTTCCAAAAAAGAACCTCTCTTTGATAGCTGAGGACAATTTTGCCCTCAGGCAAGATTTGTACTAATTGCCATAGGGTTTATCAGGGTCTGAAAAACACACTCACATTTACCCTCCACACATACACACACACACACAAAGACACTCATATTCACCATAAGGGTGTATGATGCACTTGGTGACGCTGTAACTGATCCATGTCACACCTAAATGTAACACGACGCTCTCGATCTGTCCCACATACACACACACTGCCATCATTGTGGCCTCTATGATCCTACAGCCATATATACGACTTACCTGAAGAAAACGGCACGTACCAAAAAACAGCAGAACAATGGAAGGTCTGTCAACACTTGAACAAACTGACAGTTTATTGCACACTTAGGGTTTAAAATGGATAATTTAATGAGCATTGTGTTGCTCTGTAATGCAGTTCAGATGAGGTTAAAGTGAACACTGTATATATTGTTGTGGGTGCTCATATTAACTAGAACAAATGTCATACCTGCTCACCTGCATTCATGTGGTGGCAGCTGGTCTTTGGCGCAGTGCCAGCAGAGACTGACAACCATTTTTTATGTGTTTCCTGCACCTCAGAGCCTCAGGTCATATCATGTCATACATGAAAAGACAAACTCTGCTAAAACTTCATGACACATCTCCTTAAACTACTGCAAAAGAGACATTTTTAAATGTATATATATATATATATATATATATATATATATATATATGAAGAGTTCAGATGCAAAAGCCTCTAAATGCCATTTGAAATTTTCTTCTTTAATGATGATTTTTATCAAGCTTGTATATTTAAGTTCAGTGATTTCACTTAAATGGCAATGAAGATTACCTATTAATTGTTATTTAAGTGAAATTACTGAACTTATATATACAAGTTTAAAAAAAAAATCATCATTAAAGAAGAAAATTTCAAATGGCATTTAGAGGCTTTTGCATCTGAACTCTTCGTATATAGTGTATATGAAATTAACACTAAACACAAGCCTTGCATATTAATTCAGTAAGAATATTTTTTAGCCATGTGTTTGTGGTTTTATAATATATACATACATATGTTATACAACAGCCAGTTTGTACACCAATCCTTATCAGGACTGTACACAGGACTAATGCTTTTTTTTTTTTTTTTTTTTTTTTTACAAAGCTAATTATATTTTCTATCTACTACTGTAACACCGCCCCTAAACAGAATCTTCCAGATTAATGATTGGAAATAATATCACATTTCTAAACTTAAATACAATAATATAATAGATAATGTAATGTAATATAAAATGTACTTTTTTTGCATTTGGCAAATATTTGTATTCAGAGCAACTTATAGCTTATAACATGAAATGTATGTTATCAGTACATGTGCTCCCTTGAAACCAAAACCACTGCCTTATAAACACAGATACTGCCAATGATACTGTAGGTGTGCTTCGGTGCTACAGTGTACATTAGCCAGCTTATAAATCACCAGCATATTATGAAAGGTATGTTTATATTTTTAAGGAATAGTAGGTTTAGAGCTACAGTATCTGTTCATGAAAGACCAAACTAGCATTGTCATGCTATTGTATGTAAACAAAGAGGCTAGTGACAGAGGTTAGACCGCTGAACGGTGCTCTGGCTCTTGTGGTTTCTCTGTAGATATGATATCTCTGACACACTTCATACTGTTACAGCCCCTACGGCTGTTCTCTCTTAGATTGAGTTACAGCTACATGTTTGGGTTTGCCTTCATGCAAATTCTGCCCTGAATAACAGCTTCTAACTGAGAGCCAGAAAGAGTGCGTTAAACGTGATTTAGTTGATTGACTCTTTATGCCAAAATGATGTTAGTTACTCGACATTTCTACCTATCCCTAAACACTGTCTCTCTTTCTTTTACGTCTCACCAGCTCCTATCACACAGGGTTCAGGAGTGAACTTCCCTATGGCTGACATGCCAAGTCAGCCATATTATCAAGAACTGAACTCAGGAGTGAGTTTACACCGGTCCCTCTCATCTCCTCCTGGCAGGTTAGCATGCATGTTCAAACACATACATTATTAAACCTGTTTGTTGTCTTCAGTGTAAGATCAGCTTCACAAAAGATCAGCTAAACAAAGACAACAAAAGCAGTGTTTTTATTTGAAGAAAATATTTGAAGAAAAACACTGTTCTAAAGCTAAATTAAAACAGTTTTGTCTGTGTATGCTATGTTTAAATGTATTAATTAAAATTTGCCCCACAATATGTTACATTTAGAGTTAGTTTGGGTCAAAGTTCATTAAAATATCCCTTATAACCAATAATTACAATATTGGTTATATTTTAATCAATGTCACGGCACAGATTGGTGTAGTCAGAAGTCAGATGAATGCATGTTCTTCTGTCCTCTGCAGTAAGCGGCCTAAGACCATCCAAGAGGACAGTATGGAGACTAGTCCCACCGGGCCAGACTTCTACCCATCCCCCAGTTCACCGGCCAGCAGACCCTGGCATGAGAGAGACCAAGGTGAGAGAGACTGTTCATGGTCAAGACTTGCTCTGATTTCATTACCATGTGAGCATTAAGCTCATTTTCTCTATTTATGCACTACTAAGAGCTATTCAGCACTGTTTCTCTCTTTTAACCCTCCCTCTCTCTATGTCCTCTGTGTGAAGATCTTTTCAGTGTGATTTTCCCCTTTCTTCAGTTCTCAGTAAAGTGTGATGTTGATAAACTGGTCTTCATTCTTGCAGCACTTCGTGAACTCAGTCTTCATGCAAAACTGAACAAAACACATCAGTCAGCATCAGCCTGTGGCATTCTCATAACCTCGGCTGTCTTTCTAACACTTCTGCAACAATAATGATGTTCTGAAATATGACCATTTGAACATTTTAGTGGTACAAAATTTCACTTCACTGGCGTTTATTTATTTTTCTCCTTTAATTTATGGAAGCATAACGCAATATTTTTTTTGTAAAGTCACACAATGAGTAAACAGAATGTAATCTCAACTTTTTGCATTAGTTGAGCCTCATGTGTCCATAAATTTTAGGTTTTGGTGAAGGATTTTCATTCCTGTGCGCTATGCAGTTTAACTAGAAAGAAAGAGCAGGTTGTCCTGCTGTATATTTTGATTGGAACCTTCGATAAGACATCATTTATTAAGGAGAAGTGTCACATTTTCACAGGGTGGAACTGTTCAGTCTTGTTTTGTGTGGGCAAAATGTGTGTGTTAGTATTGGGTCTGGTTTCATCCTTTTGTAGTTTAATAGCTACGTCTAAAGGACTGTTTTTTAGCCTAATTTAATGTTTTTAGCCTAAGTTAATAGACATTAAATCTATTAACAACTTAAAGTACTTTAAATACATTTTACAAATGTTTTAGACAAAATCCCCACGATAGTTTTCGTAATTTTAGCAAAGAAAAAAAAAACAATAAATCTGTTTAAATCTGTCAGATGTAGATTAGACTAGCCTGGTTTCCTGTCTGCATTGGTATTTGATTAGGCATGTTTCCTCCTTCAGAAAGGGGGATTTGTCTGGCGTGTGGCAACTATTGAACTTGACCTGATCTCTAAAATGGGTGTGTTAAAGGTCAGAGCAGGGTTGTGACCTTTCAGTTCAGACACCAGACCCAGATGGGATGGAGGGGGGAGGGGTGTGTGGCAAGGAATGAAAGGAGAGATCTTCTGTTCGCACCATTAGTTACCCTTGTTACTCATTCGCTCACATGACTGTCACCCAGCATTCGGTTCAGATCTTAGCTAAAATATTTTAGTTTTAATAGATATAAAAAATACTTTCCGTGTGAAAAATGTAGATTTTAGCATGTAGTCTAGAGAGTTTTTGTACAGTGTGTGTGTTAAGAGAGAGAGAAACAGGCAGGTGTGACAGCGTCTGTTTGAGCTTGTCCCTTGACGACCAACAGGTGGCCAGTATAAGAGGGAAAGGGAGAATTTGAGCACTAAAAAATACAACACTCAGCTATTTCAACAACAACAACAAAAAAAGTCTTTAATTGTAATTACTTTCCATACTCATTCAGCTGGACACATTCCACTGTACATAAATGTTATGTCTTATTTTCTTGTCATGCACTCGTTTTTGTTTCTTGTGTTAGGGCTGTCAATTTAATAGGTTAATTTAGTTTGGTTATTTTGGAAACAAATAATATGATACAAAATTAGAGCCTCAAGTCTGTGTCTAAATAATGACTAAAAAATGATCTTAATTTGGTCGATTTTCTGGTCGATTTATTATTACTACCCCCCCGACGCGGACTTTTGCTGATGTGCTGTTGTGAAAGATGGAGGGAGGAGTGAAGAGGGGGATGGGGTAGAATAGAGCTCATGAGAAAATGGTTTGTTTTGTAAAAGCCATATCAGAAGGAGCGAAGCATGAATATTAAAGCCATATGAGGTCTTGACAAAAGGAAGCTGTCTCAGCCAAAGCCTACTCCTCATGTGCACAGAAACACACACACACTCTCGCCAGTAAAATACCTTCATAATTTCATATCAAATCAACTTTGTGAAAAGACAATGTCATTGTATGGCCACTGCCTCGATAAAGTTGCAAGTCTCTCCCTCTCTCCATTTCTTTTTCTCTGGTATGCTTGAAAAAAATGAATATATCAATTTGTCTTCTTCAGATGTGTGTGTAGTCATTCCCTGGTAAATGCATACATACAAAACATGCTTTTTTTTCTGTGCTTTTTTAAGGCTTTTGGGAGAGCAAATTCTCCTCCTGTCACCTTCTTACTCTCTATATCCCACCCACCTTCATTCTCTTCTTCCTTCCTTCCCTCTTTCCTTAAACACACGCATAGATTTTCCTGAGGGAGAACAATCCTGCCTTCTAACAGCTTTTTTTTCTTCCTCTTTTTTCAATGTTCTGTTGCAACAGGTGTGATGACCAAATATTATTCGAAAGCCATATGCTAAATACAGACATGTTGAAACAGGAAAATGCAGTCAAAAATGTGTTTAAGAAAAAATAATTCATGTTTCAAAACCATAGCATATAAAGCTAGACTATTACTGAAAGGTTTATCTATAGATTCTGTCTATAAAACTATTGCAATACCTATTTACAGTATAGTTGTGGAGTCATGTTAGGTTTTTCTGTGTAAACTTTCTTTTTGATCATATCGGTTTATAAAAATGATTTATGAGTGCCTTGTTCAACAATTCACAACCCTAATGTGTCTTTTTTTATACTGTATATATTTGAATATTTTAAAATGCAATTAAATAGATAAAAAAAAATACTGCAAAATTACATTGTTTGGTTAGGAAATCTTTGGCAGCACAATGTTCTCAATTGTCTTGTCATTGGCAGTAGCGGTAAACAGTCATTTAGGAAATTTGGGACCCTGAATAGGACACACAGACACATGGAATCCCCCTACATTCCAATGCCTTTGTGTTATTTGAGTCAAGATCATTTACCTTTTTCCTGCCTTCGAGAGAGAGAGAGAGAGAGAGAGAGAGAGAGAGAGAGAGAGAGCATTATGAAGTTAAATATAGAGACGTAGTCGTGATTGATTTATTCATCTAAAGCAACTGTGCATATCCAAACAGAATCTCAAGACAGAATACACATCATGAGAAGTGTTTGCAGATATGTCATTAGCTAGCTGTTCTCTTTTCTTCCACCTCCCTCACTTTTCCTAATTTCATTTTTTATTGCGTCTGCCTCCCTTTCTTTTCCGTTTTCTCATCTCATCTATGATTGTCAGGGAGGAGCGCCATAGACATACAGGCCAAGCACTATGTCTCCTCCATGTCTGCTGATGAAGAGACTTTTGTTTTTTTGTCTCTTGGAATTAGATATGAAGTTAATCTTTTTTCTTAAACAATCCAACAAGATAGATGATACACTGCATCGCACTACTGAGAGGGGACGTGAAAGAGAAACAGCATAAGAAAACGTGAAAATGTCAAAAGAGTGTGTTCTTATGTTGTTGACTTTTTTTGAATGCTCAGTTCAGTAATTTTGGTAAAGATTTAGTCGCCTAGTCAATTAAGACTTTTCGTTTCTTTAAGTTTTTTTTTTTTTTTTCTGCTCATCCCAGATTTTGATTTCTTACATTGTTAATACTTTCTTACATTGTTAATATCTGACATCCCCTGTCTATTTTTTTTTCTTTTTTTCTTCAGCAGACATGTCCTCTCCCAGCATGAAGAAGCCAGAGAAGACATTATTCAGTCCCACATCTCCACAGGACTCTTCACCTCGACTCAGCACCTTCCCCCAGCACCACCACCCAGGACTGACCACCGTTGGCCATAGTGGTATTACTTTTCTAAAAAATACTTCTCACAATCCTTCCCTGATTCAAGCAAACCTTCTTACAACCACTGAACATTTTGAACGCTATTAAAGCTCTCCTCAAAGTTTTCTACTTACTGTATGAGTTCGATTGTTGTATTTTTATTGTAATCTTAAATGGGCAATTTCATTGTCTTTCTGTTTCAATTTCTCCTAAAATAATGTTAGGCCTAGTAAAATACAAGCATGAATCAAACTCAAAATGCAAGGCAGAGAGAAATTGTAACATATACAATGAGCCATATCTAACTGATGATCTGCACTTCCTTTAGACTGAGCTCTCTAACAGGCCGTCGTTTAAAGGAATCCACAAAATTCCCACACTGGCGAGCTAACTTTTTCAGGCGCAAATGTTTCACTGTCTTTATGTACATCTGTCATCTATGATATGATTTTGTGCGGCAGTAGTAGCTACACACTGATTCATCTTCTTTTTTTTAAAAATTTTTTATCACAACAACCAGGTTACGGTGAAATATCACCACCTACTATGTTGGAGTGTACAGTATATCCAGCATGATTTACAAGATTTTGCATGTTATGTGTTAACGTGATATTTATATTAATTTTATATATTTGAGACAATAGTATTTGATTATCATCAGTACCACTGTAACTGTTTATGAGAAATACAATTTTGTTTCCACCATAATTCTTTAAATGACACGACTTTCGGGGCTTAAAAACAAAATTCCAAATTTCTCACTGGTAGACATGACTTTATGGGTGATGTTCATGCTCTCAGCCCTTAAATATATTCATTTCCGACATGACTTGAACGGGTTTTATGTAAATGTGTGGTATGGCTTCTTGATAATTACCCATGAGCAAAACTTTCATTGAATTTACATGTAGTCAAATTAAAATCTATTAGTAAAGTAGTTGTTTTCTCTGCATGTGCAGTAATTTCCACTAGGAGTCCACCTCCGCATTCTCCGCTGCAGTTTTCCGGCCCTGGCATCCACCCCTCAGCGCCCTACATCTCTCATGGCGCCATCCGCTACCCACCGCACCTCAACCCACCCGACTCCCTCAAGAACTACATGCAGTCTTACGACCCGTCCAGCCCACAGAGCAGCCAGGTATGTATGGAGTACTCACGTACACGCACAAAGACTAACGTACACGCGCATTAACCCAGACCCTAATGCAATCATACATAATTAGTACAGTTCATCTGTACTAGAACAGAGCCTTTAAATCTCACGACTGTGTGTGCATTGTCCACAATACATAATAGATGCCAGCTGTAAAAATAGGGTGTTGGTTTAACGTCTCAGTTGAAATATTCCCTTTCCTGAGACACACAAGAACAGATTCACATTTAAAAAAAAAAAAAACTTGAAATAACATGCATCACGTGTACCGTAAATTCTCCAATCATAATCATCATGTTGTCACATATGTTAACCATACCGTGAGCTAAAGGCGCTCTACCCCCTAAAACTAATGAGACCCTCATTGTAAGAGCACATGCTGTAAACACAAAGGTACTTTAGCGCAGTTTTCTTCTTTTTCTGCCTCTACCTCTCGTTGCCTGTCTGTCTTGGTGTCTCCGGTTGTTCCCAGTGCATCGGACTCAAGTTTGATTAACAGGCCACATTGTTTCAGCACGGTAATTGACCCAGTTTAGCTAACGAACACAAAATCATTAGTGGTTTTCTCTGTCGGCGCCTTGTCTAAATCAGCTCAGAGCCGAGCGCGAAGCCAAACGACGGCCTCTCCATCGCTGTGGCGACTGTTTACCAGCAGCGGCGTAAATGAAGCGAAAGGGAATGAAAAGAGAGAGAGGAAAAAACGCAACAACAAAAGCAAGTCAATAAACACTCCAACCATGGCAGCCACTGCGCGTTAGCACAAACACACATGCACTCAATGTGTCTCCAACTCAATGAAAACTACTTCCCTAAAGTTTGAATTACGATTTATCGTATACTTTAATATAGGCCATTATGTCTTCATTGTTATATGAAAAAAAATACCTCATTCCTGTTAATTGAAGGACTTGAATGTTTTGACTCCTCCTCCTTAGCAGGTGATGGATGGGGCTCTTGTTGAATTGAACTTTCTGCATCTCTGCCAAGCAGCTCAGACTGTCCCACTCATCTTAATTAGTACCACAATTTTTTTTTAAAGGCTAAGCCTCTCTAAACATTTTGATAATGGGAAATTTAAACTTTATTTTGGATTATTTTGCGTTTGGTTAACACTTACAGTTCCCTTTTGCTTGAAGATATTGATATTTGAAGTGTGGAAAGTCAATAACAACACCAAAAAAAGAGGTAAAGTTAGAGTGGGTAATTCAGTGGTATAACCACACAATCTCCCTCATTTTTTTTAACCTGATTGGGGGGGTGGAATGAGTTTTGTTTAAAACAATGTATTAAGAATTTAAAAAAGCAAAACTAGTGTAAGAAATATCTGCTGTGATTTGATACGTTGGAAAACACAGCCCTGATTGTCTGAGGGATTTCTTCTTTTTCTGTGTGATTGAAGCGAGGTCTCGATATGACAGAGTTTTATATCCCCGCCGCCGCTCAAACAGTAAACAAAGGGCTCTTAGACTGGACGAGGCATAGCACGCTGGAACTGTTACTTGGGAGAAACCACAGGGAACGATAAAGGTCGTAAATATTTGCCGTTGCCGGGGTCTGCAGCTTGGTGAGGGGAGATCGCTCTGCAAATAACATGGGGCATATAATCGGGTGGATGGGAGCCAGGATGTTTTTATGCTTGCTTTAACGCAGATTATATTACACCCTAATTAAACATTCTATTCACATTGGGGAACCCCATGGACACCATTCTCTTTCATAAAAGGCCTGTTTGAGTTTTGAACTTAGGGCCCCGCTATGTGAATTCAGTCGAGTCTGTCTCCTGCAGTCCCGAGTATAAGGAGGTAGACGCTCGCTCCGTGTCTGCGTCTGAATCCTGTGTTCCCTCAACCCCCTCTTTTTCTGGTTTGTGTATCAACTAAGTCATGAAAAGTGCACACTCAGCTGTCTAGCGCCAATGCCAGAAGAAGATGGGAGAAGATCAAAAGATGTGTTAATCTGCCCATAATCACAGACAACAAAAACAAATGACCATGATCATTAGCATCATTAAAAAAAACAACAACATGTAGCCATGTGGCCTGATATGCTAACAGACTACCTTTTTTTCTCTGTATGTCACAGCCGAACAGCAGTGGTCAGGTACTGGGGAAAGTGCCCGGTCACTTCACGCCAGTACTGGCCCCCTCGCCCCACCACGGCACGGTCAGACCAGTTTCTCTCTCGATGGCTGACACCAAGCCAATCACCACATCATCAGAAGGTAATTTGTTTAAAAAAAAAAAAAAACACTATAGTACATTTTATTGCAAAAATCTGTCTTCTATTGTAATATATTTGAATAGTTGATTTTTGTGATGGTAAAGCTGTATTTTCAGCAGCATTTATGCCAGTCTTTAGTGTTACATGATAATTCAGAAACAAGTTGTTACAACATTTCTTATTATCACAGTTGAAAACAGTTGTTATTTTTGTGGATATGGTTATACTTTTTTCTCAGAATTCTTTGATGAATAGAAAGTTCAAAAGTACAGCATTTGTTTGAAATAGAAATCTTTAAAATCATACATGTCTTTACTGTCCCTTTTAATAAACTAAATGTGTGTCCTTGATGAAAACAATTATTAATTAATAAAAAAAAAACTTTACTGAGCCCAAACTTTAGAACAGTGTAGTGTATTACTTGTGTCTACACCAGCTGTATTAATATACTTGAATGTATATTTAGGTTATTCGGCTCCAGGCACCCCCACTGCCAACCGTTTTGTGGGACTGAGCTCCAGAGACCCAGCCTTTCTTCACCAGCAACAGGTGAGATATGACCCACCCTTTTTACCATTCTCTTTTTTCCCCCTGTTCTCTCTCAAATCCCCATCCAGCTGTTCTATATTCCCAACAGGTGTCAGACAGGTAGCACATCAAATAATCTGGTCATGAATTGTAGGCACTGTTGTGCAGATAGGGGGCTGTTGAGACAAAATGAGGAGGAAACTTTTGACATTTGTTTGTCAACATTTGTTAATTGAATGCACCTATTGGTTTGATTACATATACTGTGTAGTTTGATTTGAGTAAGACACTGTGCAGGATAATTATATTTATAAAGCATTTAATGCCATTGACACTCCTGGCAAGTTCTCCTCTGTTGCTCACAGTTATTGAGCACATCTTTCCACTTGCTCTATAACCACGGTCACGTTTAGAGGTTTATGGTTTTTGCAAGTGTGGGTGAATGTCACTTTTATGAAGAATCTGTTGGTTTCCATAAATTCATACATACAGAGTCCACATTTTTATAAATAAGCTAAGACTAAACCAATGAATTTTCTGTTAAGTACCCTGCAAATAAATACAGTGGCCCCCAAAAGTTAGGTGGACAAGTAAGCCATATTTGTGTATACATATCTTTGCAAAACATCAAACCAATTCTCAGAACTACTTTAAAAAAAAAAAAAAAAAAATACAGTTAACACTGATTTCAGTGTGATTACACTTAGGTGTCCTAGCAAAGTGACCACAGGTGTATATCCTCACATTAGCTACGGACATATCCGATTAACATTTGACAACCAGCAAGTGTTCAAACTCACTTCACTTTTTTAAACCGTTTAAACATTCTGCTGTTTAAACGTTCACTATTTCTTTAAAATATAAGACTCTAAGTTAAGTGTTCTTTAAGTGTCAAAATACTTGTTGGGGCCACTGTAGAATTTAGACAAACATTAATGTTTATACTTATTGAAATCAAGTAGTTTCAGACTGTCCAATTCCGTTTTTCTATCATTTGGTTTATGTTCATGTTAAAAAGTAATTGATGCATTTATACACAGCAGGGGATGTTTGTTGGACTTGATTTTTTTTTTTTTTTTATTGCTATCACATCCCACATCTTGTCTTAGTGTTAAAACTACTGTGCAACAAAAGTTAGCATTGTCTTCAGATGGACAAAATGATGTATGACTAAATGCAGTACTTAACATGATCGATATTGGTTTACGTCAGGCCTCAGTACTTAGAAAGTTATTTAGTGAAATGATCGTTTTTGGCAAAACACTCAGTATTGTATAAAGAGTAATAGTCTTGTGCGTGTGTGCGATGGCCCTCTGCAGCATGAAAGGGCTGGTCCGAGGCCAGTATTTTCCACCCTCCTCTAATTGAATTCATCTGCACGCGGCGACATCATAATTAGTGGTTTTCTCTTGCCCTGCTCCTGAGTTACAGTAATGGCAAGCCTCGCTTTTATTGCTCTCTGGTTTTGCATACTTGGACGGGGCCAAGAAATGTACAGCTCACCAACAGGGACAGTGCTGCAGGCCTTATTTAAAAAAAACATGGTAATAATTATTGTATAAAGAATCAGAAGTCGAACGGACGGATAGATGGTGTAACTGGATATAATGAAAGGACTGATATTGATAACAGCGATTCAGTGTGTGAGCTGGGTGAATGAGTGATTATATTATCTTTTAGCAGGTATCGCATGCAGGCACCGCAGCTGCTGTAGTGTCGCATACGGCTTAATGCCTTTTGTTTTAGCTGTAGTTCGCTTAACAGGCAGAGGGATCAGATGTAGACAGGATAATATATCAACCATCTATCATGTTTATATGAGCCGGAGCTTTTGTTTGTCTTCAGAAGTGAGCATTGCATAGCCAGTCCTGACCCGAGTTAACCTGCGGCCATTGAGCTGGCGCTTTTGCTGGGTAAATAATGTCTTCCGTACACAGCAGCCTTTATTCTGAGTGATTTATCATAGGATATTATGAGATGTATTGACACCTGTGTTCCCCTGCTGAGCTTTTGTACGAGCATGCGGTGTGACGCGTGGGGCGTATGGATTACAGCCGTCGCCGTGGCGTCACCTTACAGACCCTTAGCGCTCCTTTCCCAGCATGCTGTGGGGCAGGGTGCTGCCTTCAGCTCAGCCGGGCCGTCTGGAAACTGAGAAAGCTCCAGACGCTCAGCGGGACGCTTTCTTTCTCTCTCTGTTCCTTAATGCCTCCTCTCATTCTTTCACTGTTCACTCAAATCTAAGCTTTTTCCCCCTCTCTCTTTACCTCATTTTGTGTTTCTTTCTTTTTCTCTCTTTCGATCCCTCTCGTAGGGCCTAGCATCGAGAGGCTCTCTGTATAGGCTCAAACACACCCTCGCTATAATGACTCCATTACATAAGCAGTCATGCCGTGTCTTTAGTCTCCGTTTACTGGAGTCAGTAAATCAAGCGGGTGTGTCCATACATACATAATCACTCCTCCTATTGGTCCCATAGCAACTGTTTGAGCTTATTTCATTTACAAGAACCATCTGTATGCTTATAACCCCTATGTAAGATGTTGAGACGTAGCTGCTTGTGATTTGTGGCCCCGGGTCCTTCAGATAATATGCTTGTCGTCCGTTGTCGCAGCACGCATACATTGTATGATAGTGGCAGCTTTGGGATGGCAACCATTAGAGTAATGGACAGACGATTCATCTGGAGTACGGACAGTGTCGCATAGAGCCGTGGACGTGTGTTTATTGGATCAGTAAAAGAAAACTTTACTGGTCATCTGCATTGGTGTTTCACAGTGTTATCTCGAAAGCACTCCTGCCGATAGTCATAATGCTCATGATATGCATCTAAAAATTAAATGAACACAATAATTGAGTTAGTTAGTGAGAATATCTGCTTTGGACGATAACTGTGTCCATTTACTGATCAAGGGTTGGGTATTCACAATCCATTATTGACTGATTTTAGAGATTTTATTGTTCTTTACATTTAGACTACCTTTGACATGTTCTGATGCTCACTTAAAGTTAATCTTTAAATACAATTATTACTGTAAACTTTTTTTTGTCAAATGTTTCGTGTAAAAACCATTAGGGACGGTAAAAAAGATTTTTACAGGAATTCATATTTTTATTCAGCAATGTTGCAGTATAGCGATTAAATTACATTTTTAAATATATTACTATAGTTTTGACTATTTTTGACCAAATAAATGCAGCCTTGGCGAGCATAAGAGGTAGCTTAAAAAAATCAGAGCCTTTTCTTTTTAAATATTTAATTTTTCTGAAATGCTTTTTCTCCCAACTTAGCAACCATGAATATACTATATTGAAAGTATAAACGTTGAAGTTTAATGTTTTGTCTAATGGTTTGTTGGTATTACATTTGTAGAGCTATATACTGTATGCTTATTTCTATATATAATGCATTAGACAGACAATAGATAATACCAGTTATTGACGGATTTCCTTATAGCAGGGGTGGGCAATTCTGGCCCTCGAGATCTATCCATCCGAGTGGATCTTGAGGGCCAGAGATTTCCCCACCTGCCTTAAAGTATCACAATGGCCCTGTTGTTAAATCAAGCTCATTCACAACTTACTCAAACCCCTCAAAACACACAGGGGAGAATGACAGATGAGCATTCGTGCACACAATCCAACAGCACCTGCTCTAGACTGATACCCCTGAGTAATTTGTTTGTGAAAACACCAGTGATGAGAAGATTTCATTAGCCGCCTTCCCCAGGGGTTCTTCCCTTTCTCTTTCAGCATTTCTGTTCTCCCTCCGTTCTCTCTCTCGACCAGTGATCACAATCTTATTTGGCTTTATCTAATGCAAACATGTTAAAGCAACCACCACTCACAGCTGTGAAGGTGCTAGCGCTGCTGTAGCGTAACTCTGTGATCCACTGGTGCCAGTGACAGATGGCACCCGTGATCAGATAACTGTCGACCTCAAGCCTACAGCTTGTGTCTTGCTATTATGTTTTTGAAGCCAATATACTGTGGCATTTTATACCTCATTGTGGCACTTTAATTGTTTCATTGTACATAAGACCGTTTTGTTCAGCACTAAAATAGCACTTGTGCTTTGATTAAAATTCAAGGTAGGGAGAATTTTAATCTATTTATTTTTATATTTTATTTTATTCTTTTTTTTTTCTTCTTCCTTTTTTTTTTTTTTTTTTTTTTTTGGAGCTAGAGACCTAAGTGCCGACATTTTAAGAAACCTTTTTTAACAACTAGAGTATTATTATTATTATTATTTTTTTTTTTTTGATATATTCTAGTGTATTGTGTGGTTTGTGTTTTTGGTCTGTTTAATTAACCAAATCTGAACACCTGAAATCCTCTCTCTTAATTCCAGAGATATTAGACACTAAAGATACATGCAGTGCAACCCCTCATCAGCATATTGTATGAGTGTGTGTTTTTTCAATGTGTGGGGTCGACCAAAACAGGATGAATGAATGTGCACTACCAAAACAGTCTGATAGCTGACCTCAGACTTTGCCCCAGTGCCATTGTTTTCTGGCTACAGGTCACTCGAGAACACACACACACACACTCTCTCTCTCTCTCTGTGGATATCCGCACATAGCAATGTGAAAATACCTCACATATTTCACTATTAGTCACTCTGAATGTTCAGCTTAATGGCACTTCTATTTTTCCCTCAAAATGTAAGTGTCCGATTTATATATATATATATATATATATATATATATATATATACTTTTGATAATTTAATGCATCCTTGCCGAATAAAAGTTAACTTATTAAAATTGTTATATATATATATATATATATATACGTATATATATATATATATATATATATATATATATATATATATATATATAACAATTTGAATAAGTTAACTTTTATTCGGCAAGGATGCATTAAATTATCAAAAGTGACAGACCTCTACATTGTTACTCTACATTGTAAAAAAAGACTCTACAAAACTAGTTTCCATTTTTTCCACAAAAGCTATTTAACAGCACAACTATTTTCAACATTGACGTTACTTGATCAAATTAATGCTTAAAGAATTTTTCATAAACCTTAAAAAAAATCTCACTGTCCCCAAACTTTTGAGCAGCAGTGTATAATATGAATTTAATTAAGTTCAAGTAGTTAAAAGTGTATTTACACAACATTATAATTTTGTTTTCCTTTCTGAATATATATAATTTAATATATATCCACAGCACCCGTGACAGGACCTCCATGCTTCTGGTGAAGTTCCTGTTCCATGTTAGCACTTCTCACCTAATTTATGTGGCTTTAACTCTGGGAAATGTGTGTTTGAGCCACCCAAAAGTCTCCGGGGTGAGCACTAAAGCATCTTTGAAGTAAATATAGAAAATCAATTATTCACCCTCCTAGATTTATTGTCATGGAAATGGATTTGATTTGGGGTCCTTTCCAGTTATAGCGGGAACTATTGACAGAGTAGCATTGAATATTCAGAGAGCGAATATACCTGATGAAGGCTCATATAGCACTTGTGTGTCTTTCATTAGCAAAAGTGTCATGATTTTCTCTTATGTTGTTGTTTGTTGATGGCTTCTCACACTTTCATGCATACAATTTGTTGCATGTTTGTGTGTAAATGTGACCAGTTGTTTATTTTTCCCTCTCATGTATACTGACATTTAAAAAAAAAATAAAAAAAATTGGTGCTTTGTAAATTGTGACCAAGGACAAGATTAGTCTCTCACATAGCATGTTTCATGTTATGCTTCGGTGAAAACAGGCTGCTTTTACAATATCTAACAGCAGTGAAGTGACCGTAACTGCATGCACCATTTGGAATGCATGTGCTTCCTCCCATTCGAGTGCATTCTGGGATAGATGAATAACCTCCATGTAACCCAGCTCCCATTTTTGTATACTAACCTCTTCTTTTGCTTTCAGGACGGTTATTAGAACCCTAATGGTATTGCATGCCACATGTGACAATTGCCTTTTGTTTGTGTACATTTTTGATGGCAATTTGAATTGTAATTTAAATTAGGCATAATTTTAGGCCTAGAACAGAAGATTTAAGACCTAATATGACCATTAGTGAGGGTGTTTTCCTATTCTAGTAATGTAAGATTAACATCAGATAAATGTAAGAATATGTGTTGAGATAAGCTTAGGTCTTGCTCCAGGTCTTGTTGCATGCTAAATGTGTGTTAGTGCCGTTGTGCTAGCCCAGTTGTCTGACTGAGAGGTGTTTGATTGACAGCTGAGGATTTGTGACTGGCCCGTGAATCAAAACATCAGGTCATATGGCTCAGAGGAGGCTTTGGGGATTTCTTGGCAAAGGTAAACGTTTCCTTTATTTTTAACCCACCTCTCCATTAAATATTACTATGTACAACTTATATCTGCAATAGTACAACACCCCCTCCAACCCAGTCCAGATCAAGCCCCCCTTTTCTGTGTTTTTGCACTCATCGCAAAAGTGTATTTGTGATGAATTGTGTTCATGTATTCGTCTGTAAGGCCATGAATGCATCACTCATTCTTGTAATGGCTAACTATATCATGAAAGATAAAGATAGTCAAACAACATGATAGACCATTTCATGTTTTAATTTGCATTTTGACTTCTAACTATATTTCCAAATGTTTTAGGTCCATCTCCTTTGATGTTCAATAAACTTTGGTTTCTCAAAGTGTAATAAGTGGACCTTCACAAACCTTTTTCAGGCTGTCGCAAGACTGTTTCTGTGCACATCTGGATGAGCAATCTGCAGCCAAATTCATACAATCTTCACTCATTACAGTGCATTACCTTGAGAAAATTTAAAGGAATAGTTCACACAAAAATGTGCCTATGATTTACAAACCCTCAACTAAGTCATCCTAAGTGTACATGACATTCCTCTTTCTGCCGAATACAATCGGAGTTATATTAAAAATTGTCCTGGCTCTTCCAAGCTTAATGATGGCAGTGCATATATCCATCATAAAAGTCCTCCACACAGCTCCAGGGAGTTAATAAAGGCCTTCTTGAAGCAAAGCGATGCGCTTGTGTAAGAAAAGTATCTATATTTAAAACTGTATAAAGTAAAATAACTAGCTTCTGGTCAAAAGCACATACAGATTCGACTTAAGTCTAAGTGTACTGCTGATATTTACGCTACGCCATGGCCACTGCGCAACTTCCGATGTCACAAGTTGCGCATTAGTCATAAGTAGACTGAGTATGGCTATTTGGCCGGGGAGTATGGGAATTTTACTTTGTAACTTGTTAAATATGAATATTTTTCTTACACAAACTCATCGCTTCACTTCAGAAGGCCTTTATTAACCCCCTGGAGCTGTGTGGAGAACTTTTAAAATGGATGGATGCACTTTTATGGACTTCAAAACAGAAACAGCCATTTACTGCCATTATAAAGCTTAGAAGTTTTTTTAATATAACTCTTGATTGTATTCGTCTGAAAGAAGAATGTCATATGCTAATGCAAAGGATGACTTGAGGGTGAGTAAATCATGGGCTAATTTTCATTTTTGGGTGAACTATCCCTTTAACGTTGAAAGTGGTGGATTTGTTGGTTGTAGGTGCTACATTTGGATGAAATTAGAGATGCAACTTCTTAGAGGTTTTGATATACTGGCATCCAGCAATTTTTTTTTTTTAATGTTAGAATACCACTCTAGAACCATCTCCAAGATGTTGAATCTCTTGATTCATTCACTTAAAATCAATGCAACATATTTGATAAAAAAAGATTGGTAAGATTTTAGACAATCATACTGATCTATCGTTACCAGATTGCCCATCTTGGAGACAACAGCGTTTATGATTTCCCCATGAATGTTGTTCTAAGACTTTGTTTCAATATACATGACAAGTCAAACTTGGTCAGCCTCCCTTGATATTCACGGTCAGTTAGACCTCTGGAATGAGACTATAGGAGTCTCAGCACAAAATGACCTCTGATGATTTTTCCGTAAAGAAAATCAGAGCAATTAATGGTTAACATCCTTATCTCCCTGAACGAACGAATGGAAGTTAGGAAGATGATTACTGCTGGGAAAGAGAAGAACTCCTGCACTAGTGCAGCAGAATATGTCTGAGGCTCACTGAGAGCTGCATATTTACAAAGGTCATCGCTAAGCTTGGAGTTTCAGAGCTGAGGCAGTCAAGACTGTTTGCTCTTTTTAAGCCCCTCACCCTCCCCTCTGCATTAAAGCTTTACACTGTTCTCTGAAAAAATATTTTCATAAATATCTGACAGTGAAATCAAGATTTACAATTCTTGTATCTTCTCTCCAGATGCTTTTTGGTAATGCTATTATGCATCAAGCAAAGCTTCTCTCTCTCTCTCTCTCTCTCTCTCTCTCTCTCTCTCTCTCTCTCTCTCTCTCTCTCTCTCTCTCTCTCTCTCTCTCTCTCTCTCTCTCTCTCTCTCACAAGTGCAGAAATGCATTTTTTCCATAGTAACAAAACCAACACAATTTATGCAACATCAACAATTATAATATGGTTTTAAAAAATGCAGAACCTAACATTTTTACACATTTTGTTAAACTGCAGCCCTATGCAAAGTAATTTAAAATATCTTTTTGTTCACATGAATCTACATTCCATACCCCATGATGAAAAACAGAATTATAATTTAATTTTGCAACTTTATTCAAAATAAAATAAACATCACATTACATAAATATTCAGACCCTTAGCTGAAACATCAGCTGCAGTCCTAGCCTCAAGGCTTTTTAGATATGCTTTGCACTCCTGGATTTGTGGATTTTCTGCCATTCTTCTCCGCAGATTCTCTCAAGCTTTGTCAGGTTGGCTGGGCACTGTCAATGGACAGCCATTTCCAGGTCTCTCCAGAGATGTTTGATTGGGTTTGGGCCACTCAATGACATTCACAGAGTCCACCCTAAGCCACCCTAAGTGAACTTTTGACACAGTCTGATGTCCTGAGTGCTCTTGACCAGGTTTTCCTTAAGGCGGGCGTACACTGTGTGATTAAAGCGGGCATACACTGTGTGATTTTCATCCGATTTTGAGCCGAATTCTGACTCGTGCGACTCTTTTTCGTGTCGGACCGATTTTCAGCTTTGTCGTGCGTCGTTTGTCGTGCAGTGTCCGTGCAGTGTACAGGGAGAAACGAGAGGCGATTAACCTGCATGTCAGAAATTTTGGTCGCTCCTCGTGACTATATCGCACAGTTGAAGCAACGCTACGAACCGATTGCCCTAAACTCCCTAAAGTGCCCTAAACTGCCCTAAAAGTGTTTTTTTTTCCTCACTGCACCTGCGCGAAAACAGAAGTTTAACCATTTCATCTGCAGGAAAAATTTAATTAAAATAAAAACGAAAAGAGGGAGATCTTTAAGTTCTGTAGTTCAAACTAGCGACAAATTACTGTTGCTTACCTCCAGTTCGTGTTGCAAAATGGATAATGTTACCCACCGTCTTCCAAGCCACCTGCGATGTAACACCTCTTTTATTAATTTGTCAAACAATGTTTTTGAAATAAACCTGTTTTTAATTTTTTATTGATGATTAACTATGGCAATGTTCGGACATATTATAGACTGTTAATAGTTATTTTATATGCCTATCATTCATTGTAATCGACCTAAATGTTTTAGACCATTTTTAATGAGGAGTAAGATTATGTAATATTTTATTATCCTCACAGCACGTTGGTTATGTGCTGTGAAAATATTGCGTGGCAAATTAATTATGATAGCGGATCAATTTAATAATAAAATTAGCCTATAGGCCTCCCCTAATAATGATAATAAGCCTACAATAATACTAATACTAATTAAATGCATAAACTGAAAATGCTAAATCATCTTGATACTGATAGCAGATGCTTGTTTTGACAATATCCCTGGATACATACACGTAAATAGGCGCAATCCAGGGGGTTATCGCAGATATTACACGCATAGTGTGAGCAGTGAAGTCGCAGCTCGACGATCGGACCGTACAGTGTGAGCACATAAATCCTGAACTTTGGCTTTTCATCGCATGCGATTTACTCGTTGAGTGTGAGTAGGTACCTTGCTGAAATCGCACAGACATCGCACAGTGTATGCCCGCCTTTAAGCACATCCCTGTATTTTGTTACTTTCATTTTTCTGTCTACCCTGACCATTTCCCAAGTCCATGTCGATGGAAACACCCTCGACAGCATGATGCTACCACCACCACCACCTTACCATTGGGATGGTATTGCACAGGGGATGAGTGGTGCCTGGATTTTTACAGACCATTCAGTTCATTAGGACAGAGAATTTTGTTGCTCACAGTCTGAGAGTCCTTTAGGAGCTTTTTTGCTCATTTTATGCAGACTTTCATATGTCATGCAGTGCAAGAGAGGCTTCTGGCCACTCTGCCATAAAGCTCAGTGTTGCAGTGCTGTTTGTCCATCTGCACGCTCTGGTTGAGCTCCAGAGATAATGTGTGGAGACTGACAGTGTGACCTTAAGGTTCATGGTCACCTCTCTCACAAAAACATTTCTCCCCGATGGCTCAGTTTGGCCAGTAGGCCAGTTCTTAGAAGACTCCTGGCTTTTCCAAACGTCTTCCATCCTGAGCTCTTGGGACCCTTCAATGCAACAGATTTTTATTTTTGTAGCCTTCCTCAGATTCGTTTCTGAGCTCTGCAGGCAGTTCATTTGATATGCATTTTCAGCTCTTAGAACTTGCGTACATGACAGGTGTGTCTTTCTAAATCATGTCCAATTAAATTTGCCACATATTTACTCCAGTGAATGTTTAGAAACATGTCAAAGATGATAAAACAATATAATGCATCTTATCAAAATTTCAAATGTTGTAAATTTCAATACTTATATTAAAAGTTCTATCTTATTTTTTGTCATTGTAGTTCAATTCTATATATGTACAAATTGTTTATATGTACATAAACGTCATATGGCATTGCATTTTAAGGTAAAGCTGTGCTTCTATATATTCTTAAAGCAGTCACTGCTGGCATGTTTGACCGAATCCCTGTGTAAGCTGGGCTAAGTGTGTGCTAAATGTCCTTGAGCTATATCCTCTCTCTCATCCACTTATTTAGTCTTTCCAGCTCCCTGCAGTGGGAAAGGCCATACTCAGCACTTCCTCACTGCAGTAAATGTGTGGAAAAGTGGAGTCGCACTGAACACACTTTCACTTCCTTCTGTAGGCATCAGTGCTACAGGCCTCTGCTTTCATTTCAGTCCCTTTTAGTTTTCTGGCTAGACCACACGGAGTATGAGGGGAAATAGGTTCTCAAGCAGTGGCTCACCCTTTATTGTTTCTCCAACAATTAATTACAGAGATTTTATAATCGACATAATATAGGGGCACAGGCTTGAATATTATTGAGCATTTAAAAACCAAGCCCGGGTGTTACATTTAAAATATTCATTAAACGTTTACTAATTACCATGATTCTGTCAACTGCAAAAAATAAGCTTGCTGTCTGACAGAACGTGATTTGAAAGCAAGGCAATGTGCTGCAGATGAAGGCTGATGCAGCTGAAGAGTTGACTTCAGGTCACTGACATGGAAATGTGATTTGTTGCTTGCATGCACTTGCAAAGCTGCAGTGCCGCAGTGTGATGCATGCCAGTCCACTGCTCAACCCAAATTGAAATTGAATCAAGCCAGGCTTGTTTGTTGCCATCCTTTAGGAAATGGGTCAGCAATCAATTAAGATGGCATTAGATGGTTTAATTTAGCGTCTGATTCCAAAACGAAACAGGCCTGTCCTTGCTCCTGCAAGAGGGTGGACGTTTAGAATGAAAGACCTGTAAGTGGCTCATGAAAAGCAAGAATCTGAAAAGGGAGTTGAGTTGTGTGTTCATCTCCCTTTTATCCCACATAACACCAATCTCCCCTGTGAAGGGGGCCGTCACATCTGCACTTGTCTGGTAACTGTGGAAACCAGGCCGTAGGAAACACCACACTGAACCTTGAACTTGAGAAACAAGGGGTAGTACCCCACCCCATGGCAATCAATCAGATACTGTTTATTGATGCTCTGCAAAGGCAAAGTTTAGGGCAGTGGTACATGAGACAATTTACGAGCTTGATGGGTGGTAGTCTGTTTTTGCTGTCCCATTAGTAATCCTTTATTGGAGCTGATCGATGTACGTGTTCAGGGAAAGAAGCAGAAAACAAGAGAAGAACTACATCGCAGTTCCTTTGTGCTCCATTTCCCTGTTAAAGATACCAGCACACATTATGTTGATTTGAATCCTGGTCTCCAACATAGCATAAAAGCTAGATTCTTAATGAACTTCTTAACTAATGTAACCAGCAAGATTTCTATGCTCTTGATCTTTTAAAAAAATACCATACTGGTTGATAAAAATAATAATAATAATAAATAAGTGAAACGTATGGCAATGAAAGTATTTTAGTCTTTTTAGCAGGGTTAATTAGAAAAAAAAATATTTCATGTTGAAATTATTTTTAACAAAGATTATTAAATAATGTAGAAGTATTGTTCATTGTTAGTAAATAGTAGTTATCTAATGTTAACAAATTAAATCTTTTTTTGATTTTTTTTTTTTTTAAATGAGGTCTCATCATGGCTGCATTTATTTGATCAAAAATACATTTAATCCAGTAATTCCGTGACAATTTTTTTACAATTTCAGTTTGAATATATTTTAAAATGTAAATTATTCCTGTGATTAGTCCATTAGTCCAGTCTATATTTGTAGATGATATCACTACTTAATATCTACGGCTTGATTTTTTTTCAGTCTGGTAGAACAAAAAAAAAATAAATAATAATAATAATAAAATAAAATGAATTATGGGAATTGCAATTGTTATGTAATTGGATTTTCATAGGAAATGACAGGTCTCTTGTCATCAGCTCAACTCACAGGTAATTGCAACAAAGTCAAAATCAAGGCTCAAGTACTTTAATATTTATCAAGTCGTAAATCCACCAAACAGTGACTTGAGTCTGATGTGAGCCCCAAAGTCTCCAGTCCACATCTCTGAAACACTTAATCCCTCATTTCCTGTTAGATGATTTTTAGCAGGCTAGAACGGCAGAGAGAGAGAGAGATGAAAAGGGGCAGCAGGAGGGAGGAGAGACAGAGCCCAGTTAGTTCTTCATACAGTATGATATATTAAAACCTTTTTAAAGAGAGTTTAGTGCACATTTGATTTAGTTTCTATTCACACAACTTTGTGACTCTCTTTCTGACTCTTCCTCCTTAAAGTGCACACTAGAATCATAAAATACGACTTTTTTTTTCTTTCTTTTTTTTTTTTTCAAACAAGATTTCAGGCTTTTGGCTACGGGTGATTTGTATACAACTCAGACTGAATCATTAGCTGCATTCAGGGCGACAGGCAGCCGTATCACCCCGGGCTACCTCAGGAAGAATAAAGTCACTGTTCCACATCCGCTGGGTCCCTGTCCTTCACCAGCCACTGGCTTTAGCCCTCGTCTCCCCCTCGGAAAACAAACAACAAACTCCAAAAGAAAAGCCCACTAAAGCTTTGCACCTGCATCCAAAGCAGTGAACCCATGGAAATGTCTTTGCACACAACAGTGTCTTTCCTTCTCCTTCAATCAGCCCACCACCCTCCACCCCTCCTCGAGCATGTCCCCTTTCTTTTTAGGGGCCCAAAAAAAAAAAAAAGAAACGAGAGGGGGGAAAAACAAAGAGGTGGCTGTGTGCGCCGGGCACTGTTGACAGAGCAGGAGTACGGCCTGTAATCTGTGAGCAAAAAGATTGTGTTCGGCGATTGGGTGAGACAGGTATTTCAGACGGAGGCGGGAGAAGGGAGGCGGGGGGGCATACCAGGGCTCTGGTTTCTGGCCTGCCTAATTATTCGACACATGTACGCACCATTCAGCCCCCCTGTCCTCCCCCAAGGGAACAACATGCTGTTTGTGTACCCTGGTGCGTTTGCATGTGAGATTCGCACCACAGCTCGCAATTAACAGTCTCGTGTTGTAGTGCCGTTAACATGTGCTGAATGCAGATAGGAAAGGTCTGTAGACGGTCCCGCTGACTTAACCCCATTGATCCAAAAGTGGGTGTCAGCTGCAGGGGGCTGAGATGGATGCGTGCTCTTGGGGAAACTTCCCCCGTGCATGTGCACTAAGGGTGCTTTGTTTCTCTGGGATATCCTGTTCCCTGACACTATGCCGAACCCATTATTGTGTGTGTGTGTGTGTCTCTCTCTGTGTGTGTATTTAAATGGGAAGCAAAGGGGTAGTTTTCAAAAGAGGGTGGGAGAAAGTCTAGACCTGATATGTCTCTTTCATTAACTGATTTAGATTTAAAGAATTTAAAGATGTCCTAACTTGAATTAAAACTAAAATGTATCAATACAATATTTTAAAACGTAATATATTACTGAATGTGTCTCTCTCTATATATATATAGATGTAGTACTCTTGATATTGCGCACAATACCTTTGGAACCATTTATACAACTTGATAAATGTTTTAAATTGTAGAATTTAACACGAACCAAGAATAATAAATGCTATAAAAGTAGTGTTCATGACTCTTTCGTTATATCTAATGCTTTAAGTATACCTTAAAGGAGAACTCCGGCGAACAATGAACCTGGTCTAATAAAACATCGGTACCTAGTCAACCATTCTCTGAAATTTGTTTTCATGATAATCGAATGTAAAGAGTTTTATCTCTAAAAACTGTTTAGCATATAATGCTAGTAATGGGGGCATTGAGTAAGTAAAAACAAATCGCTAGTTTATACCACTAACAAGGCTCAAAATAGCCCCACACTAACGCAGTAACATAATGAGGCTCCATACATGCAAAACGAAGCATTGAGAACTTTATACGTGTACAGACCGTTTAATAAGAAGATATTTTATGAAGACAGTTCACTTCGCGTATACAGACAGGAGCCATCTTAAAAAATAGTCTCAATAAGTCGAACCACGAACGTCGTGCTGAGTGATCTGAACTCTATGAAGTTCAACGAACTTCTGAACTGTATGAATGGCGTTCGGGGATCGACTTATCGAGACTATTTTTTAAGATGGCTCCTGTCTGTATACGCGAAGTGAACTGTCTTCATAAAGTATCTTCTTATTAAACGGTCTGTACACTTACAAAGTTCTCAATGCTTCGTTTTGCATGTATGGAGCCTCATTATATTACTGTGTGAGTGTGGGGCTATTTTGAGCCTTGTTAGTGGTATAAACTAGCCATTTCTTTTTACTTACTCAATCCCCCCATTACTAGCATTATACGCTAAACAGTTTTAGAGATAAAACTCTTTACATTCGATTATCATGAAAACAAATCTCAGAGAATGGTTGACTAGGTACCGACGTTTTATTAGACCAAAGGTTCATTGTTCGCCGGAGTTCTCCTTTAATATCAAGTGTTATCAATTATTTATTTATATGTATGTAATAATGTGATTATAATATCTCCCACAATCTATCTTTCCCCTGTGTTTCTGCAGTCCTGGTACCTGGGCGAGCTTAATTCCATTCCAAGTGTCGAACGGGACTCCGATTCTGCCAACAAATGTCCAGAATTACAGCATAAACATCATTGGTGAGCCCCTCCTCCAGGCAGAATCAAGCAATTGAACTGGACCCCGGAGAGACAGGTCCTCGGACAAACCAGCTAACAGCACTTATACAATCGACATGGACCTTTGTCCCACCCTCTCAAGGACATTGGCTTAGAGCAGTAGAGTGAGTCGGGTCAAAGTGTTCTCTTCTGACATGAGCCTCTCCAAACCAGTCAGTCATTGTGTAAGGAGGCCCCTGAACTGAGATACTGTGATCTTTACCATACAAAACTTTAGATGCCTTACTGTATATGCATGACATGCTAGTCTCTCTTGTTAGTGTTTCTCTTGTTCTTATGTCACGATTGCTAGTCTTGGTTTACGAAACGATTTTAGAGGGGGCTGGCCACACAAGGGCTGGCTGGCTGGATGGTTTGTAAAGCGGGCTGCATTTCGAACAAACTTTCAGCAAACAGAGGTTTATCGTATTCGTAACGTAAACATAGGAACAATTTTCAATGAACTGAATGTTTCTATTTTCATATTACCCTCAACATGTAATGTACCTACGGTGGAAAATCTTTTGAATCTGTAATCTTGTCAGTCCTGTACTAATTTCCTTTAAAGGTAAAGGTTGGAATTTACTCTCCAGAGTTGAGAACTCTGAAAACCTTTTTTTTTTTTTCCTTCAATGAAAGAAAAAACCTATAATACTAGTTAAGAAATACAACCCCTTTTTTCATTTTCATTTTTTTTTTGTTATATATATTTCCTTTGAAAAGGATTTTGAGAAAAATAAGACAATATCTCATAAGAGGCAAGTGCAATTTAAATGATTTTACTGAAGGGAAGCTATCATAGTCTGTCTGCCCTAAGACTCTAAAGGAATGGGGAGTAAATGTTTTTAGGTGAACTTTAAAACATAAAAAAAAAAAAAAGAAAAATGAAATAAAAATCACATCCTTGATTTGGGAAACTAGGGAAACGAAGGGTGGAAGAGAAGAGTGGGATTAACAGTGAACGTTTACGTGAACAGAACTGAACACGAACAAGACAGCACTTATTTTGAGCCGTACCCAAACATGCGGGTAGTTTTTTTTTTTTTTTTTTTTTAATTTATTAAAATGAAAACTTAAAGTTAAACTTTGGGGGAAAAGACTCAGACACAGCGTGTGTTAAATGGCGTATTTTGACATAATACTCACAGATCTAGTATGCATGTTTAGTCGGCCGTTAGCTTGTAAAGCTACTGTTTACACTTTGATATCATGAGAAACAAGAGGAACGCTGAGTAATTTAATGTAAACAAATTGTGTATGTGTGAAAAGCTGTACTCATTTCAACACTAACCTGCAGGTTGAGGCGAGGTCTCAAGGTGCTTATTTCAAACCCACTTTGGTAGTCCCCAACAGACGCGGTCCCAGAAATCGTCGATTGCTCCCGGCATTCACAATGCCATTGCCTCTCCAATCAGACATATTTATATAATCAATCTTTCCAATAATCTTAATTTGCACGAAAATATATAGTCCACATTACGTGCCTTGCCTTCGACTTTAGAGAAAACATCACTACACTTGTTTTTGCTGCATTTATTATCGTTTTTGGGAAAAAGTAACATTTTTATGATAAGAAATATTTTGTACTCTGGATGAAATTGTGACATTGTTGATTTTTAGCTTCATTTACTACTTTATCTCACATTTACAGTGCGTATCAAGGCTGTGTATAGTTGCCGTTCTAAAGTTTATAATCAACCAGCAATTTTTTGTTTTCCGTATTTTTGGTGGTTGTCATTTTTTTGATTCTGTTTTAATCATTTGTTTCTCCATCTTCCAGTCATTATTGGGGAGGGCGGGTCCAGACTTTTAAGAATTATGCAATACCAAGTTTTGCCTATGTAGGTAGTGCTTTTAGCTATGTGGATTATTAGAAGCTAGTACAGAAATACAAATAGTGTAAACATTTATTTTGTTGATGTTGTTGTTGTTGTTGTTGCTGTTGCTGACGTTGTTGTTGTTATTTTCCTTATTTTTTTTTTTTTTTCGTATTTGACCAAAGTGGGAACTGCTTTCTATGCAGTGTGCGGCAAAGTCTTATTTCCCTTGAGTGTACCTAAAGGCAGAGAAGTGCGCGCGAGAAACCTTTGTTTCGTATTCTCTATAAAGGGAGGACTTTTTTCCCACACATTGAAGCATGTCTGCAAAGAAGGCACCATTTGGTCTAATACGGCTGCAATTTGTCTACTGTGACTAAAAATCTCCTTCTAAACTTCCCACCTGGGGTGCTAGTTTGACCTTTAGTAGAAGACAACGTTCATAGAGGAGACAGCTTGACTTGGGAGTGACAATCACAGGCGAATTACGCACACTAAGGAAAAGTATTAAATGCTGGCATCCTTTATGTTCACCACCCCGTTCCCCCCGTCCAGTAAAAAAAAAAAAAAAAAAACATAGCTATATGCAATTCCCAAGTAGATGCCTTAAATTTTTACAAACAAGTGACTTGTTATAAAATGCGCTACAATCACGGTCACGCAAGTTGCTGCGTGTTAAATCTGTCACAATCAGGAAATATCAGTGTTTCTTATTCTTCCCTTTTGAAGTGCTCAAATTTACAGCCTTATTGAGGTTGTAGTCTGTAAAACAAAAACCCCCATGGGGAGAATCGGTTTTTATAGTTATCTCATGTTTTTATAATTATGTTCGAGTTGTTATAGACTTCGGTGAAAGGGAATAATTTAATGCTCTTATGGTCTTGAGGATCAAGGGGGAAAAAAATGGGTTTGCACCTACAGCATATAGGCAATCATCCACCCATAGTGTCTTTCAATTAAATACAGAACAACAAAAACTCAGGCGTTTTGCTTCACAGGGCATTACCAGCAATTAATAATAACAATTAAATCCCCCTCACATCACCATGGTTAAGAATTGTAGCTCTTGCGTTAATCACTATTCAGTCTTTTTCTGAGACCTCAAGTCAAGCTGAACTCTCCTCCTCCATCCAAGATGTTTATATATAGAGTAAGCTAGAGTCACCCCGTTCAATGTGCACTGTTCCGTCATTTTGTTGTTTTTGATTTGCAAAAAAAAAAAAAAGAAAAAAAAAGTGCTTTGCAGCCTTCTGACCGTTGGCGATGCCACTGAAGTGCATTGTGCATTTCCTCCTGAAGTGGTGGGAGTGTCAGGGTCATAGAGTCATTCTTGTGTTCGAAACCGTGAAGGAGGGCGTAGGTAGGGGTCATCTCGATGGCCATCGTAATAGCAATAGTTTTCGGTAGTAGTCATTATGGGTTAAAATCTGCTCTGGCAGCTATGTGAACTGCGCGTGTGTGTGTGTGTGTGTGTGTGTGTGGATGAATACGTCAGAGTGCGTGTTTCAAGATGACTCTGACACTACGAGAGGAGAGTACATGAGGGTCTTCTATTGAAATGCCTGCCTTTTTGACAAAAGTGTGTACACTGTAAATTTATTTCTTCTCCCCATTTGTAAAAAAGAAAAACTTTTGACGTGTATTCGTGAATTTTAGTGATGTCCATATTTTTTAGTGAAACAAAAAAAAAACAAACAAAAAATTCGAACCTGTCTTGAGTTCAGATTTGTGTTACGACTCAACGGCTGTCCGATACATAAGAGGTTGAATATGTAATTGTTTATTTTTATTTTCCTGTACTTATAAAGTGGAGTGAATTCCCGTATGGGACTGTAAATGTTTTAAACAAAATGATGAAGGTCTTTTGTTGTATTTCGTGTTGATTAACTTGGATCCTTGAGACATTTCATAAATGTTTGAAGTGTTGGTTTGTTAGTGTGGCCATAGAGTGTGTGTGTGTGTGTGTGATGTGATTATGTGATATTGAAAATGAGACAAGAAATAATGTTCAAATTTGTGCTAAATAGGGTCGTTATTTGTTCTTTTGAACCGTTTGGGAACTCCTAGTCACTTTAGAAGCAAGGCACCAGATTTGAGTCTCCCAACAACAACTACCAGGGTAATGTCGCTACACGACATCACAGATTGTTCTGCTGTCTTGTGAAAAATAGAGCATGCATTATTTCCCCCGCGTCAATAGAGGCTGACCCACCACACCATGTACAGAATTTGCCATCCGAAAGTCTGAGATTTTTCTGCTGCACGTAGGCACCTCCATTCTGCAGTGTTTACATGTGTCCGCCATGGGCAGGGATGAATGCTGCATAGTTTTCAGGGCAGGCTCGGTACTCTCAGAAGCCTTTGTGTGCACCCACAGATGTCTTTTTCATGTTGCCATCACTGAGGAAAACAGCTGAGCATTTGCACTTTCTGCAGTTCCCACTACCCCTTTCATTGGCACATTTGTTTGTTGTTTGGATTACGTCTAGCTAGCGATGATGCTCCGATTAGCCTCGGAGCTACAATTAGATAGTGTTTGTATCTAGTCGGACCGAATGTTGTCACGGGAGCTCGGAGCACTTCCCCTCACCACAGCAAACAATGTCACCAGGCTTATACAACGATCAGATTAAACCTTATTTCTGGCTAGAAGTAGCTGTATAGAGTAGTTTCATTTTTCAAAGGGCTGATCTTTTTGAAAATAGTTTTTGTTGCAGAATTCAGATATTGAAAGCAGTAAGATGATGGCCTGGTCAAGTTGGGAAAGCCATGGTCCATGGCCCTAGAGAAGCCACATGTTTATAACTTATGCAAGGAGGACCAGTGGAACTCATGCAATGTCTATTTTCAGCTCTTCTGTGTGTCAGTGCAGGGAAACGGCAGGACATCTACTCTCATATTTCCATTTCTAGGGCATTTACAACAGCATGAGTGATCATTGACATAAACAGGAACATAAAAACCAGCATATTATGAGACGTTTACCAAAAAAAAAAAAATAAATAAAGGAAAAAATATTTCAAGCAGTGCCTGTTTCAGCTCAAAGTCTCAGTGGACTTTCCCTTGTAAATATAAAAACAAGGAATTTTCTTTAGGGAATACAAAAAAAATTCTTCAATCAAAATAGATTCTATGGGATGCCTCTTCCCATGTTTTTTATCCAGCAAACGTTTCTTTTTTTTTTTTCTTTTTTTTGTCCTGGTCCTGTGTTTTGTGCTTTTGTGCTTTCTTCAATTTTGAATAATTTAGTCAAATGGGATACCCCAGTCTCTATTTCACGGAGATCAAGTAATAGTTGGGCAGTGTGTTTCTCTAGGCTACACTTAGTACTACAATAGATGACAAAAAAATGTCAGATCAAAAAAAAAAAAAAAAATGCCAGCTCCACAGCAAAGTTGTTTATTTTTTTTTTTCCTTTGCTTTTTTAAAGGGGGGAGGGGGTCTTGTGGCACTTTTATGCCCGTTACAAATTCAGTTGTATTGTGTTAAGTGGGTTTATAACATGACAACAACAACACTAACACCAACAAATGTTATTAAGTCGTAACAGTTTTTAGTAGTGATTGTGGAAACAACAGTTGTATGCAAATATTACTGTATGTTCTGAATGTACATTATAGAATCACTTTATCAAGTTTTTGTGTTTTTACTCACAGTTAAAGAAGCTGTATAGTGAAGGCCTTTTTTTATTTACTGTCGATTTTGACTTTTTTCATTTTCACAGCTATAAACAGTAGGCATTGCCTTGCCTTCGAGTTGGTTGAATTTGGTGCGGGGGCTAAAAATGCCACAAGATTACAAATGAGTGTAAATAACGCTTGACTTTTTTGTGATTGTTACTGTTATATCCAGCCTATACTGCTAGCAGCTGTTTTTACTGCAGTCAATTACTGGAAGTGGATATATTTCCTATGCAAAACTGTTTAAACAATAAAATGAGCTATGCTACAAAGCAACTGTTGTTTGGACTCATTGCTTTTCCATTGCGGATCTTTAGTATGTTTTTCTTGCACAAGTGATATATCAATGACCAGCTATGAAAACCGAATATTGTTTGTAGGTGAGTAAAATTGCATATTGCTTCGAGTGGGAAACGTAATCACACTGAACATAGGAAAAACGTTAATTGTGTGGTTTTCTACACTCTCCCCACAAGCAAATGCGTCGACGAAACATGAGTTATGCCAGAGGCAAATCTTGGTATGTTGGGTAAAGACTACAATATAATGTGGACAACATTCTTTTTGTAGAGTTTTATGGATATCTTGTAGCTCAAATAGCTTACACGACACTGTGTCCATTTGATAAGCCATAAGCACTGACTACACATAGCAAAGCATCTCTAATGCTATAGTTCAGTAAGGGCGGAGAATAAGGCACATTAGGTCTTTGTGGATGCCATGTTGGAAGAACATGAAAACCACAGTCCTGCTGTCTGCTTATCAATTAGGTCGAAACCAGCACCTGGCCGTGGGCACAAACAGTTTGTTTGGCTGTGAAACAAAAACAATGTGGTGCTGTGCAGATATAAAATTACCCCAATGCATAATGGTTATCATTACGCCATTTATCAAAATTGGCCAGTTAAGTAAACATCTGGCTTCAATAGTGCGGCTGAAGTCTGTATTGGGTTTTGGCTCATGGAGTGTCCCACATATTTTCCAAGACTTTTTTTTCTTCTTTCCTATCATTGACTGCTGTTGGTGATTTGATGACGTTGAAGACCGATAATGTTTGGTGGGGCAGAGGCACAGCAGGATTCTGGGTGATTGGCTTTGTTTTCAGATAAGGGGCAGCATAACTTTGGGTGAAGTGAACACCATCATGAAACACTAAAGGCATGGAACGGCCTGGAACACGCAAGTGGGGATCGGGAGGTCTTCAAGTGGACAATATTGTATTGAAAAAAACTATCCAACGCTGTAGATTTTGCCATTCAAAGCTTTTTAATGAATATTCCTGGTGTATTTTGGTATCATAAGAGACATACCCTTAACTGTCACCATCCCACAGGTGGGACGCTTGCCATTATATTTTTTTAAAACAATAATATATTAGAAAATACCTTAAGTAATATTGACAAACTAAATATAATTTGAAAGCTTAAAATCTCTGGTTTTCAAAATAAATTACAGAGAAGCTATAATTTATCAATTTGCAACAAGAATAGTTTCACATGCTATGTATAAGGCGTGTTCAGACCTTTATTTTGAAATAGTGATGAACATGAAAAATCATGAACATTTTTTAGAAACCTCAGTTTGTTTTCATGCCAAGTTTAAAAGATTGCTTCCATTCAATGACTTTTAAATATAAAGAAAAAAAACCCCACAATAAATTCACCATTTGTGATGTGGCAGGTATATAGCACACATGTGTGTTCTTTGTATGTGTTTCTTAGAGGTTGAATTCATATCAAAATCTGCCAAACTTCCCAGACTACTTCTGAATAGGATGTCTACTTCATAAATTAAAAATTGAAATAGGAATTGGATGAATATGTCTTCTATGGATGTCTATATTCTACTGAAATAGGATGTCTACTTCATAATATGAAAATTGTGAAAATAATGGTTTATATCACTCAGAAACACATGAAAATGGAGGCACCCTTATATGGGCAGTAATGGAGTCTGTTTGTACCCTATTGAAAAAGTTTGGTACTGCGCCCAAACAAAATCTTACTGAAAGCTCATTTTTTGAGATATCAACCTAAAATTTTAAACACAACTTTTTCAAAATTTTGGCTTTGATTTTTCTGCAATTTTAGATTAGCCCAGGTTTTGAATATATATATTTTATACTGTATAAAATATGAATAATTATTATTTTTTACATTTTACATTTCCATAAACTCAAACTTTTTTTTTTTTTTTTTACTTTTTTTCACTTCTACAAAAATCTGCCAAATGTCTTCTTTAAAACAAAACCAACCTTACGTCTATATTCCAAAGCAGTTTGAAATGTGCATTTCCATGTCTATTCAAAAAAATGGGGTGACACTTAGAAAACTGTTTTGATCAAATACTATTATTTTCATTTTATGTACTGTAATATTAAGGCGCTTTGTATGAATAACTTAATAGACAACTAATAAAAAGTTGATCACTCACTTTGACAATTAGCTTCATACAAATATGTCACTTTTTTGTACAGTGCTTTATACAAAACAGTGTTTCAAAGCAGCTTTACTGTGATAACAGTAAAATGATTCAAAGATGCAAACAGAGTAAATTTAGTCCATACAACAGCTCTCAAAGAAAGTTGTGTCATTGCTTAGCTGAAGTCAGTTCAGTATTAATTCAGTTCCAGTTTAAAGATAATACATAATGAAATTAATTTCACCTATAAAGCATTTCTGCAGCAAAACTGTGATGTCATCGTCCAGCTCAGTTCAGTTCTTATAATGTTGTAAATGCAGTCAAGTCAATAATATTAATGAATATTAAGCGTCCCCAACTCAGCAAGTCAGAGGCAAGGAACCGACACTTCATCGGGTGACAGAATGGAGAAAAAAAAAAAACCTTGGGAGAAACCAGGCTCAGTATGCAGGACAACGAAATGTAATGACTTGAATGTGTGATTCCATAACTCAAGCAGGAGCTTCCCATTCACTTGAAGGCAGTTATGAAAATAGTTATGCAATCATTTTAGAAGTATGTAAGAATCGATTGTGTAAGTGTGGGATAACTTATGGGTGCCGGATTTACTTGCAAATGTTCGTACTGAACAATTAATGTATTTCAAACTTGAAAAATGCATAAAAAGATTGACAGTTAAGATTGATACCATTTGATATCAAATTCTGTGATTATCCACAGTTTGGATGCTTAAGGTCTTTTTGTGATCCACGGTAGATGGGAGCGTGGGATTTTATCATGTCTCTGCATCAGCGGGATGTGTGTGTACAGAAACAGGTGTTCAGCATTAAAGTGTTTGTGTGTATACGGGGGGGTGGGGTGAGAGGGGACTTTGATACAAAGAGAAAACACAACGTCCTTGTCTTGAGAAGTGGCATGCAATGAGTTGTAGTGGTGGGGTGGGCTCACGGGAGGGGAGGGCGACTGAATGGTCCTCTCCTCCCCTGTGAAACACTCAGGATTAGCTCCTTCACTTTCCCACAGACTGACCCCGCTAAACACACACACACACACACACCCCTCCCACTCGACTGATTTGCATATGCCACAGACAAGGGAGGCAACAAACAAACTTCATATTGAGCCGTGACTGGCTGTTCAATAGATCTCACCCACTCCCACAGCATCATTCTCACACAGCCTTGGATCAAGCAGGGATGCTTTGTTGGGAAGGGGATTTCTGTATGGTGTGTGTCTGCTTGAGGTGTAGCACAGCAAGTGACTTATAGATCATAGACATGGTAAGATGTGCGCATCCCCACGATGATCACAGTAATTATCTACTTCAGGAATGTGGACCGGCTCTCTGGATCGGGCTTTAACAGTGGTCGCCGTGACAAGGAGGGCCGTTCTCAAATTATAATTAAACCCAATTGTCCCTCCGTGCTTAATCCCTGAACTGTCTAGTAACTTTTAAACAGTCCAATCTACTGTAACATGACAACGGATCACTGCTGTGGCGGCCAAGTTTCTATCAAGGCCTTGATTTATAATTCCTGAGATATTCCGCAGCCTCAGTCAAGAACATTTAGTTGTTAGTGGAGCAAGGAGATGGCAAGGGTATTGCTCTTGATAGCAACTGCTAGATTTGCTAATGCAGCTGTCATGAGCCCCTGTAAATATACAAGGGGCCTTATGCTGATCCAGAGCTCTAAGAGCTTTCATCAGAGCCCCCTTGAAGAAACTGTGCAATGGATGAGGGAATAATTCCCACTCAAAATGGATGAATTACCATCAAGATGTGCGAGGGAAGGAGGAGAGTAAATTGAGGTATATTAAATGGATTTTGAGGTTTTACCTGATAATTGTGTTGGCTGTCTACAGTACCTAGAGACATCTGCAGTGAAAAATAGAAGATTAATACATCTGTTGGGATGCACACCTTGTTTTGTTGTTACTGACATGTTTTGTCGCTATTAAGAAATTCAAGTACGCGCAAACGTCAATTTAATTCAGATCAATTAAATATAAGCTTCCATTCTTACAAAACCCAAAGACATTCCTTTCAGCGGAAACAGATGGATTGAGGTAAACATCCACATGGAAACTAAACCTGAGGACATATTAAATGTTTATATTGTTGAGCCGTTCACACTTTATTTGCAAGTTTCCTTGTTACGGTGTAATTACACAAATAAGTACTGAGCCATATTGAGTAACAACATGCACTATAGGGTTAGGGTTTGTTTCAGTGTTAGTCGCTTGTAATTATGCAAAATATACTGTTATTACTATAGTAAACACATGTAGGACACAATAAAATAAGATAGGCCTCTTGTTGTAGCTTTTGTGTGCATATTTGTGTGTCTGAAACTTTATTTTCTCTTTTAAAGTAATAGTCGACCCAACATCTTATTTTAAAGAATGATATTTAAAGCTGCTGTCCATACCTTTTTTGGGTTAAAAAAATATCCAAAATAAATGTTTTGTAAATGTTCAAAACTATCTGCTTAGCTCAATTCAAAAAGGTAAGCTGGTGGATTTTCAAGGGAGATCCGAGCATGTATTTGTGTCATTACATCACATCTGTACACATAAAGAAGGAGTCTCGGCTAGTCGGCTATATTACGTGTGAGGATACTGGAGGTGGAGATCTATAGCATTTTCTCACAGCATTTATTGATATAATTAAACTTATCAATTTGATGGCAGATCCAGAAAGGTTCAAACGACAATCACCAGTGACATCTTGAGATTCACCCGCTGTAAAATGCACAAGACTTCGGAGTGGCTACAGAAAAAAAGAGACTGCAACCGGATCCATGTGAAAACAATGATAATATCAGAAGGGCTTTTGAAAGTGAACTGTGTTTTGAAGAGGTTAAAGAGACAGAGACGGTAATGATGGTAATGATGACATATATGCGACTGAATTTGATTATATTAAATATATATCTGATTACAGATACGTGTGTTGGTATTTCAAGGAGAACCAGTTCTAAGGAACATTATTTTGTTGGTATGACAATTAGAAATTAGACTGCACAGAAATGGAAACTGAACTACAGGTAGCCCTAATACACATTAAATATCACACAATGCTGATGTTGTTAACATAAAAAAAAAATTGAGAACAAATTATAATTTGTGATATGATAAGCGATCGTTAGATTTAATCAGCATGTTTTTTTTCCCCCTTAGTTGGTCAGAACAAAAGTGGATGTTACTTGTTCAGAAGACATTTTCCGGTGAAAATTCTTATGTTGGTCACACTTTCAAAAAGTATTATCTGGCTGTGTCCGAAATCTACCATTACTCACTATATAGTGGACTATATAGTGAGCTCGCCATTTTGTAGTGCTGTCCGAATGTGTAGTGATGATTATTATACCCTATATAGTCCACTCAATGTATCCCAGAATGCATTTTGAAAAGTAGTATACAACCAAATGGTCACTAACCCAAGCCCTACATACCATCATGCATTGCGCTGACCGTAAAAATGGTGGACAGACGACAAGGGGAGCAGCGCGACAATACAAATTTGTCAGTTATGTTCTGTCTTGTTTAACTTATGATATGTAGTAGTTTTACATTTTTCTCAGACATGTATAAATTGTATGTAATCACACACATGCGTTTAAATAGTGCAACATCAATGACGTAATCAACAGCGCCGAGAGACGATCGAGTAGTGTCTGAAAATGGTGTTTCTATTATGCTGGTGAGCTCACTATATAGTGCTCTACTCCCTACCACCCACCCACATAGGGGTTGAGTGGAGATTTCGGACACAGCCTCTGTGATTCTGAATGACTGACAGCCGCACATTCTCCTCAAATCATTGGATGCATCTGCGGTGAGTCATGCCAAGGCACGACCCACGCAAAGTTGATAATTCCGCGAAGAACTGCAATTGCATATTTCGAACGAAGATGGCGACAGAGAGGAAAAACTACGGACTGAAGCTTTAAAAAAAATGTTTAATACCAAAACATGTTTTGTTGACTACTTCCATTGTATGGACAAAAAAAGCACAGACACCTTTTTTTAAAATATCTACTTTTATGTTGCACAGAAGAAAGTAAGTCATGAGGTGAGTAAATAGTGACATACTTTCCTTTTTAGGGTGAACTGTAAAGATCCTTTAATAAAGACGATTATTTGATAATAAATTAAATACACAGTGGTGCTGTTAGATTTCTGCAGCCCGCGTTCACTGTCCCATCAATACTTTGCTAGTCACAAAAAAGCAAGACATGCCAGATTTACAGTCGCAAATCAGAGCAGCCATTTTAGCCCATAAATCACATTGTAAATGGGCCCTGACTGAGCTCACTGTGATGACAGGGAAGGAGAAAGCAAGCAGCTGGGGTGTGCTGGGAAATGGCTGTGGATTAGGTTACCTGTGTGGAGTAAGAGTGATGTCTCAAGTAAGGAGTTTATGTCTCGGCGCATAAGGATTAGGACTCTTTGCCGAAAAAGGAATATTGAATTTCAATGCAAATTAGTATTCTAACCAATAATGAATTCAATTCAAAACCAGAAACATAAGTTTCCAGACAGCACTGTTCCTCTTTTCTTCAGGGAAACATCATTTTGGCATGAAGACATCACTTAGGAGAGGGAAGAATAGGATTGTCATCTTTCATTCACCCTTTCATTTGCTTCTGTGAAACATGAAGATACTTTTATTGTATAACTATATATAGCCTACAGCTGACTTTCATTGTGTATATAATCTTCAAAATACAGTATACGTGTACTGTTCAAAAATTTGGAGTCAGCGAATAAATGTATTTTTATTCTGCAAGGGTGAATTTATTAATCAGAAGTTACAGTAAATACATGTAAAATGCTACAAAACGTGTGTTTCAAATGAATGTTTAAATGTTTTATATTAAAATAGAAAAGGGTTCAACTGTGATATTTCACAATATCACTATTTTACTTTTGATCAAATAAATGCAGCCTTAATGAGCATAAAGAACTTCTTTTAAAACCATTACAGTTCAACAGATTTGGGGTGGTAGGATTTATTTTAGTGTATGATAATATCAATGTTTATAATATGAATTTATAATAATAATATTCATATTTACATTTTTTTTTTCTTTAAGAGATTAAGTATTCATTGCTCAGCACTACGAGTCGCAGACTATCTTTATCTTCCTCAGACATGACTAATCCACCTCAGAGACAGGGCAGTTGGGCTGAATTGAATCGATTGAGACATTATAATGGAATCACAACACAATAGGCACAGAACAAGCCGGGTTTTGTCAAGTTCCAACCATATATTGCTACAGTACATCTTAGCCACTCAATGGGCTAAATAAAAGTAGATCAGTGAGGCTATGTTTAGACCTCCAAGACAAATGTATGTGAGAGCCAAAACCAGACAACCGTCTGCTTGTGTCTGCAGTGACAGACATACGTGGCTGATCTTTCAATTATGTTTGTGTATGCGATGAGTAGGAAAGGGCTTTTTGTCTAGGGCTTTTTGGCTGTTAGATTTGTTGTAGATTTTCATCCATTAACAAATGTAAAACAGGCAGTGTTGTGACTCTCACTCTTCTTTCCCACATCTGAGAGATCTTCTCGAAGGCGGTTCACATGGTGAAGAAATTCCTCCCCCACTCCTTCCAACAGACATTTATTTTCTCTTCCCCAATACAACACTGATACTGCTTTATTAAGTGCTGGGCTTTTGGGGTCTAAGTTAAAGCAGATGTCACCATAAAGTCTGTTATTACAGTGCTGAAGAGCAGCAATTCTCTGAAAGCTTATTGTCCTGGCTTTGCATGGCTCACTGCGTCTTTAGTGGAAAAATATGGAGGCATGCAGTGGATGATTTCAGTTTATCATTGTAAGGCTGACGTGATGACCACTTCTGCAAACACACACATTAAGTTCGCTGTGGTGGAAGTCGCATTTTATTGGCATGCTGTGTCATCGACAAGTATTCAGACTTTGTCAGCTTCAAACTGTTGTAAAACTCATCTCTGATCACCAAAATGACATATTTAAAGTTTTTTTACAGTGATTTTTTTAAATGCCTTAAAATGCCAACACAGGCTGGACTGCTTAAAATAGCTTGAATGCAACTATCCTGGCTTCAGATCAATGAATCTCCAAATAAGCCACACCTCCACTGACTCACATGCCTATACCATGAAGCCAGTTTGGGCTAGCCAGGTGTGTTTCAGTTTAGTTTGCGCCAACCCTGGGTTTTAGGCACACATGAAAGTGGTTTGACTTCAGTGTTCATCGCCATAATAGCTTAAATTCCACAGCTAACCTGGTCCGGGCCAGGTTATGTTCCAGGTAAGAGGTTGCAAACCGAACTTGGACCAATCAGCTGTGAGCAAAGTGACATGTCTGATACGATAAAGTCACTCCACCTATTTCTACTGCAAATTAAAGGTCACTACATAGCAAATTATTTTAAAGGGGTGATGAACTGAGAAATAAAATTTTCTCTGAGCTTTTGACATCAAAGAGGTCTTCATACTATAAGAATATCCTGTAATTTTCAGAACTGAAAACATCCTTGTTAGTCCATAAAAGCTTTTATTGACACCAGCCCCAGCAAACGACTCGTTTTTAAAAGTGGGGAACTATGACGACAAAGAGGATAAAACACCACCCCTGCAGAAGAAGATCGACGCCTACTTCAACACGGCCGGTTTAGCCCCGCCCACCGATTCGCGCATTACATAGCTAAAGAACATAGATGCCTACCTCGTGATGACAAACCCAGCCCATTCTCACCCCCAAGGCGTCACTTAACTGACGCCTTGGGAAGCATTTGGACATGCTTCAATATCTGACGCTTTAGGCGCCCTTTAGCGTCAGTCAGATGACGCCCTAGGATCGCGTGTACCCTACCCCCACCCCACACCTAAACCTAACCGCGTCCTCTAACTGACGCTTTCCTTTAGCGTTAGTTAGATGACGCCGTAGGATCGCGTCATGTAAGGGCCGTTACATAGTCAACGCGAGCTACGCGAGAAAACAACGCGAGTGACGCGAGCGACACGCTCCCTTTCATAGTTTTAAAGCAGACGCAAGCGTCACGGACGATGCATAAAATGCAATACACCGGTCACGCAACAGGGGGTAGTAGATTTTTCACTGCAAACCTGAAAAAGCGGTGAAGCTCGTGAAGGCGTGCGTGGCTCTCCACAACTTTCTGGCATCCACTGAACGTGCCAGATGCCCGCCGCCTTTGTGGATGCGTCGTCTGACACCGGAGAGGTCCAGCCTGGAGAGTGGAGTGGAGGCAGCACGTTGTGGGGGAACAGAACATGGTCGACGGACCACGGTTTTCGGTCGGCAGCAGCAGACCCTCCCGGAGAGCGGCACTTGTCAGGGAGCAGCTGGCTGATTACTTTTTATCAGATGCTGGCGTGTTTCCCCACCAATACAATGTGCTACGATTGGGTAGCACTGACAAATAAATTGATAAAAGTTCGATTTGAAGCATGAGTTTTTTTATTATTATTTAACACTTTACACATTTTAACTTATTTGGTATTATGTGAAAACCATTACACATTTTTTATAATTTGGTATTATTTAAATTGTAAAAACCACTAAAAACATTTTATCTAATTTGGTATTTTAATTCATTAATTCATATCCATAAACCATTAATTCATATAACCAGGCTGGTAAATTTGTCACGGGCACTTTTCCAGTCCGTTTTCACCTGATTCTGTCTTTCCCATCACAATTGCAACCTCTCTCCAGGCATTTTCCAGCGCAGTTTTATTTGAGTGTACAACTTGATGAACTGTCGTATGCGGATGAACGCGTATATAAGCTCGTATAATTTTTCCTCCTCGCCCGCCATTGTATTCAACCCTTCTTCTTCTGTTAACATGATATATTTGAATTAATGTACAATTCTTGCAATGTCGCCTCCAACCGATAACGCATAGTATTGCGCGCATCAGTGCGTCGCGTATCAAAAACTAGGACGACACATTTGCCTACGCATCGACGCATAATGGCGGCCAAAGCGTAGCGATGCCTTGCGGACGCGTATGCGTACCGATGCGTTGACTATCTAACGGCCTTAAGTCGCTAAAGGCCGCCTAAAACGTCAAATATTGAAGCATGGTCAAAGGTGACGCCTTGGGGTGAGAATGCGTTGACAAACTCGAGAGTGAAACTCATTATAATATGCAAAACTGTTATCCACTCACAGCAGTGGGTGTTTACTTCCAAATCTTCAATGTAGCCCCTTTTCCACCAAAGCATTTTGAGAGCTGGTTCGGAGCCGGTGCCCGCGCACCAGTTCTTTGTGTTTCGACAGCCAAAGAACCGGTTCTCGGCCGGGAAAACTGGTTCCAAAGCGGCACTAACTCTTTGCTGGACTAGAACCATTCTTTTGCCACATCATGCTTACGTCGGGGGCTGGGGCGGGTTTAGATGTGTTCTTAACATCTTTATTATGTATCTTAACATCGACCATTAAATAGGATCGCAAAACCAGGAGAAACATTTGCAGAAACACGATGGAGTCCGCCTTTGTAATTGTTATACTTTTACAAAGTTGGCGCAAGCGTTTCTATTTTTTTTTTTTATTGAAAACATTAAAAAGCAAAGAAGAAAACGAATCGGTTACCTAACGTAACCTCGGTTCTCTCTAGATGAGGGAACGAGTATTGCGTAAGCTAGCTTACGCTATGGGAAAGATTCATCTTTGCTGAGAAGTTGAAGCCAAAAAATTATTCCATAATTTTGTAATCATTGTCAACGCAGTCTCTCCTGAGGCAGACCATGAGCGGGCTAGCTAGCGGCTCATTGGTTCGCTCAGGGAGAATGCACGAACCTATGGGAGAGCGGCGCTGAGTCCGCGCCCAATGAGCGGACGGCGCTCGCTCACTGCGTCACAGCCCGCCAAAAGGGGCGTGGCTACAGTGTATAAAGGTCGCTCTCCCAGCTCGTTCGTTGATTCTGTAGCATGAAGCGAAACGCTAGTGGCGCAAGCACGGCCGGGAACGCAATACTCGTTCCCTCATCTAGAGAGAACCGAGGTTACGTTAGGTAACCGATTCGTTCTCTTACGAGAGGTTCTCTCGTATTGCGTCAGCTAGCTTACGCTACGGGAACACCTGGTCAACGCCGTGCGCGCTAAGTAACCACTAAGCATCCCAGGGGGAAACACCGGGGGAATCTTTAAGTGGATGAAGATAATAAGGCGGCCAGCATAGCGGCCGTTATCATCTAGTGCAAAACGCCCAAAGGCGGCCGGCGAAGCGGGCCTTGATGTGTAGGCTAATGCATAAGCACATAGGGGAACACAAGGGGTGAGCCGGTTGTGATGGAACTCCCGATAGTGCGGCTTCTATAGGAGAGCTATGAGTACTAGACCGCCAGAATTTTAGCCTGTAAGGCTGGAACTTCCAAGTTATAAAATCTGACAAAAGTGGAGGGGGAGGCCCATCCCGCAGCCACACAAATGTGGTGAATGGAAATCCCGCAGGACCATGCCCACGATGAGGCCATGCCTCTGGTGGAATGAGCCCTGATGCCCAGAGGGCAAGGCAGGTCTTTAGCGGCATAAGCAGAGGCAATCGCGTCTACTATCCACCTGGATAGAGTCTGTTTCGAGGCGGCTAGTCCCTTGGTGCGGCCACCAAAAGACACAAACAGCTGCTCCGAGCGTCTGAACGCGGCAACGCGTGTAGTGTACACTCTGAGAGCCCAAACCGGGCAGAGGCGGTCAGCGTCACATTCGCTATCGGATGCAGGCAGCGCCGATAGAGAGATCACGTGCGCCCTGAAAGGGGTACCAATCGCTTTTGGAACATAACCGTGTCTAGGTTTTAGAATGACTATGGAATCATTCGGTCCAAACTCTAGGCACGCGGCGCTCGAAGACAGCGCGTGAATGTCCCCCACACGTTTTACTGAGGCGAGTGCCGTCAGAAGAACGGTTTTTAACGAGAGGTATTTTAGCTTCACGGACTCAAGTGGTTCAAACGGTGGGGCTTTCAGAGCTTCTATAACTATAGAAAGATCCCAGACCGGCACCGTAGGGGGGCGAGGGGGGTTAATCCTTCTGGCTCCCCTGAGGAAGCGGATGATTAGCTCGTCTTTGCCCAGAGACTGGGCGCGCCGGGGTTCAACGAACGCCGCGACGGCTGCCACGTAAACCTTAAGAGTGGATGGGGACCTGCCCTTATCCAGCATCTCCTGAAGGAACACTAGCAAAGACGAAACCTCGCACGTCCGTGGGTCCAAATTTATGTCGGTGCACCATTTGGAGAACACAGACCATTTTGCAGCATAGAGCTTTCTGGTAGAATCCGCTCTGGCGTGTTTGATCGTGTTCATAACCCCTTCTGGCAATTCAACGCGTAGTCGTTGGTCACCCATGCATGAAGCGCCCAGCGCTGTGGATGGGGATGCCAAATCGAGCCGCGGGCTTGAGTGAGGAGATCTGCTCTGATTGGAATGGGCCACGGGGCTGTCTGTGACAGCCGCGTTAGCTCCGGGAACCAAATCTGATTCTCCCAGCGCGGGGCTATGAGGAGCACCGAGTGGCGTGAGTCTCTGATTCTCTGAATGACCTGCGGAAGCAGGGAAATCGGGGGAAAAGCATAGAGCGGGCGGCGGGGCCAATCCTGGGCTAGCGCGTCCTCGCTCCTTGAAAAGAATATTGGGCAGTGAGCGTTCTCTTCTGACGCGAAAAGATCTATCTCCGCTCTGCCGAATAGGCGCCACAGTGTTTGGACTGTTTGAGTGTGCAGGGACCATTCTCCGGGGGAGACCAGGTTCCTGGACAGCATGTCTGGGCCGTCGTTCAGGTGGCCCGGTACGTGCGTCGCTCTGAGCGAGAGCAGGTGACTCTGGGACCACAATAGGATGCGGCGTGTCAGATGAAAGAGATTCTTGGATCTGACGCCGCCCTGACGGTTGATGTATGATACCACGGCCATATTGTCGGAGCGAATCAGGACGTGGTGACCGTGTATGCGCGGGAGGAAAAACAGCAGCGCGTTCTCGACCGCGATCATTTCCAGACAGTTTATGTGTAGGGAACTCTCGTGGCTCGACCACTGGCCGGCGGCCGGTGAGCCCTCGCAAACCGCACCCCAACCCGAGTTGGATGCGTCTGTCGAGATGACTTTCCGGCGAGAAAAAGTCCCCATGGTAACGCCCCTCTGAAACCACTCGATTACTGACCATGGCTGCAGTGCAGTGATACATGTCTGAGTAATCTTGATCATCTGGCGGCCCGTCGTCCACTCGCGGTGGGATACTCGGCTCTTTAACCAGAGTTGAAGGGGGCGAATGTGCAGAAGACCCAGCTGTAGCACAGCGGAGGCTGAAGCCATATGACCCAGCATCCTCTGAAACGATTTCAGGGATGTAAGGGTACCCATCTGAAAAGAGGCGGCTAGGCGCTGAACACGGCGCGCGCGCTGTGTGGATAAGCGAGCCGTCATAATGATAGAGTTCAAATCTATTCCAAGGAATGAAATAGTTTGACTGGGCTGGAGAGAGCTCTTTGTCCAGTTGACAGAGAGTCCCAGCGCTTCCAGATGGTTGAGGAGAACTGTGCGGTGCGACAGCAGCTCCGTCTGGGAATCTGCTAGAATCAGCCAGTCGTCCAGATAATTCAGTATGCGCAGCCCCTGACTTCGCAGGGGGGCGAGCGCTGTATCCATGCACTTCGTGAACGTACGTGGTGCTAAGGATAGGCCGAACGGGAGAACGGCATACTGGTAAACTTGGCCCTCGAAGGCGAAACGTAGGAATGGCCTGTGATGAGGGCTTATCTGGATCTGAAAATAGGCGTCTTTCAGGTCTAGAGAGATGAACCAGTCCCCCTGGCGGACGTGCGCAAGGAGTTTCCTGACTGTGAGCATTTTGAACGGTCTCTTCATGAGCGCTTTGTTCAAAGCCCTGAGATCTAAGATCGGCCTGAGGCCGCCGTCTTTCTTGGGAACCAGAAAATAACGGCCGTAAAACCCCGACTCGGTCATAGATGGCGGGACTCTCTCTATAGCGCCCTTCTGCAGTAGCTTGGCTATTTCTAAGCGAAGCGTGTTCATAGCAGCCGGGCTGACAGTGGATTCGAGCCGCACGCGCGAGCGTGGCGGGCGGCGATGAAACTGTAATCGATAACCATTCTTTATTATGCTTAAAACCCACGGGGAGATGCCGGGGATGGCTTCCCACGCTTCGTAGCATGCGGCTAGCGGTTGAATGGCGATTTCGCCCTGATTGCTGCACATAGCGGGCTGGACACTGGGTGTGGGCACGCTTATAATGTCGGTGGCAACGGGATTTACACTCAGAGAGGAGTTTAAGGGCCTTGAGACAGAGCGGGCAGAGGGGGGACACGCGCACGGGCTCGTGGGCGTGCTTATGATCTCTGCTACTGGAGCGGATAGTGCTCGCTCCGTGAGAATGGGCTCTGTGAGAGACCCTGGGCATAAGGTGCTTGTGTGTGTACGTGAGCACATGCTTGTGGGCACATTTTTTACACTTGAGGCTTTTATGCTCTTTTTGTGAACTCTCTGGGTAGCCGTGAAAACGGCTTTTAGTCGCTCGCAAGCGGGCAGGGAAACCGGCTTGTTTGTGGCGGTAAACACTACTGCAGTCAGCGGTGAGACGGGGACTAACAGTGGGCGAAGCTTTGACGGCGGTCCGGCCGCAGCGGGAGAAAGCCGTCTTTTTCTCAGCTGTGCTAGGCAGACTTCTGTTGATCGGGCTTCAGCGCGATCTTGGGTTGAGGCCCCCGGGGAGGAGGCTGTCTGCGGCGGCTGTCTGAGCGAGAGCGAGGGCGGCCGCCCTGTCTACGCTGGGGCTGCTGAGCTTGCTGAGGCGGGCGCTGCTGTGGTGTTCTGGCAGGCGGCTCGTGAGAGCGGCCCGTCGAAGAGCTAGAGCGGCGGGGCAGGAACAAGTTCATGGCCTGAGTCGCTTTCTGTACCTCGGAGAAGCGGTCAACGATGCCCGTGACGGCAGATCCGAAGAGCCCGGTGGGAGATATAGGCGCGTTGAGGAACACGGCGCGTTCTGACTCTCCCATATCGGTAAGCGTGAGCCATAAGTGTCTCTCAGCGACACAGAGGGCGGCCATGCATTTCCCCAGGGCTTGTGCGGCGGCTTTTGTGGCGCGAAGGGAAAGATCCGTAGTGCTCCTCAAATCCGAAAGGCTGGGCGGGTTCCTCCCGCTGCTCGCCATTTCGCACAAGATGTCGCTCTGGAGCACCTGGAGGACAGACATAGAATGCAGCGCTGAAGCGGCCTGACCGGCGGCGGAATAGGCGCGGGCATGGAAGTTAGAGGTCGCTCTGCACGCTTTAGAGGGAAGCGTATGAGAAGAAAGCCATCTAGCAGAGGGCGGGCAGAGATGAGCGGCGACCGAGTCCTCGACGGGCGGCATGGCAGTATAACCCTTCTCGGCGGCTCCGTCCACTGAGCGCAGCGAAGCGGACACATCGGAGCGATTACGAGCCGAAAGAGGAGCATTCCAGGATTTAGTGAGCTCGTTGTGAAGCTCAGGCAGGAATGGTGCAGCCCGGCTGCAGGCGGGGGCCGGGCGCCGGTGCAGGAACTTCCCATCCATGCGGTTCGGTGGTTGCTCAGGGGGAGGAGACCACTCGAGACCCAGGCGGCTAACGGCCTGTGAAAGGAGGCGCGTTAGTTCCTCTTCAATGCCGGCGCGGGTCCCCGCAGACTCTCTCGTCGATGAGCCGATCGACGACCAATCCTCGCTGTCAGAAGCGTGCAGCGAACAAGAGTCCTTCTCATCCGCGGTGTCATCGGAGGCGACAGAGCAGCCACTCGGCGGCAACTGTAAGTCCGGCAGGGGCGGAGAGGGAGAGCGGTCGGTGGGCGGCGGCGGCGGCCCACATGGATCCGCAGGGGGCTCCGGCGGCCTCTGGGAGCGGCGTTTTTTTCTTCCGCGGCGAAGTGAGAGGCGGCGCTGGAGCGGTTTTGACCGCCTGTAGTCGAGCCCGCAGGGAAGACAGAGGCAGGTCCTCGCAGTGGTCGCATCCTCCGTTGGCGAGGGCGAGCTCTGCGTGTTCCACTCCGAGGCAGAGAGCGCAGATGGGGTGGCGGTCTCCTTCGTCGAGTGGAGAGCGGCATGAGCCGCAGGAATTACGAGGCATCTTTAAAAAGACGCTCGGCTCTTTTAGGAGTATGGAATAAAGAAAGGATACGCGTCGGATGGCGCTAGCTTGCTGGGCGGCTGAAGGTGGCAGACGGCCGGCTTCTTCAGACTCCGGAGCTCGCTAGAGGTTGCCTTCTCGACGACGGCGGCTTCTTCCCAGGACAGCGGATGCGTGTAGCTCGCTGAATGAAAAAGAATCAACGAACGAGCTGGGAGAGCGACCTTTATACACTGTAGCCACGCCCCTTTTGGCGGGCTGTGACGCAGTGAGCGAGCGCCGTCCGCTCATTGGGCGCGGACTCAGCGCCGCTCTCCCATAGGTTTCGTGCATTCTCCCTGAGCGAACCAATGAGCCGCTAGCTAGCCCGCTCATGGTCTGCCTCAGGAGAGACTGCGTTGACAATGATTACAAAATTATGGAATAATTTTTTGGCTTCAACTTCTCAGCAAAGATGAATCTTTCCCGTAGCGTAAGCTAGCTTACGCAATACGAGAGAACCTCTCGTAAGAGAACAGTCACAATATAGAACAAATAAATGGAAAGAAAAAAAGACACAAGAGAGGGGTACATAACTTATCAGAAAAGATTACATATCAAACTAAAAGATTAAAAGACTTACATATTTCAATTGTTTTTAAAGCCTTCTTGGTACACGAGTTAGAGATAATCCAAAATAAAATAATAAAATAAAATAAAAATAAAATAAAAGTAATGTTGTACTTGCAAGCGTTTCTAGCAAAGACTTATGGCGACGTACACAGTGACGTAACGACGTCGTTCCCTGGGCGCTCTAGTCAGTGGAAAAACAAACAGGTTCTGAAGGGGTTCGCAAGTTGAACCAACTCCGAACCAACTTTGAACCAGCACCAGTTCCGAACCAGTTCTTTTTTGATGGAAAATAGGTATGTGAGATGCCCATAAAAACCGAGCGTTTTTGAGCTGGGCTCAAATTTAATGTAAAAACCAAACGAACGTCATAAGTTGACCTCAGACAACAATATATATATATATATATATATATATATATATATATACATATATATAAAAAACATAATTAAAGCCAGTTCATGACCCCTTTAAAGACAAAATCATCTGGACCCGTATTCATAAAGATTCTAAATCCTCTCAGAAAACTCTTAATTTAGCTAAAAAAACTTTTACGTAGGAGTCTTAGCTTAAGAGCGATTCGGGACCGATCTGAGCGCAACTCTGAGTAAGGAAAAGACAAAAACTTTCATCTTAGTCAGGAGGCGGGGTTGATACCGTTGCTATGTGTGACACAATCTTTTGAAGACTGTGATTGGTTGGTTGTCCAAGAAGGAAAAAAAAGGAATTTGATTGGCTTAGAATGACAAAAAATGTTCCACTCTTTCCAGTTACACTGATTGCTGTCAATTTAAGTGGTGATTTGAATGTTGGTTTTAATATAGCAAACATGGAATAAAAAAATGAGAAAGACGAGAAAGCCTGACTGGACAGAGGAACAGTGTTTACTGTTAGCCCAGTTAGTGATGAACACTAGGCCGGGTGTCACAGCACGGGGCAAGAAGCAGACGTTGGATGTGGGAGCTTATAGCGCAAATAGTTCATTGCCCTGCTTGTGCGCACCAGGGAAACCTGCTATATTCATAAATGCAGTTTTTTGAGCATGCAAGGTGGGACTGTCCAGTGGAAACTAAATGAACAGCGACACAATAAGAGGTTTTGAAAGTGTTGTAATTGTTTGTGTGATCACTGCTTACAGAAGGTTGTGACAGACCAAAATCACTGCTGCTTTGTTGTATTTTCCCATTTGCCAAATATATTAAGTGATTACTTAAATTTCTGGCGTTATGGCATTCCTGCGCAGTGTCGGAGATATTAGCGTGTCTCTAATAAGATCAGTCACAAACATGATCCCTGCACAATCTCATATAGCGTCTTATTAAATCACTGTAATCTATTGTCTGAAACAGATTTTTTTCTCCTTCTTCATATTTCTGCCATTTTCTCCTCTGCTAAAGAAACTTTTAAGTCTCTTAAAAGTCCTCATCCGTACTCCTAACAATTTTGACCTTAAGACCTCTTTTTAACTAGGTTTTACTAGGTTTTTTTTCTTGAATATTTAGAGAAAACAGCCATTTCTAAAAATTTTCTTAGAATTTTGTCACCAGGAGCCACTCTTAAATGGATTAAGATTAAGACTGCATTAAGATTCTTTATGAATATGGGCCCAGGCTTTTAGTAATGCTTATTTCAAATAATACATTTGTACACTGTAAAAAAAATATATATATATTTTCAAGATTTGTTATCACAACATTTTTTCTTTTGTTAAATCAGCTTAAATAATTTATTTAGTTGAGATAACTTATTATTTTGAGTTTCTGATGATTATATGAATCTCCTTCATTGCATTAACTCACTTTTTTCCAGTTCAATCAACTTTAATTTTTAAGACAACCAGGTTACTTACTTTTTTAAGTTAAACCAACAATATATATATATATATATATATATATATATTTTTTTTTTTTACAGCGATGATTTATGTAATTATTATACCCTTAACCCCCTGGGGACCAAGGTGTATTTGGGGTCCTAGAGAGGTTCTGACATGCCCTGACATCTGTGTTTTTCTTTCAGCTGCTTATAAACATATTAATGGCACAGGTGAAATTACACTATATTTAGCAGAAACAGGGCAACCATATGGGCAACATGTTTGTACATGTTTGTATTTTTGAGAGAATATTGTTTATGCGTGGTTATTGTAAAAACTAAAAATCCTGTCCCCGCGGTTTGATTGTTTGTTTTTTTTTCACACAGCTGCAACATAGACTTAAAATACTCCATCATTGATGGTCATATAAATAAAATCGATACATGATTATAAACTATAGAGGGTCTTCTTTTTTTGTGTACTCTCTTCTTATTAATATCAAAACCTTGGTATAATGCCCTTTTCACAAAATGTAAAATAAATCTCTGGTGTCCCCCAGCCCGTTCTCATCCTTTAGCGTCACATTGAACGTTATATGACAAAACGGCTCTATACCACGCACATGGCACGCTTTATCGTTAATATAACACGCGAACCCAAGATCTCATTTATCCTTTAGCGTAATATGAGACTACCCTACCCCACACCTAAACCTACCCATCACAGCGCTTGTCATATTAATGATAAAGGGTGCCATGTGCATAGTATAGCGCCGTTTTGTCATATAGCGTTCTATATGACGCTAAAGGATGAGAATGCGTTGTGTCCCCACAGTGTGTATGTGAAGTTTTAGATCAAAATACCCCACAGATTTTTTTTTTAAAAATAGCATGTTAAAGTTCTTTAGCAAATCACTTTTTGAGGATTAGCAAAAATGCACCTTTTTGTTAGAAAAGTGAAATCATAACCAACCACCCTTTTAATCGATCACACATGTGCAATTTTAATTCATCAATTATTATTATGCAGAGTTTAATGAATAAATATATAGAAGGTAATATAAATACACTTTAGAATCAATGAAGCTATGAAATGACTACATGTGAGCTTAAATGTTCAATAGGTAAACACAACAGATAAACACCACATAAATGTTCGACAGTTAAACATACAGGTAACACAACAGGTAAACACCACATACACATACAAATGAACAACACAAATTACACTACTACTCATCTAACTTTAACAAAAAAATAAATAAATAAATAAATAAAAAATTTAGCAACCGAATTGCAATTGGTATAAAAGAGTTCTTTGTCCTATTTGACTTCAAACAAGGGACTTTAAATCTCCGACCTGAAGGGAGGACCTAAAAAAACAAAAAACAATGAAGGGGTAATTTACATAGTGAAATATGGCATCTGCTTTCCTCATAACTTGTCTCTCATTAATATTTGTCAGGCACAACTGTGGACAGCCTATTAACTTACCAGCCACCTTCACAATATGGCTGAGGTTATTTCCCCCCCTCAGGCTACTGCCCCCATACCAGGCAAAAAAAGCAAATGTAAGGACGGATTCAATAAAAGATTTATAAAATAAAGACAGGATAACCTTATCAACATTAAAAGAGTTAAGCTCTCTTATGAAGTACAATCGTTGTTGTCCTTTTTTGCAGATGATCTCTGTTTATGTCAAATCTGAGTTTACTGTCTATCACAGTACCCAGATATTTAAACTGCTCTAGCACCTCCATGCTGATTTCTTTTATATAGGTGGGTAGAGGAGAACCAGGTTGTTTTCTCCTAAAATCTATGAGCATATCCTTGGCATACAGCAAGACTTTCTTTTAGTTGTCCTCTTTCATAGACAGCTATTTTCTTCTTGCTATGTAAATTTGTTTAAATTTTTTTATATTTTAATACTTTTCTAAGTGAATTGCGGTGCTTCTTTCGCAAGAAATGAATTGCAGTTTCACTCGTTCTCAGCTGATTGGCTGTTCGCTACTGATGTCACACCTAAACTTCTAAACTCAGGATCAAAGCTTGAGTTGACAGAAAAGTTGATCAGCATCATGGTACCAACAAAGCCTGGTTGGATTAGTTTGGTTTTGTCAACTCGAAACTAATCCTGCAAACCCTGAGTTTGTTCAAATACCATCATGGGTTGAACTACCACAATAGTTTGTGACGCAAGGAACACCAGCGATTTTAAATCGTGTCAAGTCACCTTCATTTATATAATGCTTTTAACAATGTAGATTGTTCCAAAGCGGCTTCACGGTGATAATAGGACATTCAAGTAACAAAGTGTTTTGGCTTTATAGCAGCTCTAGAATAAAGTTATCTTCCAGTTAATGTTAGTTTTACTTGACTCAGTCATTTCCGTTGAAATGATCATTAGTTAATAACTTGGGCAGCCCATTCTCACTCCCAAGGCGTCACCTAACTAACTCCTTGGGAAGCATTTGAACATGCTTCAATATCTGACGCTTTAGGCGCCCTTTAGCGTCAGTTAGATGACGCCCTAGGATCGCGTGTACCCTACCCCCACCCCATACCTGCCCTTTAGCGTCAGTTAGATGACGCCCTAGGATCGCGTGTACCCTACCCCCACCCCATACCTAAACCTAACCGCGTCCTCTAACTGACGCTTTCCTTTAGCGTCAGTTAGATGATGCCGTAGGATCGCGTCATGTAAGTGACGCTAAAGGGCGCCTAAAACGTCAAATATTGAAGCATGGTCAAAGGTGACGCCTTGGGGTGAGAATGTGTTGACTTGGGGGCCGCTAAAACGACACCGTTTTAATGGAAAACTCTTAAGTTCTCTCTACGCAAACTTTAAAAACACAAACCTGTGAGAATGCTGATAGCGTGCATATTCATATTAAGAGTTAATTCTATAGGTATGCGCATTTGAATACATGTGTGCAGGCATGTAGTCCTTCCCTAAAAAAAACAACCCTCAACAAACTACTTGTTTGGCCTTAAAATTTATAATAAAGAATTTTATAGCTTCAGCGTAGCCACGTGAACTGAATAATCCTGACAATGATTATCTGTACAAAGGGAAAAGGGAAGAAGGCCTTCACAGGGGAGAGACTTGTTGACACTTCAGGACTGCGTTGTCGCGGCGTCCAGACTCAGGTGCTTCATCAGATACGGCCTGGATCCGGCGGACTGCGGTAAACCTCGGGATAAACAAAGAGATTAATATTAGCGTAGATGCCATTTTTCATGATGTAACAATCAGGATTTATGGGAAGTGTTCCATGTTCCGTCTGACCTAATCTATGCTGCCTGAAAGTCTATAATGTGTTATGTGTATGCTAGGTCAAAGATAGGGCTGCAAGATTAATTACACTTTAAATGTGCTCTAAGCAATGTCACACGTTTTTTAAGCCCAAACATTTTTTGTCACATACAGCAAACATCTCACTATCCGGTAGCTGCCTGTCCCCTAAACAAACTGTAAAAAAAACACAGTCTATGCAGACAACCCAGGCTCCACAAATGTAAATAAATGTGCAAATGTAAATAAAAATTAAATAATTCAAAATTAAATTAAAAAAAGAGAGATTATATACACAGAGTACAGAGATTCTATAATGTAAATCATGTGTTAGTGTTCGGTCAGAATTCTTGGAGTAAAAACAAGTGAAAATTCGACTCATATAGGTTCATTTGTTGAAGTGTAGTGAAATTAACTGAAATACGCGGGGGCCTCCATGGATTGGATTGAATTTGTTGGTCCAGCCATTACTATTTGACCCTTCTCAATTTTTTTTTCCTGATTTCAACACAAGGAATTCAAGAACTGACTGTTCACTTGTTGTCTAATACAGTATACCCCATGAAAGGTGCCAATGTAGTGAAATTAGAAAAAAAATGTTTTTCACTTCATGTTGTAGTTCAGTGCTTATAGCACCTTTCCAAAGCTCAAGGATGTTGTACAATAGTGCTACAATAGCACATAGACAATGAACAGTTGTAGGCAAATTAATATTTTGATAGCTCCATCAACCTAATTTCATGAGAAAATTTCATGAGTAATTATTTTATGACCTGGTTAACTGTATGAATTCATATAATGGGATTCATACAGAAATGTATGCTTAAAAAAATAATTTCCACCCCTAAACCTAATAATACAAAAAACAGAATATTTAAGCACAAATCATTGTCTACTGGTGAAAAGAAACAATAGATCAACTAATTGTTTTTTACTTTACCGTTGTCAAATGTGCTTTAGGTGCTCCAACTGAGATTGCAGGCTGCATAAGTGCTAAATGCACTCCTAGATCTAGTTGAACTATAGCCCGGGTCTGTAGTGAGACATGGGGAGAACAAGCTGCTTTGAATGTGTGAGTATGTGGGAGCTATTATTTGAATGAGGAGCACATAACCTCTGTTTGTCAATTGGGCCACTTTGGACATAGCTTAAAACCATCACTACTTAGTCTGAAGTGAAAGGAGAGATAGCCTGTCATGTGTTTATGGCTCTGCGTTTATGTTCTTAACATTATATTAATATTTCTCATGAAGGTGTGGATTTAAAGATGACGAAGAGTGTTTCAATTAATCCATATCTACGTGTCGACAGGTGCGTGTTTGGATTTGTTATCTGAATTTTTTTCTCCCAAGCCGCAGCCTGCAACTCTTTCCCACCTGCGATGCATTAAGTACCTCAGGCAGCATAATGAGCTGCAGGTGCTCGCGCTGGTCAGAGCTGAGTGGCGCGAGGGTCACCTGCTGTTTGTTGTTTGGCGTCAGCGAGAGTGGGCAAAAAACTGGGAAAAAAAACTGTTAAAAACAGCTCAGCGCTTTACGCGCGTTTACTCCCTTCACTCTTAGATGAAAAGGTTCTATATAAAACCTTAAAAGGATCAGCGCTTCATATTTGGAACCCCTAAAAGGTTATAGCTACACTCTTAAAAAAAAAAGGGTTCCTCTGTTCTATATAGAACCCTGGGGTTCCATACTTGGCCAATAGAACCCTTTACCAGAACAAATGGTTCTACACTACAGTAGAGAACCATTTTGGAGTTCCATATATGAAGTGGGGGATGGAACCATTTCTGGTTCCAAATATAACCATTTCTTCTAAGAGTGTTTCCTCCAAAACATTAAGATCCCCGTGGAAAAAAATAAATAAAAAATTATTCCACCCTAAACATTTCTCTTTTCTTTCGTTGATTGGCTCGCGTACTGCTTATTTTTTATTATTCTGCTTTAATTACCGCACTGGCGTTTCGCAGCAGGAAAATGATTTAGGAGACGCACTTTTAGAGGCAACACAGTAAGAGTTGTAAAATGTGACAGTTGATAAAGAGGAAATTGACGTTCACGTCCACCTAATTGCTTGATGAATAACTCGAGTTATAGACACTGTCACCCGTATATTGCGTTTACCTCTGATTGCCTCGATGGTGAAGAATCTGTTCAGTAATTATGGTTTATGTTAGGCGGCCAACTTCTGCTTTCATAAAATTAAGCCTTTCAGAAGACAAACTGGGGTGTTGCGTTTTGGACAATTATAATCGCTTGTGCTGAAGTAAAGGATTTTAGACTGAAAATTGAAGTTTAAGCCAGTTTTCATAATTATTACAGATACGAAACACCATTTGGTTTCTTTAAAAAGCCAGAGAAACTCCAAAATGATGCACATCAAGTGTATTTCCTTCATGTTTATCATCCTAGAAAAAATGCCGCCACTACAAAAGCCATTTTAAGTTAAAAAAGTAGTTGTGTAAACAGCCCCTAAATATTAATTTTTCATATGATGCTTGCTTTTCCAGTATGCAATTAAGAAAGTCTGAGTCAAGCTCCAGAAAAGTTGAATACATTTGAGAATGGATTTACTTTACAAAAAGGACCAGAATTGTAAATTAGATATTAATGACTATCACCATCATTATATATTCCAAAACCATGTCTCCTTTTGTAGCTGTGCGTGTGCAGCACCCTTTAAAGAACCACAATGGACTTGAACTTATTTGCCTCTTTTGACCTTGATATGTAATAAGCCTGTGGGAATTTAAGAATACATTTGATGCTTGACATGAAAAAATAAATGGTGTATCTTCAGTAGTCAGTAGTCCTTGTATGTCTTTAGCAGAATACCCATGTAGTTCTGCGAGTGTGAGCCAATATGGAGGCTGAAAGTTTAGGATGAATCTGCCGGTACTTTTGAATATTTTTCAATACCCGATTGGAAGCCCACATGTGAAAACACTTGACAGTTTTCCAGTTCTCTGTCTTTCACCACAAAAATCTTTGTCTCTGAAGAGACACTGACACATGATTGCTGCTCCGGTGTCCCTGACGCATGCACAGGTGCCTCTGGCTCCAATACTACAACCCTGTGCCAGATGTCAGACGCATTCAATTGAGGAGCAAAACACGCACCTGTGATCGGTCTCTATCTGTCGACTGACATTGTCATGGTGCTGTGTGAAATAATTGAAGAGTAATTGTTGGTCTTGCCACAGATTAAGCAAATAAACCAATTAGATAGCATCATTAATTATGTTTAGAGGTGAAATTAGTGATATTTTTAGTGTATCTCAAAGTGTTAAGAAAGGTTAGGAACATGGCACATGCTGAGCTACCTGTAAGTTCTCCAGTGTAATAAACCTCAAGACAATATTTTATTAATGTAATTTTCGGTCATTTACATGCACCAACCTAATAACTTTGGCCCTGTCCAATCATCTGTCAAATGCCTGCAAAAATTTCTATACCATGTAAATTGAAGCCCAGGTGTCCTTATGGCCATCCATGAAGCAGAAAGTATAAGAGGACCCTTTCTGGCAGGTTTAAACAGCCGTTTATTATAAAGCTCAACAATGCATCTGTGGTCAGAACAGAAAGATTGTCAGTGTGCACATGTGCAACTAGACATGTTCATCTCATTGGAGTCACAGCTGCTGGTGCTGAGGTATACAGAGAAATTAATTAATATGGTGATCAACATTTATTATGTGTTTTTTTGAAACACCTCGTTTGGTTTTGGCACGATGATGTATTGATGAAAGCATGTATTGATGTCAAAAGTATGAAAACAATGATGTTGATGAGTGACAACATCTATTATTAGTATTATCAATGTTAAAAAGTGGCATTTTGAAATTACACACAAAACAAGGTCAAAGTTTAGATCAAGAAGAGGCTTTTCACATATATACATATTAATAACAAAAATTTTATTTTAGAATTATATTCATACATATATTTTCATTTTAGACTTTATGTTTTATGGTGATCTTGATATTGACAGAATTGTATGATAACATTTTATGAGAATTCGTCATATGTGTTGATTCGTTAAAGGGTTAGTTCATCCAAAAATGAAAATTCTGTCAGTATTTACTCACCCTCATGTTGTTCCAAACCTCTATGAGTTTAATTGTTCTGCTGAACACAAAGGAAGATATTTGGAAGAATGTTGTAATCAAACAGATCAGTATACTACAGGGGCGTAGCCAGAATTTTTTTTTTTTTTTTGGGGGGGGGTCCCGTCTTTAAATGAGGGGGCAACATTATTTATATATACTGTATATCAAGTTGATCTTTCCGTGCTTTTTTAAAAAAGTGTAATATTGTACTTCGAGTTTGAGCGCCTGCCATTGTCACGGCATATTAACTCTCACGCAAAGATGAAGATGACAGCGTACGTTACGCGCAACACGTTATATAAACAAATCAAGTTTGAAAATAAGCTGCATTTTACCACGCAGAATTTTGATTGGTCAATCTATCAATCCTAATAAAACAACTTTTTTTTTTTTTTTTAGCAATCAGAAATCTGAGGGGACCGGACATGTAAATGCTACGCCACTGGTATACTATGGTAGTCAATGGGGATTGAGATCTGTTTGATTAAAACATTCTTCCAAATATCTTCCTTTGTGTTCAGCAGATCAAATAAACACATAGAGGTTTGGAACAACATAAGGGTGAGTAAATACTGACAGAATTTTCATTTTTGGGTGAACTAACCCTTTAATGTTATTACCCTTCTTCATTCATTAAAAAAAAAAAAAATCAAAAAGAAAAGTCAATTTGTACTTTACAAATTATGTCAAGATGGTAATATAAATACTACAAGCTTTAATAGGGAAAAACTGAAGTGAATTCAAAACTTTGTCCGAAAATTAAAAACATAGATGACCTTTGTATTTACATTTAAAGGGTTAGTTCACCCAAAAATGAAAATGATGTCATTAATGACTCACCCTCATGTCATCCCAAGACCTCCATTTATCTTCGGAACGCAGTTTAATATATTTTAGATTTAGTCCAAGAACTTTCTGTCCCTCCATTGAAAAAGTATGTACGGTATAGCTACTGTCCTTGTCCAGAAAAGAAGTAAAGACATCATCAAAGTATAGTCCATGTGACATCAGTTTGTTAGTTAGAATGTGTTGTAACATTGCAAATACATTTTAGTCCAAAAATAACAAAAACTACAACTTTATTCAGCATTGTATTCTCTTCTGGTTCTGTTGTCTGTTTGGGTTCAAATAAATATGGCTGGGCAAAAAAATGCATGTTTGACGTGTTTGCGCAGATTGTTTTGTTTACAGTGTGCGCATCTCCCTCAGACTGTAAACAAAACTCGGGCGCACCAGATAACATGTCAGCAGCGTCTTACGTCAACAGCATCACTGAACGCGGCTTGACAACCGAACCGGAAAACAATACAATGCTGAATAAAGTCGTAGTTTTTGTTATATTTTTGGACCAAAATGTATTTTCGATGCTTCAAAACATTCTAACTAACCCACTGATGTCACATGGACTACTTTGACAATGTCTGTATTTCCTTTCTGGACAAGGACAGTATACCTTGTCTACATTTTCAATGGAGGGACAGAAAACTCTCAGGCTAAATCTAAAATATCTTAAACTCTGTTCCATAGATGAACGGAGGTCTTAATGGCTTGGAATGACATGAGGCTGAGTCATTAATGACATAAGGCATTAGCTTCACTTCAAAAAATGCAAAACTATGGAAAAATTCTTCACATATTAGGACACGAACCCGATGTAGCTGCTGTAATGTTTACAGTTTCATGCATACATGCTTTATCACCTTGTTTTTCGTATTATTTTACCCTCGTTTCATATTTATATATTTCATGCTTAATTATCCTGAACCACACTTGAACCAGTCCCTTAATAACCATAAGTATATAAAGATGTTCAATACTGAGATAGAACAACAAACTCATACTATACCATATGAACCAGGGTAAAAAAATAGACTGCCAGTGCTAAAAACTTCTGTTTTCGGTCTACCGTGAGAAATGACATTTGTTCCATGCTTGTTTTGTCTGTGTTGTAATTGAAAGCAGGGAGCAGAGAGTGGAACACATGGCACAAAGACAGTGAGTGTGGTAGCCAGCAGTCAGGCCTCTCTGGCTCGCCTCTAGTGTTGGCTGTCCGTTCCCATCACGGCCCTGCTGCGTGGTGTCATCCATCACTCTGCCCGTTACTGAAAAGATGTGGGTGTAAACACACATTGCCCTTATATGTACAAACTTCTGCTGCACTACCACGTCATCTCTTTGATTCCCCTCTCAAATGAAACAAAACAACCCAAGCACACATACAGTAATAACATGATGGCTGTATTGAATTTTAAAGATCAGTTCTTTCATTTTATGGATGTGAAACACTATGTTACTAGATACCCTTTGGATTACAGTAAATTTGAGTAACAGCACAAGAGAGGCCATACACTTACATGTCATGCATCTCTGGAGATGTGAAGCCGTAGACCAGAATGGAAACCATTCTTGTGTCTTATTTCCTACTTTCCTCTGGGGAACTTCAACAAATCCCATGTAGCTAAGCCTCACTTTGCTTCCCCCTATAGCGGAGGTTATTTCGTAATGGTCTGCATTAATTCTGCATATGGGCGTAGGGAGAGAGAAGAATGGAGAAAGGAAACGAAAAAGAGGGAATGGAGCACGCCTGCAAACGTAGCCACATGTTGGACCTCGAAGGCCCCCTCATTGCGGCTGTCAGACTGTGGGGTTCACAGGATGGCGTCTTGTTCCCACAGCGCAATAGAGGATGAGAGATGCCTGCAGAGGTTCGTTCGGCACCATGCATGTGATATTAATACTGAGGGGTCGAGGCGTTAGGACGACTGCACACCCATGCCTAGAAAACCACAAATAGAAAACCACTGATTACATACTCTCCAAAAGAAACCTCTGGGCGAAAGAGAGGTATCACTGTGTTCAGTCTTGTTGGAAGTGTTAGGGACTCTTTCTACTTAAGTATGCTGTGGACTTTTTCATATTCTTATATAATTCGCAACATACCTCTACTAAAGGTAGTCTTATCACCGCTTAGATCCACCTTAGACAATTCCCATGATTCTCTGTGCTGCAAAGTTATTCTTATCTATCACAGTTCACCTTAAACCAACTCTGACTCTCTCTCTCTCTCTCGTTCTCTCTTTCACATTGGCTCATAATTGGTTCCAGAAACCTGGAACGGTCTCCAGCGAGCTGCGCTGCATCATAACATTGTGAAGGTCAGTGGTCCCTCCCTTCAGATGACTGACTTTAAATGACTCCATCATTTAAATACACTTTGCAACCCCCCAAAAAAGTTTTCAGAGGCGGACGGAAACAAGTTTAGCTTCAGAGTGATGTGTGACGACCCATCTCTTGTCCAGTTCGCTTAGCTATATCAGGCTTCAGTGATTCTGGAGAATATCCAGACTTTCCCTTTGAATTTAACTTAAACAGCCATCCAAATATACACACTCAAGCAACATCATATATTATGCCTCGTAACAGCAATAACGCAAGCCATTTTGTATATTACACTCATAACATTTCGAGTCTATGTTCCATCTATGTTCCATCTTCATTGTGGACAGCTGAGCGTATACCCACTCAAGATGCAATCCCTAAAAAAAGATAAAGCAACACAGCAGTGTTCTGAGGCAGCTGTGGAGTGTAACCTTGGCTTTCATGAGCTCACGGCAGAACCGGAGCCAGACCAGTGGGATCTTGGCTCACTCCTGGGCTCTTGGACAGAGTGTTCAGAATGCGTTAGGAGCTTCCACACTCTCACCCACTCCCATATGGTGTGCGAATCTGGCTTAAGCGCATGTTTGAGAACTAAAAAAACCTCCCATATGTGTGTCTGTTTCTTTTCATTTGCTTCCAAACCCAACAGAAGCCCATCTTCTGTGAATTTAACGTCTTGCGTTTCCTCTCATGTATTACCATAAAGAAAATATAGATTAGAGAAATTTTATCAAATAGATTCCATGCCTTCTGTATCTTGTCGACACAATTAAAGAACATGCATGCAGTGGTGTTTTACATAATAATATATTTGTTTACAAAGTAGAGTGAATTAAGGTAAGTGGCCTAATTTAAACAAATTCAATTACCTAAATATAAATCTGTATCGGGCTGTTTTTTTTTTTTTTTTTTTAACTGAACTGATCCTAAGCTTGATTCTTTTATTTATTTATGTATTAATTAATTTATTTTTTACATAAGCTGTGTATGCACCCTCAAATGAGTTTACCAGCCAACATTAAAAAGAAAAGAATCTCAATGTAAAAGAAGCTCAATGTAAGTGCATGAGTTTTGGGTGCGTCTCAAACTAAATCTGCACCCTGGTTCGGTCAGGGCACTGATCAGGGAGTCGGACATTTAAGGGTTGCCTCAATAGCAAAATCCTTCCAGTGCACGGATACATTCGCTCCTTAAAAAGTCTCACATTACACAGTGAAAACCAGGGAGCATTGATGCTCATTGCTCACTATGCTCACTATGTTCTCTATGGAAGTTCTGAGCCAACTCACTACACAGAATGACATACGGTAGATGTTTTTTTTTTAAATACTAACCTAATTATATTTCAGCATAAACATGCATCGCTAGACATCTAATGAACATAATCTAGCTAACAGTAGTGATGTTGTACAATGTAGACATTGTGAAAGAGAGTCATCAGTGTCCCAAGGTGTAGTGATTGGCTCACTACACATTAGGGCATTTCCTTACTGGAAAAGAGGGACCCTCATGACTTTTTGTCCTCACTGTCCTTACCAGTGCCCGAATTAGTGTACACGATAGACTGATTCACAACCTCGGAAGCTAGAGAGCTGATTTGAGACACATACACAAAGGCACAGGCAAGAACCCTGGTTCACTACACATTGTGACAGTAATTACTCAATTTCTGGCGATGTGCTGTGAACATTTGTTGTTGGTTAGGAACCTGGGTGTGCTCTTTGATATTAATCTTTCTTTTGAAAGTCACGTTTCTAGTAAAATCTCATTCTTCCATCTTAAAAAAAAAATATTGAAATTACATAATTTGCTCTCAATGACAAATGCGGAACAATTAGTTCGTGCATTCATGACATTAAGGCTATTATTATAATGCTCTTATGGGTGGTTGCCCTGCAAATAAACTACAGCTGGTCTAAAACACAGCAGCTCGAGTTCTTACCAGAACCAGGAAGTATGACCATATTAGCCTGGTTCTGTCAACACTGCATTGGCTGCCTATTAAACGTCGTATCAATTTTAAAATATTGCTGATTACTGAAAGCACTAAATGGTTTAGCTCCCTAGTACTTGAGCGAACTGTTAACTCATTATAGTCCTTCGCATCAATTGCAATCTCAAAATTCCGGCCAGTTGATAATACCTAGATTATCAAAATAGACTCTTGGCGGTAGATCCTTTTCCTATTTATCACCAATCTCTGGAACAATCTTCCAAACATTGTCCAGGAATCAGAAACACTCTGTCAGTTCAAATCTAGACTAAAAACATATCTAGTTGACCTAGCATACACATAAACTTATATAATTCAATGTTAGGCAGCATACTGTAGATTCATAGATTAGGTCAGCCGAAGAACTCTCCCAGGAACCGGGAGGACCACTCCGGAACACTCCCCATGAAGCCTGGTGTACTCGTTACATCATAAGAAGAATGACATCTACGCTAATATTAGTCTCTCTGTTTATCTCTATGTACGGACAAAACCGGAAGACAATACAATGTTTAATAAAATCATAGTTTTTGTTGTTTTTAGACCTAAATGTATTTTCGATGCTTCAAAACATTCTAACTAACCCACAAATGTCACATGAACTCGACAAGGACAGTACAATATACCGTACATTTATTGGTATTGGTATTGTCTGTGTAATGTTTTGTTAGCTTTGTCTTGTCTGGGGGACTACGGATGAAAAATAGCCTCTGGCTAAATCCGGTACAATACATTAAATGGTAATTTTATGTTAAAAATTGTGCATGGTCCCTTCGTAAATAAATAAAGAATACATACAAAGAATACATACATTTTCAATGGAGGGATAGAAATCTCTCGGACTAAATGTAAAATTTCTTAAACTCTGTTCCGCAGATGAACAGAGGTCTTACTGGCTTGGAACGACATGAAGGTGAGTCATTAATGACATTATTTTCATTTTTGGGTGAACTAACCCTTTAAGATATTCACTGAACTGTACAGTTTGACCTTTTCTCCCTACCATGACTAGCCTGGATGCCAGCCCGAACCCCGCCCACAACATTTTTTGGTCGGGAAGTTCGGTCTGGACTCGATCCATTGAGGAGAAATTATGATCAGTCAAAAAATGAACGGGCCAATCAGATTGCCAGGGCGGGCTTTTTACGATGATGGACAGATGATCTGCAGGGACATAATCATCACGTTACCAAAGAGAGATGACTGCAGCTGGAGAATTGAGATGTATAGATTCCACTGTCGCTTCTGTTGTAAAATAAATTTACAGCGCATTCATTTTAATAGACGAACAGAAAACTGCAATCAAGGCATTTGTCGAAAGGAAAGAATTTTTTGCCACCCTTCCAACATGATTCGGCAAAAGTGTAACTTATCAGCTGGCTCTGACGGTCGCTAAGAAGATGGGACGTAATGAAAAGCCTGTGGTCGTTGTGGTTTCTCCTTTGGTCGCTCTCATGGAGAAGTAAGTAAAAGAAACAACACTCGTTATTTTATTTCTGAAATAAGTAAGTTCGGTAACACTTTAGAATACGGTTCCTTCGTTAATGAATAACTACACAAGAACTAATGAGTAACACAATATTAACAATCTAGTAACTATTATTAACTAACAAGAAACTCTGATTAACAAACTAGTAAGTAATAGCGCACAGACAGAAGTGGTAGTTCACTATTAAGTAATCAATAACTACTATTTTTTTAATACTTCCCAGAGAACTACTGAAAAAGTTTATTAACAATCTAGTAACTACTATTAACTAAAATAAATTCTTATTGACGAATTAGTAAGTAATAGCTCACAGATGAAAGTGTTACTAGATACTTCTGTGGGAATTACCAATTATTTGGATTCGTATTATAAAGTGAAGATCATTGGAACTAACTAGTAATTACTCAAGTGTTACTAAAGACATTTTCTAAAAGTATACTAAAGTTCACCAAAAATCTCAAACGGTTGCACAAATCATGACTAGATTATGTAGTAACACTTGAGTAATTACTAGTTAGTTCCAATGATCTTCACTTTATAATACGGATCCAAATAATTAGTAAGTAATAGCTCACAGATGAAAGTGTTACTAGATACTTCTGTGGGAATTACTAATTATTTGGATTACTAAGTATTAAAAAAATAGTAGTTATTGATTACTTAATAGTGAACTACCACTTCCGTCTGTGCGCTATTACTTACTAGTTCGTTAATCAGAGTTTCTTGTTAGCTAATAATAGTTACTAGATTGTTAATATTGTGTTACTCATTAGTTCTTGTGTAGTTATTCATTAACGAAGGAACCGTATTCTAAAGTGTTACCGTAAGTTCTATAGTTGAAAACTGTGCAATGCAAAGGAGCTGACTTACTGAGTTGCTCTGATTGGTTGTAGGTCTACCGACTATCCAATTGAGTGCAGAGTTTTTGTTTTTCCTGGTCTGGTTAAGACACGCCTCATAATCAAAGCCCTACGGAGCGGTATCAGACTTATATGACTAGAATATGTCAGAATATTCTGACTAGAATATGAGTATGACGAAGTCAGGCTATACCATAACACTTAATCCATAAATAGTTAGATATGCCCTCTGGCCGGTGCCAGACCACAATCAATTAGCCAATCCTCATATGACCACATCTCCAATCACATTCTGAAAAACCCCTAAGGGGCTCTTCAAAAACCACACAGTAAAGAGGACAAAAGGCACTGCTCAATCTGTCACCGTGCACTTACTGAAAGAGCTCTGTGGTCGGGAGGCTCATAAATTTACTAATAGAAGGCTAAAATTCAAGTGGAACTTCCAAAGTGCTAGCAGACATTTTGTCCTGCTCATTGTATTTAACTCTGGAGGAAAAGACTGTTGGATTCAAGCTCTAAGTAGCACTATAATCTGGAGGTTGTGCAGATTATACATTAATCCTGTCAGCCCAAGGCCCTGACCAATGTGGTCATGGTCAGAGAAAAATGAAAGAAAAAGAAAGTAAAACAGTAAAAGGAAAGAATTTATTGACACTTCCTCAGTCTCGTCCATGCCTTTGGTGCAGCTATATGCTTTTTTCTTTTCTTCTTTTTTTGAACAATTTCCCTGTTTGTAGCACAGACAGGACATCAGCGTGGAATAGGTTAAACAATCTATGATTGTTATATGATTAATATGATTAGAGGGAATATGATTATCCTCTTGTGCTTAACCCCTTCTTAAAGGGTTAGTTCACCCAAAAATGAAAATTAAGTCATTAATTACTCACCCCCATTCTGTTCCAACCCCGTAAGACCTTCGTTCATCTTCGGAACACAAATAAAGATATTTTTGATTGAATCTGAGAGCTGGATCAGTCCTCCATAGACTGCCTGAGGGACTGGCTCTTGACGGCCCATGAAGTCATTAAAGAAAAGGTTTAAATATTCCATGTGCCTACAGCGGCTCAATTATAAGTTTATCAAGCGACGAGAATACTTTTTATGTGAAAAAACATAAATAACGACTTTATTCGACTATTACTTCCTTATGGGCGCATGCGCGAGAACTGAGACGAGGACGTTCTCCTTCGTCTACTTCTTGTTACCGGCTGCTCACCGCTTAGGAGTTTTACCGCCACCTACCGTATAAAATGATGATCCATATATAAGGCGCTCTGGATTATAAGGAACACTGTCGTTTTTTGAGAAGATTAGGCTTTTAAGTGCACCTTATAGTGCGGAAAATACGCTAATTGAAAAGCGTATGTACAGCGCGCATCTTCCTCTGCTTGTAAACAGAAAGTTTTGCGATTCCAGCTATATCAGCACATCATCTTATACGGTAGGGGGCGGTAAAACTCCTAAGCGGTGAGCAGCCGGTAACAAGAAGTGGTCGAATGAGAACGTCCTCGTCTCAGTTCTTGCGCATGCGCCAATAAGGAAGTAATGGAATAGTCAAATAAAGTCGTTATTTATGTTTTTTTTCGCACAAAAAGTAGTCTCGTTGCTTGATAAACTTATAATTGAGCTGCTGTAGGCACATGGAATATTTAAACCTTTTCTTGAATTACTTTATGGGCCGTCAAGAGCCAGTCCCTTAGGCAGTCTATGTAGGACTGATCCAGCTCTCAGATTCAATCAAAAATATCTTTATTTGTGTTCCGAAGATGAACGAAGGTCTTACGGGGTTGGAACAGCATGGGGGTGAGTAATTAATGACTTAATTTTCATTTTTGGGTGAACTAACCCTTTAAATGATAAAACATGCATTAAAAGATGGCAGCAACATGTTTTCATGTACACATCTTTGACAGAAACCTATGGGTTTGCTAAGATTTATGGTATAGTGTTGCCCATAGTGTTGGCATATGCAATTTGCACTAATCTCCGCCTACCAAAATTACAAAAAAAATTTAATTGGTAAAAAGATTCAGCTTTTGGTGCTACCGACCCAAGTTCAAATCCCCTTTTCCCTTCTCATTATTCTCCATTTTTCCATTAGCAAATCAGCTCGAAGCAGCATTTATTTAAAAAAGAAAAAAAAAGAAAAGAAAAGTGGAAATAAATTGCCAAACTGGTATATAATAGTAGGAACAAAATGTTTAATGGGTAAAAGTGTAGGGGAGGGATTTGGGGTCATAAGGCAGCATCCATTTATGATCTTTATAAATTGAATAATTTACATTGTATGTGATAATATTGGATATCATTTTAAAATGTACTATAAACTGAAGTGCAAATAGTGTCTGCGCATTCTCTGTGAGACAAACCACCATTATAGAATATTAGACCCTCTAATTAAGAATAAAAAAAGGAAAGAATGGACTCAATAGCAGTACACCTCGTCCTCCTCCCCAAACATAGGCCGTAAAATTCAGCAAAACACCGGCAACACCGTGAGTCATCATGGGACAGCTAGTGGAGTATGATGGAATGGAGGAAGATCGCATCCAACCTCCCACCACTGAGGAGTCTTTTTGACTTAGAAGAATATGCTTACCTCACATGCCCACTGGTTCAGTCCAGTTCAGAATCTCCTGTGTCCCTGCTGGTTCCGCCCAGCCCGATGTCTTCTGTTTCTCCAGAGTTCCGACCCAGCCTCTCTTTCCCACCTCCTCTTCAAAAGTCAGCCAATCCGTCAGCCCTTCTCTGCTAGTTCACTTCAACCCCTTGTCTACTCCTCTTACGCAACTATATTGTGTGGATTTGCCTCAGTCTTCACTCTTCACATAGCCATGAGGATCCCCCAGCTTTGCCTCCAGCCACTGATCCCATCATTCCAACTCGGTGTGTCGACCTGACTACTTCACTTTGGCTCCTCCCTCCCTCTGCTCCACCAGATACCACCATTCTTGGGACTCCACCGGGCTCCCTTGCCCATCCGGCTCTGCCTTGATAACCCTCACCCTCCCTCCTCTTTTGGACTTTGTTTACAGAGCAGGAACACTTATAATAACTATTTACACTAAGTACAAAAAATACTGCTAATTAATACTATTTGAGCTTATAGCAATTTTTTTATTTATTTATTTATTTTTGCTATTTACACTTACAACCCTAAGGTAGCTAAAGGACAGTGGTGAGACTAAACATATAAATACAACAAAAGCAACTATTTTTGAAACACATATGTAGAAAGGAAGGAGATACACAACATTGACATTGTTTTTTTTTCTGTCAATACAATAAAATAAATCACAATTATTTAATAACATTATCTTTTTAATCTCATTATTTTTATTTTACCACTTTAGAAATCAGGATAAAGAATAAAAGAAAATGTGTGTAAATTTAAAAATTACTATTTTAACATTTACAGTGGTATGAATAAGGTTTGGCACCCATGCTAAAGTTGCCTAAAAAGAGGAATAAAAAAATCATCTTTTGGATATTGATCTTAATGCCTTAATTAGAAAAATGAGGAAAAGTCCAACCTTTAAGGACACCAATTTTCTTTGTGAATGAATAATGTGTCATAAATAAATAAATGTGTTTCCTTAAAATACAGGGTGCATAAGTCAGGGCACCCCTATGTTAAATTCCCATAGAGTCAGGCAGATTTTTATTTTTAAAAGCCAGTTATTTCATGGATCCAGGATAATATGCATCCTGATAAAGTTCCCTTGGCCTTTGGAATTAAACTATCCCCACATCATCACACACCTTCCACCACACCTAGAGATTGGCATGGTTTTACTTCAGTTAGCCTAATAGCTGGTTTGATTTGCATTGAAAGATGATCTTCTGGAAAGTACCCCATGCCAATCTCTAGGTGTGGTGGAAGGTGTGTGGTGATGTGGGGATATTTTAATTCCAAAGGCCAAGGGACCTTTATCAGGATGCATATTATCCTGGATCCATGAAATAACTGGCTTTTAAAAATAAAAATCTGCCTGACTCTATGGGAATTTAACATAGGGGTGCCCTGACTTATGCACCCTGTATTTTAAGGAAAAACATTTATTTATTTATGATACATTATTCATTCACAAAGAAAATTGGTGTCCTTAAAGGTTGGACTTTTCCTCATTTTTCTAATTAAGGCATTAAGATCAATATCCAAAAGATGATTTTTTTATTCCTCTTTTTAGGCAACTTTAGCATGGGTGCCAAAACGTATTCATACCACTGTAATTAATGTTTTAAGGGCCTAAAAAAATTTGGGAACTGATTGAATCAAAAAAGGTTGGCTTTACATAACATACCACACTGAGGCCAGGTGATTGGAGAGGAGGAGGGGTTCAAAAAGTGATATTGCATCAGCCAAGGAGGGTTTTTTCCCCCAGATGCATAGTAAGTTATTATATTTCCATTAAAGAAGATAAATTATGATTCAAACACTATTTTAATCAATGCATGAATGAACTGCACAAAATAAGGAAAAGAAATTAAGTAAATAAGGTTAAAAAAAGTCAAAACAAACATGTCTAGCCACATTTAGGAGGTTGTGTCCGTGGTGTATTCAAAGCATTTAGTGGAAATGTTGGTCATCTTTGATTAAAGGGAACCCCTGGGCTCAGCAATTGCACACTAAGAAACACATTTACACATAAAATCTCTGACTCAGTCAGGAATGGCCGACTTTAAGCCAAAATCTACAGAAGTGTTGTGCTAAAACCAATGGTTCGAGCCATAGAGAGCTGATCCATTTGAACAATTCCACACTGTTGCGTCATATGGCCAGATCTGAGCTGTGAGTAGGGCTGGATTAGAAAAGTGCCCTGGCCATACTCACAAAGGACAGATTATCAACAGAGTAACTAATAGGTTTTCAGTCGGTGCGACCAGCCGTGTTTACAATTATCAAGCACAGGTTTCCATTTCAAAAAGGTTTGTTTATCCACAAATAGTTAAACTTTTGCTTGACTGAATCTGACAGTTTATGATATAAAATAAAGTTCCTCACATTGCAAAGAGGATTTGGTTTCTTCAACATCCCAACGGGGTACACACAGGGATGTACAACATCAGTATTAACATTATTACAGGTGGGTATGGCAGGTGAATAGAGGAGGTAAGTAGGGCGGGAAGTCAGTGCATCTTAGGGTAAATGACCAGGTCAGACAATGATGTGAGGGGGATGATGGTAGATATAGGGTGTGTTGATGAGGGAGTGTTGGTGCAGTGAATCTGTGTTTGGGTGATTATCTGCAGCCGGTGGTGATGGCTGATTGAGTGCAGGTGGGGACCAGGAGGGATGCTGGGAAATGTAGCCATCCAACGTGTGGTCAAAACGGCCCAAAACATCATTGGTGCTAAATTGCCCTCAATACAAGACATTTACTTTAAGCGATGCCTACGAAGGGCAAGATGATATTATTAAAGACACTTCTCATCCCATCAATGGACTATTTACTCTTCTCCCATCTGGGAGACGATATAGGAGCTTTCGCTGTCGTACGAGCAGATTTAGGAACAGTTTCTGCCCATCTGCGGTCAAGATGTTAAACACTACCTCTAATTTCTGAGACATTGCACTGAGCCCTGCAACTGCACTATTTATTTATATTTAAATATTGTAACTATAACTTTTTATGTTTCTTTTAAATTATTACTACTGTTTCCACTTCTGGTCAGATGCTAACTATGTTTCGTTGGCTTTGTACTTTGTATTTTGTCAATGACAACAAAATGAATCTGAATCTGAATCTAGTGTTGACAGGTTACTGAGCTGGTGACTGTAACAGAATCATGTTACATTCTGGTTTTCTGAACAATTTAAAGGGATAGTTCACTTTGAAATTAATTTTTGATATGTTTAACTTACCTCAAGGGCATCCAAGATGTAGGTGTCTTTTTTTTCCACAGTATTTTCATTTTTGATATGTTTCTGTCAAACCGTTGTTGTCTATCCGTCATATTGTATAATGCAGGTTTAGGGGGTCCACACTTGGTACACCTCAAAGACCATGCACAGAGAAGTCCAAATGGAACATGATAATAACATGTTAATGACTCGTAAATGTAAGTACACATTGATGGCCTAAGACATGAAACGGGCGGTTTGTGTGAGAAAACAAACAGTATTTATATCGTTTTACCTCGTGTAACCACAGCCATGTCCAACTGATCCAAAGGCACGGGGGCTTCGGTCTGCGCATGCGCCGGATGTGATCGCTTGCATGTACGTCACTCATTGTTTACACAGAGTTTTACCTTTCACTAAACATATTTATAGATATACAGGAAATCGCAATAGAAGCCAATTTCGATATATCTAAATATGTTCACAGTGAAAAGTAAAACTATCCCTTTAAGACAAATAGTTTTTTAGGAAATGAATAAAAAATTAACAAGATCATATTGCATCTACTGTTCCTTTTTGTAGATGTATTTTTTTGTCTACGTATGTATGTATGTATGTATGTTTTTTTTTTTTGTTTTTTTTTTGAGTTTTGTCTTTGGTGCTGTCATTACTTCAGATTCTTATACATGAAATTATTTTGTTGTGCTGAAACTAATGGCCTCCAGAGCTCATTGCACTGCAAACTCACATTCAAGTGTAATTGCCAGAAAGATTGCTATAGCTACTGATAACTGGCAATCTGTTTCATGTTATTCAGCTTTGCAGGTGCAATTTAACAATGTGTTGATTCTTAATGTATTCTGTTGTTTTGTGACATTGAAGTGGAAATAATTGAACTCTTCATTTTCTTTTAGCAAAAGATTTTTGCTTTACAGCCATATTGAAACAGTGTTCTCTAAACAGAAGATAAAAAAAAAACAATCTTTGAATAGCCTATACATGTTTCAGTTAAAAAAATAAATAAAAAAATCTGCAGCTGATCATTCAATGCAATACAATTTTAGAAAATTAGCATGTGAGGAAAGTATTTTGTTATTGCTAATAGAACTTTCCACTAGAAAGGTATTTAAACCTAGCCTGGGTTTCCCCATTCTGCCTTGCCGCAGCACGATTTTATTCGCGCTGCTAGGCAGCCTGGATACCATGAACCAAATTTTCCCCTGAAATAGGGAACCAATCACAGAACAGGGAGAGAGCACAGGCACATTTGATAGACATATAGGCGCATTTGACAGACATTCGTAGCACCCAATATACGGCTCCGGGCATTCATAATTCACACGCCTCAAATACATGTAAAATGTATATGTGGTTTCCAGACCACGTTTCATTTTCAATGATACGTGGGCTGGCGTTAGCCAGTTCTAAATAAAAGACCACTATCAAGTGCACAATGACACTGGAGAAAATATGTGTGTAGGATGGCCGTATGCGATGCGAAACGCGTTGGCCTACTTTTTGTCCCTCTCTGCTATTATGGTTTTTCAAGATGGCGGAACAACGTGGAAGTCTCCCATGTATATAAAGATAATGAATTCTTCGTTTACGAGGATAAGTCAGATAATTGGTAGGTATTTGTACCATTGTCCCTTTAAAGAACATATTAACAAGTAATATTGTGCCTGTTTGTACATTTTTGGCCCCTCTTTGATGCATCCATCACCAAGGCAGGTGATCTACGTGGGTTGGGATTCTCTGTACACATTTTTTATTTTATTTTTTAATCTTCCTTCATTTTTGTACATCTTAGAGCTGACTCACATTTACATTTCTTGTTCTTGTTCTTGTTTAATCACTGGCCAGAAGTATAGACATCAGAGTGAATCAACAACTGTCCCATTTCTGGTTATGCTATCAAAAATTATTATAATAATGAAAGATAATCTTTCCATTTAATACACGCTCTATGTCGCTTTGCAAGAAGGTATTAGATGCAGTATGAATGGCCGATGGTGAAACATATATGAATCCAGGGAGGAGGATTTATGAAAAAAAAATTCATGAAACTAATCTCTCACAGAAAATAAATGATCAAGACATTTGCTATTTTAAACATAAATTTAAACAGCCTGGGATTTCCTATTGTTTGCAATAGATTATTAATCCTACATTGAAAATAAAATTTAGACAAATATATTTAAGCTTCTGTGAGCTTGTGGTTTTTCATGCTGTTGCTCCTGTACATGCTGATCTTTTTGTGAAGGTTTTTAAGAAAATCAGCTGTTTGGTCGTTCCACATGTCAACAGATGGAATGTTCTCTCTCCTTTCAGGCGTTCTGATTTAAATGCCGCAACACAAGCGTTGAGTAAAAACAGATCACGCACACATGAAAGTCAGGATCAGCCAGCGGATCCACTGCGCTGCTGTAACGCAACTATTATAAAGGCTGATTTCAATACCCCCTCCCTACACGCACACAAACGCCCATGCCATATGAGGTGAGGTAGTGTACGAGGGTGGAACTCCCATCTGCTGAAGGCCTGTTGTGGCAGAAGGTGCTGCTAATGAGGCCTGATCTGCTGCTGCACCTGCCACTGATTTAAACACACTCACAAGCACACATACACACACTCACACAGACTCGCTCCCACACTCTCCCCTCCAGGTGTAATCATTGTTTATCTTAACGGGAGAGCCCAGGATTCCGACCTGGGGAATTCATTACTGAACGTAGAAGGCTTCCAGTGATGCCGAACTCTGACCTACCTAAACCCCTCCCCACCACTGCTACTATCCCCGTGAGAAAGAGAGAGAGACCGAGAGACCTACACAAACTCAGAGACATGTGGGGACATCTTTTTGTGTTTCAAAGTTTTGATGGAGCCTATTTTCCACTTCTTGTAAGCAGGTCCAGATGGAACCTACGACTGATTTTTGGGAAAATCAGAGGAATGGATTTAAACGTCGTGAAATGTGTTAAATGGAGATGAGAGATATTCTTAGCTAAAATCATAATCAAATTAGTCAAAATAAAATAATAAAAAAACGTAAAAATACGTGTAGAACTTCATGAATGCTGGCTGTTTCACTTGTGTATAAATCTGTAGAGCTTTAAAAACTGAATAACACAATTTATACAATTTCAAATAGCACCTTTTTCATATTTTGAATTTTTGTGGTCAGTGGGTCCTGCTATATTGCACTGAAAAGCTTTATTAGACTGTTTATGAGTGATATGTCTTCAGAGTGAACAAATAAACATGTTTATTTATTTGTATTCATGTAGGCCTAAACAGTGTTGTGTTTTTATTTGTCAGACCACCCTCAAACAACAAAACAAAAACTTTAAATGTTAACAACTGGTATTACAGTTTTTTTTCGATTGCTAAACCACAGTGGAGCACAACCCAGATAGCAAACTGACATTGAATCAACGTGGAAACATGACATCGAAACAACGTTGATCTGACATTGTTTTGCTCATCGAATTAACGTTGAACCAACGTCAGACGCGTCATTCTTTCAAAACTAACGGAAAATCAACTTGAAATCAACGCGTTGTTTCAACGTTATGAAAGCAAACCAATTTTCGATTTTCATCTAGCTTTGAAGAATGCCGCGTCTGACGTTGGTTCAACGTTAATTCGATGAGCAAAATCAACGTTGTTTCAATGTCATGAGAGACGTCGTTTCCACGTTGATTCAATGTCAGTTTGCTGTCTGGGAACTGGAGCTACATGTGCAAAACTCTACAGTCTGCACAGCAGCAGTTCATGTGGACCAAACTCTAGATCGTTTTTCATTGCTTGAACACAGTTTTCAAAACTCTACACACTTATCCCATGACTTTAACCACAACCTGCACAACACTGTGGATTTACAGCACTTTGTTCAAATGCTAACACACTGCTGTCAAAACTGTGAACCACTCATTCAAAAAAAGAATAAATTTCAGCCTTGTGCCTTTCACACACTGCTGACTTTCAAACAATTTCAGCTGAAAGGATGAAAACTTGTGGCCTAATGCTTGAGAGAGGCAGGGTTACAATATTACAGTATGTACATTTAGATTCTACCTTTTTTTCTCATTACCGTAATTCTGTAAATTACTACAGACTATTGAAGCAAACTGCTAATTTTCAATTGTTATGTTCTAAAAATGTCAAAATATCAAATGAAAAAATGGCACTGTTTTCTTTGAAGAAAATATTACTTTGTATGAAGTCTGAAATTGTTGAAACTGCAAAGATGAAAAGTTTGGATTTTCTGCATTGGTGTTTGATGCTACTGTTTTTCCTCTCAGTGTGTTCTGAGTGACCGTGTGTGTTATCTCAGTGAGGGTTGTGCATGGTGTTGTGCACACTGAGCCTGTTTTGAGCCATATGTTAAGAGTTGTGCTCAGGTGACTGTTGGTAATGCAGACTGTAGTTAGAGTTTTGCACATTTAGCTCTAGTCGTGCTCACTGTCGTTTAGCAATCGAAAAAAACTGTAATAAGAATTCCTATTCTGCTACAAGCTGATGTCTCGAAACCAAGCATAAAAGTTTTTGTATTTTTTTGTTTCTCTTCTAGCAATACATACTGTATCTACCTGTATTTACAAAATGAATTCAACCACACTGTAAAAATTTTTGGTTTAACTAAAATTAAGTAACCTGGTTGCCTTAAAATTTTAAGTTCTTTGAAATGGAAAAATTGAGTTAATAGAATGAAGGAGATTGATTTAATCTTCAGAAACTCAAAATTATGGTATCTGAACGACATTAATTATTTAAGTTGATTTGACAAAAGAAAAAAAAATGTTGTGATGACAAATCATGAAAAAATATTTTTTTTACAGTGCATAAATGCTTAAATGTGTTGAACTAGTGTTTCTCCAAAGTGTAAGGACAAAATCCCCCTTTGGGATCATAATCAAGTGCTGTATGGCTACGAGTAATAATCAAATGTCTAGGCATACTTTTGAGCAGCACAAAATTACTGTAACTCTTAGGCTACATTCCTTAGCACAAAAATGTCTGAAGACAAAAATAAACAATCTGACACGTCTAATTCTGGTAATTAGAAAAGAACCATATAGTGTCAAAAAATAAAAGATGTTCTGACCTCATAACATTATCAGCTCATAAATCAAACACCTTAAACAACGGCACACACAAGCTGTGCTGAAGCGCCAGTGAGAGCTTGAGAACAGGGCAGCAAAAGACAACCGCAGGTCTCAAATTAGCTTATTAGCTCTTAGTATTTAAATTTATCCGCATCTCACCTACTCACTGGACACAAAAACAATGTCAGTGAGTTGTGCAGTGCCAAGTGTAGCTACTTTGTATGTAGAGATGGGGACTGCCCTCTGCTGGAATAAAGTATGTAGACTTGTGATGTCTGCACTGGGTATTTAAAGAGGCTTATCTAATAATACAGTTCAGAGAGACTTTGGGAGGTTCTGGGATATTTTTGCATTTGTACACTAATCTCTACCGTGCCACAAACACAACTGGGAAATCTCAATCTATTACACAACCTTAAGCTGATTTACTCTGATGAGAAGTAGCCTATTCGTCAACAGAAGTATTCAATTTTGAATGTAACTGTGCATATAAAACTGTGCAGGAAATTGTATGGACAGTATTTCTTTTATGTCATATCGTGTTCATACGTCTTCCATTGAATGCATTGCTCCAAACATTGTTCATTTTTCCAGCACTGCGACTGTACACGCAGTGAGTTGGTGATATTCATGCGGTGAGCTCAGATTTTGGCATGCTGGGGTTTGGCTCCTGAGCGCAGTGTTAGAGATGCTGACAGTGTGACTGAGCACTTCTCAAGGACAGAAAGGACAGACACATTAGAACTGGCATAAATCTGGCCATTGAGGTCTCTACACCTCTCTCTCCTCTAAAATGAATGGCACATTTTAAATTACAGAGTTGAATAACTGTGCCTCAATGCAGGTTCGTCTCAGAGACCTTTTAATTAATTGTATCAATTGAATCAATTTCTTGACCTTTACAAGCGAGTAGTTCCCCCCAAAAATAAAATTCTGTCTTCATTTTACTCACCGTTATAACTTTATTTATTGACTACAGGTATTTGCAGAAAATATTGACTTCCACTCTAGAACGCACATGACAGAACTAGATTTGTCAGCAAATCCTTTATTTGAGTCAAATCTTTTCCATGAATGATTTAGTCACTTATCATTTTGATCCTGTCACTGAGGTCAACTGACTGCTAATTAGGTCACAATGGGAGTGTTTTGAATAGTGACTTGCTCTGTTCATCACACAAAACATATCATGGTTTCAGAATACTTGGAATTTAGTGAATTTTAACCAGTTTTTATGAGACCTTTAATGGTGCTTTTGCATATTTTTTTTTTTTTTTTTTTTTTTTACAGACCCAGTACTCATTCACATCCATTAAAAAAAATGAGACAGATATATTCAAATATTCATATTTTCCACTAAAGAAATGAAGTAATAATGTATATGTTTGGAACTACATGAGGGTAAGTGATACAGACTTTTACTTTTTGGGTAAACAATCCTTTTCCACACCATTGACTAAATGAGGTGTGGGGGGAAAATCTATATTTTAACATTTTGCGATATTTTACTTCAATATACTCTTATCAGTATATAGTAAAATAAGATAAATATTTGAGGTTCATTTTTACATTAATACCTTTGAGAAAGAGGAGGTTAACTAGCATACAGAACAAGAAGACAAAACGCATTACGTCATTGCAGTCAAAATTATTTGTATAATGCAGATCCAATAAAGAATCACTATATTTTTGTATCATGACCCAGAGATCAATATAACATTGATGTCAGGTGCCTGCAGATTCCCACCCCCTTAACCAAACCCTCCTAGACGCCATTGTATTATTAAGCATTTGATCCTGAACCATGGTGAAGGGACGAGCCACTGGAAGCACTACAACTCCAACCCATGGCATAGCACGTCCCATCACCAAAGAGCTCTTCAATTAGAACCCAAAGCCCATATTCATAATCAGCTGCCGCTTGGTGAAGAGGAAAGAGAGAGAGAGACAGAAGAGGAGGGGGACCAGCTAACGAGCCCTTTGTGGAGCCTGATCTGCTCACAATAAAACAAGAGAGAAACGTATGACTTCTCAGGGCCCAAGTCCTCCATCCAGCGCTAACGTGCCTCCAGGCAGGCGCTCGAAGAACAATCAGGCCTGATTTCCAATTCTACGCTCATTAAGATGAGAGTGCGTTCGCACAGAGGGGAGGACCAAGGGGGGGTATCTGTGTGTGTGGGACAGCGGCTGCGTTTGGGTCTCTTGAAGGCCTGGGAATCTTGACTCTCACAAGGTTGAGTGATTAGTCTTGGACCTCAAAGCCTGGGAGCGCACGGGTACAGCTCGGAACTCATAATGATACCCAATATTCCCACCAGCTGTCATCTACCCAACCTGGAGAATAAATTGAATGCACTTAGTGGTTTAGTGCCTTAAAAATGAAAATTCTGTCATTGTTTACGTACCCTCATGTCATTCCAAACCCATTTCAGTCGTTCATCATCGAAACACAACTTAAAATATTAATAATAACAGAATTTTCAAATTTGACGCATTCAAAAAGTTCATAAAGAGGTCGTAAAACTAAACCACAGTGATCAAGGTTAGTAGAAATTTCCCGAAGAGACTTGATCGCATATGATGAAGAGATTTAATTAAGGCATTTATTCACATCTAAACATTAATCAATGAACACATCAGATCCAATATGCTAAACGGATCAAGCATGCTTCTTTGTTGTGCGAGAACCAATGATATTCATTCTTTTGTTATGCAGCATTTGAGCTTCCGCAAGAACCAATGAGGTTTGTTCTTGTGCATCAAGCAAGTACATATGAGCTTCTTTTAACGTTTGTGGATCAATGTTTACATGTGTTTATGTTTATGAACCTACATTCAATCTGTTCATCATACAAAGTGATAGTTTCTCTTCAGAAAATTTGGACTAAAATGCTCGATTCATATGGAATCGTTGTACAGATCGTTCATGAACTATATGAAACGACAAATGGTAGTTAAAATAAAATATCTGGTAACACTTTATAATAACTACACATTAATAATCATTAGTTAAGCATGCGTAAACAGTTAATTCATCATTCATAAATCATTAATAGACATTAATAAGCAGTTTATAAATACATCTATAAATGCTTTCTTCTTGATTTAAAAGCATATCTATAATTTGTTTAATAATTGTATTTTCTTCCTTTATTAATGATCAATTTATCATTTAAATGAAGAATTGCATTTTTTATAAACCAGTTATTTAAGAGTTTTCAGTGGTTCATAAGATTATTTAGAACATGTAAGTAAATGATTAATAAACAATTTAAATGTACATTCATACATATTATTATTCAGACATATAGTGATGGTTACTGAGTGTGTTTAAATGCTTTACTGACATGTATTTATGCTGTAATTCAGGGTTAATTCAGGTAGTTATAAAGCATTTAGTAGTGGTCAGTTAACTATGTTTGTGAGCTCATCTAAAGTGAGGAGTATTTATGCCTTGTAAACCATTTATAAAGGAGATTTAAAGGCTGTTAAATATTTCTATGTTCTGTATCACTGTGTTGTGTAAGTTACATTTTACTGTTTAGGAGATTGACGAGCCTTTAAATCGTCTTTATAAATGCTTTACAAGGCATAAATAGTCCTCACTTTTGATGAGCTCACAAACATAGTTAACTGACCACTACTAAATGCTTTATAACTACCTGTATTTACTACATTTACTTACACTTTCTAAGTGATCTTATGAATGACTGACAACTCTTAAATATTTGGTTTGTAATTAATGCTATACTTCATTTAGAAATTATTAATTGATCATTAACAAAGTGAAAATACAATTATTAAACGCATTATAGATATGCTTTTAAATCAAGAAGAAAGCATTTATAGCTGTATTTATAAACTGCTTATTAATGTCTATTAATGCTTTATAAATGATGAATTAACTGTTTACTCATGCTTTACAAATGATTAATAGCGTGCAGTTATAAATATCGGTAACACTTTACAATAAGGTTCATTAGTTAACATTAGTAAATGCATTAACTAACATGAACTAACGATGAGCAATGCATTAGTTACAGTGTTTATTAATCTTTGTTAATGTTAGTTAATACAAGTACAGCTGTTCATTGTGCGTTCATGTTAGTTCACAGTCCATTAACTAATGTTAACTAATACAACCTTTGATTTTAATAACGTATTAGTAAATGTTGGAATTAACATTAACTAAGATTAATAAATGCTGAAGAAGTATTGTTCACATATTGTACATGTTAACTAATGTAGTTAACTAATGTTAACTAATGAACCTTATTGTAAAGTGTTACCTAAATATCTTCATTTGTTTCGAACATGAACGAATTTCTTACTGGTTACTGGATTAAATGCTTGGGGAAGGGACAAGGGCCTCGCATTACGAAGTCAGTCAAGTCAGTCGAATGAAATCCAGCGACAGGAAGCAAACCAAAGCTCGCAGGTTATCAGCCCCCTTGTCATAGAGGACAGGAGGGTTTGCACAGTTAGTGATGAACCTATTGATACTTGTGAACCCGTTCAAACTAACCAGCATAAGAGAGAAAAGAACCTCAACGGGCATAGGCCTGGAGTTAGATGGCCTAGCTTGTGAGTAAACTTCATGGGACACAGTAATTACAGATTTATGCTTTGCATTGGAAATATTAACTACAGTTGAAAAGAAGCTGGATAAATTTGGGGACATCATTTACGCATATGGAAGTGAGAGGTTTGGTGTGGAAAAAACGAAGGAAAAAGTAAACTACTCCTAAAATGTCTAGGTGGCAGCAGAACATTGAAGAGTTAGTGGTAACACTTTAGAATACGGTTCCTTCGTTAATGAATAACTACACAAGAACTAATGAGTAACACAATATTAACAATCTAGTAACTATTATTAACTAACAAGAAACTCTGATTAACGAACTAGTAAGTAATAGCGCATAGACGGAAGTGGTAGTTCACTATTAAGTAATCAATAACTACTATTTTTTAATACTTCCCAGAGAACTACTGAAAAAGTTTATTAACAATCTAGTAACTACTATTAACTAAAATAAATTCTTATTAACGAATTAGTAAGTAATAGCTCACAGATGAAAGTGTTACTAGATAGTTCTGTGGAAATTACTAATTATTTGGATTCGTATTATAAAGTGAAGATGATTAGAACTAACTAGTAATTACTCAAGTGTTACTAAAGACATTTTCAAAAAGTATACTAAAGTTCACCAAAAATCTCAAACGTTTGCACAAATCATGACTAGATCATGTAGTAACACTTGAGTCATTACTAGTTAGTTCCAATGATCTTCACTTTATAATACGGATCCAAATAATTAGTAAGTAATAGCTCACAGATGAAAGTGTTACTAGATAGTTCTGTGGGAATTACTAATTATTTGGATCCGTTTTATAAAGTGAAGATCATTGGAACTAACTAATAATTACTCAAGTGTTACTACATGATCTAGTCATGATTTGTGCAAACATTTGAGATTTTTGGTGAACTTTAGTACACTTTTAGAAAATGTCTTTAGTAACACTTGAGTAATTATTAGTTAGTTCCAATGATCTTCACTTTATAATACGAATCCAAATAATTATTAATTCCCACAGAAGTATCTAGTAACACTTTCATCTGTGAGCTATTACTTACTAATTCGTTAATAAGAATTTATTTTAGTTAATAGTAGTTACTAGATTGTTAATAAACTTTTTCAGTAGTTCTCTGGGAAGTATTAAAAAAATAGTAGTTATTGATTACTTAATAGTGAACTACCACTTCCGTCTGTGCGCTATTACTTACTAGTTCGTTAATCAGAGTTTCTTGTTAGTTATTAATAGTTACTAGATTGTTAATATTGTGTTACTCATTAGTTCTTGTGTAGTTATTCATTAACGAAGAAACCGTATTCTAAAGTGTTACCGAGTTAGTTATACCTCCTTTCCACCGAAAAAAAAAAAAACTGGTTCGGAACTGGTGCTGCTTCAAAGTTGTTTCGGAGTTGGTTCAACTTGCGAACCCGTTCAGAACCTGTTTGTTTTTCCACTGACTAGAGCGCCCAGGGAACGACGTCGTTACGTCACTGTGCACGTTGCTAGAAACGCTTGCAAGTACATTTCTTTGGGATTATCTCTAACTCGTGTAAACTTTAAAAACAATTGAAATATGTAAGTCTTTTAATATTTTTGTTTGATATGTAATCTTTTCTGATAAGTTATGTACCCCTGTCTTGTGTCTTTTTTTCTTTCCATTTATTTGTTCCATATCGTGACTGTTTTCTTCTTTGGTTTTGTTTCAAATAAAAAAAATAAATAAATAAAAACGCTTGCATGTTTCTGCAGTTTCTCCTGGCTTTGCAATGGTCAGAAAATATGCTTAGAACACATCTAAACCCGCCCCAGCCCCCGACGTAAACATGACGTGCTTAAAAAACGGTTCTAGTGCAGCAAAGAGTTGGTGTCGCTTTGGAACCAGTTTTCCCGGCCGCGAACCGGTTCTTTGGCTGTCAAAACACAAAGAACTGGTTCGCGCGTAGGCACCGGCTCCGAACCGGCTCTCAAAATGCTTTGGTGGAAAAGGATTTTTTTAAATGACACAAGGCAGGCCCAGCTCAAAGGAGGAAGCTAGTAGTCAACGAGGTGCAAAAGCAGGAGGATAGGTGTATAAAGTATATGAAGACCATTTCCCAGGCCAAGCAGGGAGAGTCTGGAACAACGCATGATGGGCTGGCAAGACCTTTAGTCAATGGAAGAGTGTAGGATCAGTTTCCTTAACAGGTCAACATATGATGTTCTCCCATCTCCACAGAACCTAAACCTCTGGGTAGGAGAGGATCCCTCTTGTTCTTTGTGTTTATTTTTCCACCTGATATTGCCACCACTAACCTCCAACCAAATATTGTTTTGTGGTCTGGATCAGCACACACTGTTCAACTGATACAGTTGACAATGCCATGGGAGGATGCTGTAGATGAGGCATATGAGAGAAAGAAACTGTGGTATGCTGATCTGGCCACTGAAGCATAACAGCGAGGATGGAGAGTCCAGGTTTATCCAGTGGAAGTGGGTTGTCAGGGATTTGTGGCACACTCTACAACCCGGTTCCTCAAAGACGTCGGATTTAGTGGCCAAGAGTTGCGTCGCAAAGTAAAGAACTTATAAGAAGCAGCAGAGAGGAGCAGCAACTTGCTGTGGTTGAGACGGAAAGATTCCAGCTGGCTGTGTACAGGTCGCCACGCTACGGTTTATTAGAATTCTTGAAAAACTTGAATAGTATAGTTTGCATAGTAATTACAGTTATTATGTTCCTGTGTATATTGCATGAACGAGGGATGGTGTTTGGGCAGATATTGTGTTTTGCGCTAGGCTAGTCGACAAAACACTGAGGACGGAAGGTGCCCCCTTGAAGACCCTAGAGATGTCCCCTGCTCGGCTCAATCCAGAAGGTCGTCATGTTGGTCCACTGGGGAGAACACACTGTAGTTACAGCCATCGTGTGTGCTGACGTGCCAAGTACACTGCAGCCAACGCCGGACAGAACAAGATTCACATCGTAACAGCGTAAACGGATGGAGAAGCATAGTTTACTGTAAAGCTACGTCTTAGTTTGTGCTTATCTTGGTGAAAGCCATGTACAAATCAGCATGAAGTTTTAACATCTACTCTCATGTAATGGAAATGATGACCGACATGAGGGTGAGTAATTGTTTTTCATTTTTAGATGAGCTATCACTTGAAGTGGTTCATGAGAAGGTTTTATAAGAGTGGGTTTTAAATTCGCAAAAGCCGAATCCCTGACATTTTGGGATCTCGAAATCCCGGGCAGACTCATCACAGTGGCTAATAGCTAGTAGCCTAGACTTATTGCTAGTAGACTAGACTTGTTGTTTAACTACAGCGCTCTTTTGCCGGTAGGCGTGGCCTCCTAGGGCAGCGAAGCAAATTAATTCTGGGAGTTGTTGTCTTTCATCCACATAAGCCAAAAATACATTTTCTGGCTTTTCTCAGTCTAGAAAGCTCAAAATTCAAAAATGATTTCATGTTTCTTATATATAAATTACCCATTTTAAATACACATTCATCAGAGGTGACGTATCCCCTTAAGTAATGCCTGGACCACACAATGTCTGTGTGATTAAATCAAATAATTGAGACTTACAGCTTTTAAACCAAGTGCTGAAACAAACCTGATATGCAAATATTAAAGAATCCTCGACTGAAATGACTTCTGCCCAAGAGGGGTCACTATTGTGTCTAGTCCAGCATTCTGTTTATAATTAAGGTTCAAAATCGTTGCCTGGCAACATTGAAAGTCACACACAGACTCTCCGGAGTGGGCAGAGCGGGCACCCGGTCCCAGCCCAGTGGCTGATGACATTGAAAGGGGCGCTGGCATGGTGTTTTGGCTATCTGAGATCTCCAAGAGTGGAGGGGAAAAGTTGGATGTGTTCAAATAAAAGTCTACAGGAATAACACAGCACAGTTAATTTGGCTTAATGACACAGAAAGTATGACCATGAAAAATAAAAATAAAAAAAACTGTGCCAAGTTCTTAGAAATATACTCTTTGTGTTTGTGTTGGTGTCTTATAATAATATGAAAAACAAAACAAACAAACAAAAAAGTGTCAAGAAAATTTTCAATAATGACACTTGCCTTTTGTGTAACCATCAAGTAAAAACTTAATATCTTACACCATGAATACCGTGGTAAATACAATATCTTGCACCATACAATTTATATTCTGTTCTTTTGCTCATAAGCTCTACCTTTTGTGCACCACTGGTCTATTGGTGCAAAACATTCCTGTTTAGTCATATCACTCCATAAAACATTCTTTTAGAACTCCACAGGTCTATTCCAATTAATTTTAGCATATTCAAGTCGGCCTTTAATATTCTTCTTGGCCAAGAGTGGCATTCGGAAAGATGTTTAGTGTTCTTCTTATTCTCTGACTCTGTTTTTTACTCTATTTTTCCTCCTTTCATCAGGTCATCTTACAAGTCTTTTGGCAGTAAATTGAGGGTCTCAGTTGCTCTGATCAAACATTGTATTCCCCTTAATGATACAGAGATTTTTCTTCAACACCCTCAAAGGTTTTCTGGGATGAATTTTAAACTTATGAATAAGGGTGCCAGCTGTGTCTCTGGGAACTTTTAATATTTTGGAAATCTTCTTGTAGTCATAGACTTTCTAATGAAATAAAACAATTTGTCCTCTATTACAAGAGGAGGGCTCTTTTGTGAAAGCTCTTTTGGTTTAGCCATATTTGCTACTCAACTTTAGCACATGCATGGGCTAAATGCCCTAGGGGGGAAAAGTCTATACCAAAATGTAATTAACATACATTTATTTCATACTATTACCACAAATCCATTCACATATTTACTGGCATATCACTTGAAAGTTATTGATTTGAATATTACATGAACTTTATTTGGAGTACGTCTTTATTGCACAATGCTCATTTCTGGAAAACTAAAGTGCATTACGTATAAAATTGGTTGTTCCAATTTAGAAAACTTACCAATTTAGTATACTAAAAGGACATTTGCATGGTACTTATATTAAGTACATAAATATTTAAATGTATTTGTAGTACACTTTGCACAAAATAAATGTATTTCAAATACATTTTAGTATATATTTTTCACTATGGTATATGCACGTGTTACAGCACAAGCTAATTCAGTTTCCAAAGGCTTTTGGACCAACCATAGCATACAAATAAGTGACTTAAAAGTAGCAGTGTTGAATAGGAGTGGAATAATTCTGAAATGGCATGCTGTATACATGGATTTCTCGGCAACGTCATGCCGGGAAGCAGAAAACATACATGTTTCGTGGTTTCGTATAGTAGGCTAGCATAGGGGTGGTGTCTGTAACGTAAACAAGCATATAAAAGCTAAATCGGGCTGTCCCCTATCCAGATGCTTCACTGCTAACATTGGCTACATTACGTTACATTATTACATTACAAGCCTAACATGATAATTCATAAATATATCACAGTAACACTGCGAAATTAAAGACAGACAAACAGATAGGGTTGGGTATCGTTTGAATTTGAACGATTCTGATTCCGATTCCGATTTCTTGTTTCGATTCCGGTTCCTAACGATTCTCGATTCCGATTCTTTTAAGAGGCAGGGTCAAAAAAGTTTAGCTAACCTTGCTAACCAACGGTCTTTCTGAAGGAAACAATCCTTTCTAAAGGAAATACTCCTGTCACAAATACTCCTTCTGTCACAAATTTTGCATTTTGCCGAGATTTCGTTATTTTTATAAAAGTGAAGCCACACTTTGGACCGCTGACGTAAGCTACTAATGTTCGACTCGCGCGGTTATGCCAACACTTCCGGTAGACGCTTCTACGTTGGTGTTGTTCAGCGGTTTCTTCTTCCGCTCGGTGGACTATGAATATCGAAACTAGGAATCGAAATTTTAACTTTTGAACGATTCCGGGAAAAACGAAAAGTTAGTCCCGGTTCCAATCGATACTCGATTCTCGATACCCAACCCTACAAACAGATCCAACTAAAATCACGTTTTGTTGAGTCAGCAGTTACACAATAAATTATAAAGATGAGCTTCATGTTACTGACCCACATACATAATACTACTGTATTATTCTATATATTATACTATATAATATTAAATATATTATTCCCTTTGCATAGAGAAATATTTCAGTAAACCAAGCTAAGGAAAAATATATATAATTGTCCTTTTGGTTCTTGCTTAAAAATAAAATTCAAATGTAGGCCATGTTTCACCATAATGTGCTATTTATATACAAACAAAGCTTATTAATTACTTTAGCTCTGAAAATGTTTTATCCCAAATACAGCTTATAACCCTGCCATGTGAGGAGACATGCATTGCTGTTTCATCTGGCCTGTCTGTGGGTTTCATTTACATACATTCTTGTTCTTGGCAAACACTTTCTTTTTTTTTTTTTTATTCATCTCACCACAGCTGCTGGCCAGCGATACCTGAATGTCTCTCACTCATTCACACAAAGACAGAAGGTGGCACAGGCTGTCCATGTGGGTGAACTGGTGCAAGAGGGCACATGAAACACTTCCCTCCGATTGGCTGCTTTCCTACACTTCTGATAGGATGTGATAGGCCATTCATTACCAAATGATATAAGAGGTTAAAGGACGGACAGGCAAATGGGGAAGAGGGAAATGAATAGCTTAGCAGCGGACCTTTGCTAAGGTCCATCAGAGATGAGTTCCAGCGAGGACCTATTGTCATTCATGATATGCATTCTTAAATACAAATTGCCATTGAAAGCTGATTATTTAGGAAAAGTGAGATCATTGAATGTACTTGACCTCTTGAAGGACAACATTTGGTCCTTAAAAATGGTATTTTCTGTGTCAACAATAGGGCTAGAGAGGTAAATCCTTTCCGTATTTAGGTATAATTCTCCATATCAAATCAATCTAGACACCAAACAGTAACTATCACAAAGATGTGCGCACCGCACGCAGTGAGAGTCAACGGTCAAACTAGCTGAAAAGGAAAGTGAGAATTTAAGGACTATGATCCCTTTCCTCCCACCTCAACGCATGTTAGGACGTCTTGGAACTCACAAGTATTTCACACGCTCTTTCATGTGTAGACAGGAGAGGAACTTTATCCCCAGTGGGGGGCTGCTTTTGAGAAGACGCCCCCCTCCCGACGTCTCCGTATGATTGCTGGATGGGGTCCTTGGCCATTCAGAGCTGAAGGGAAGATATCAGCCTTGAAGCGACTGAAGAGGGAAAAGGGCAACTGGGAGCGTTTAAGGGATCTTAAATGGAGGAGCGTGGGCTCACTTGCGAGGCTGGCGTAGGTAATGGACAGATTGGTGTGATGGTGTGTGTGAGTGGGATGGGGGGAGGGAATGACAATATGTTGAGTGGGAATGGGAGAGAGAGGGCCAGATGGCTTCGGCGAGGAATCACACACTGAGCGGAGCAAGTGTGGAGAACGAGTATGGGGTCAAGCTTGATGTTCAGTGTTTCCCTGAGTTATCTCATTCAATCCCTTCAAGTAGCCTCGCTTGCTTGCCCTCTTTTTTCTTTGCAGATCTCCCCAAACACTACAGACACCTCAAACGTGTCGCTTTGCTTTGCTTTCACCTCCTTATAGGTCCTGACATATGTTATCAGAAAATGTGGAAAACGCTGCACTATAACACACGTACAAGGACACATGTCTACTGCATTACTCAAGCCATTGAGAATTTCATAATTCAAGGCTAGAGCTTCCTCAAAATGGGGATCTGGACAGGGAGAGAACGTGTCAATTGATTTTTTGTACGTTCTCACTTCACAATGGACATGTGTTATCATAGTAGTTTCACAGAAACTCAGGGCCTCTAGAAAAAAGGGAAAATAGAAACGTGCACCTGTCTTTCCAATGTGTTAGGCTGTAACTCACACCAGATTTATAGCCAATTATATTAGAGACAGACTCGGACCATCTGGAAGGCGAGATTAGGGTTTGGAAAAATAACTCGAATTTGGAGTAAAAATATGCTTTGAAAGTCCTGATTAACAGCAGGGCAAGTGAGAATAATCCTTTTGTCATATCCATAGAACAAATCGCTAATTAACTTTGAAAAAATGGGGTGGGAAGCAGAGAATTCTGCACCTGTGTTTGCTAGGCTTTACTGATAGTGATCTCATCTATTACATCGTCAATAAAAAGGGTCAGTGATTTCAAATATATACCATGGTATTCAAAGGAAATGATGTCAGTCTCAGTTTCAGTGTTTTAAAGTAAAAGATACAGCACATTCCCACATCTTTTTAGGCTAATGCTGTAGAGAAATGTTGTGGGAGGAAAGCAGAAAGGTGTTTTATTCAAAAACATGTTCAATTTAAGCTTTGGAATTCTCTAAAATGAGATGAGGATGCATAAGGGCAAATAAAAATTAAATGATGCAGAGTGCAGTGCAGGCGGGTCACTGTTACAGAACATACCTGCAGGGTCACAAGGCTGATCAAACCATCGCCCTCTAGTGGCTAAATAACACCATAACCACACTGAAGTGATTGAAATCATCCCTTCCAGTATATTCCAGTATATGCCCTCCAGATGTGAGAAAAAGCAATATTCAAACAACTTATATTCCCTTCAGGAAATAATTTTGCAAATTCAGAAACACATTATTTTCACTACTACAGCAATTCCATAGATTGCCCCTTTGGTTGTCAATCAGTCTTTGTTTCGGATAATCTATTTCTACTGATATTGGTGTTTCCTTGCTTCCAGTGCTTTCTAAACTCTAGTTATAATTAGAGAACACTTTTAATAACCACCAATTTTTTCAACTCTTTTGGATGTGGAATTTGTGTCTGCAGTACAAGTATTGGGTGCAGCCTATGTTTAGTTGATGCATTCCCAACCATTTTAAAAATGGACAGATGGAGGTCATGAACTTTTAATGATCTTAATGAGTCATTGTGCATTTTTAATCAAATACTACTAATTGTGCATTTATTCATTGTACTTCCTAGTTATAAAGCTACTGATTTTTTTAATTACCAAAAGAACATTCCTTTGGGTCAATTGTACAATTAAAGTCTGAAGCGTATACCATAAAGTGTGACAATCTGTAATCTAATATTTGGAAATCAAGCAGTAAATCGCAGGTTATTATGTATGATATTAATGTGATTACTGGACTTGATCTGAGAGTGATTAAAACTACCCATAAGAATGAAACTACCCTCTCTGCCTCATTTCTTAAAGCTAGGTTTCCTTGGGAAACATAGCTGTGGTTTGTTGCTGGTCCAGCTCTCAATCTGGCAATTCTTATTCAGGCTAAGATGCCATATTAGCTCAGATTAATTGTCCATCTGTCAAACTGGCAGTAGTGCCAGTCTTCCTCATCTTGCATATTCAGATTAGCATAGAAAACCTGAGGGGCATCTCCACTTCAGCTGGTCTCCATTGTAATGTGGAAGTCTTGTCATGACTGGTGGATTATCAGATAAGAAAGCAAAGGTTGGGGGAGAGTTTGTGTGAGCGCCTGTAACCAGGCAGAGATTTTTTTTTTTTTCACCCATGGAAGTTCACCAGGGAAAAGTGGGATTTGAGGGTGATATACTATAAAGTCAGAGAGTGACATGTGCATACATAGTGCTGATTGTTGATGACTCTATACTTAAGGGTTAGTTCACCCAAAAATGAAAATTGAGTCATTAATTACTCATGTGCGAGAACTACGATATTTTTCTACTACTTCTTGTTCAGTTCTCGTGCATGCGTCGTGGAAATCTCTTGAACTCTTGTCTCAGGCCCAGAACAAAGAAAAGGAATAGTCAAATAAAGTCGTTATATTTGTTGTTGTTTTTTTTCACACAAAAAGTATTCTCGTCGCTTGATAAACTTAAAGTTGAGCCACTGCAGTCACATGTAATATTTAAACGTTTTCTTCGGTGACTTTCTGTGCCGTCAAGTTTCAATCCCCTATGGGTGCCTATGTGGTAGTGATTCAGCTCTCAAATTTCATCAAAAATTACGAATGTCGAAGGTCTTAGGGGGTTGGTACAGCATGGAGGTGAGTAATTAATGACTTCATTTTCATTTTTGGGTGAACTATCCCTTTAAATGTACTATTCTCATATGCCAACTGATGCCAACTCTGAATCAACACACAAAACTGGAATTTTTTCTTTATATTTTAATCAATACGTTTACAACTGCTACATTTTTTATGCTGAAAATGAATACATAATGTGCACTCTTTAAAAAGGGTTCTATATAGCATAGGGTTCTTTACTCAACTGCAAAGGACTTTTTATGCAAAAAAGATGACAATGAACTGAAAGAACCCTTTTGGCACAGAAGTTCTTTATAGGCTATTATTCAGTCATATATTACATTATTCTGCAACATTTTGGAGTTGTAATTAAATTATTGTTTCTTAAACTGTTGTAGTAACTTAATATCACATTTTAATCATGCTAATTTTTGGAGGATGAAAACTGAAATGGCACTCTTCATGTGATATTGATTAATTGCATTTTTTAACCCCCATATCTTGAATTTTGTGATCATTCACATGCATTGCATTTTAGGGGTTCCAAATACGTATATATAGCACTTAAGAACCTTTTAAGGTTCTATATAGAACCTTTTCTTTTAACTTTAGAAATGCACATTTCTGACATACGGGGCATCACTTTGACAGTCACATCTGATAACACATTTATGTACAAATAAAAGAAGTGCTGTACAAATAAATGTGAATTGAAATATCAGTTAAATATCGGTCAACACAAATAATTATCATATCTGTGCAATAAAAAGTTAGCAACTTGTTGGCATCACTACCCAGGATATTCATAAAAAATGTTCTAACTTGTGTATGTCGTACTGATGTGTGTGTTTTTTTTTGTCTTTGTCAAACTTAAGTAGTCTTAAATCTGACTGTAAACATAAAAATTACCTTCAAGAGATAAAGCAAGAGATAGACCTCTTATCCTAGTTTAATTAGGATTTGTAATTGGCGTTTATAAACATGCCTCAGAAAAAAAAAAAAAAAAAAAAAAAAACAGTATTCCTGTGCATCGAGACAAAACAATGGCACTGACATATTCTAAGATATATATCGGTGCAAGTTGCTTTAAGTTAAAACAGCTCAATTGCCATTTTAGTCTAGGACTAAAATCAGATATTTTTAAGTGTCAAAATACTTCATAGTCGAACCGCAGTTTCAGGTGCATACACAAAGTGTTCATAAGCAGCACACAGTGAGCACATGAGATATTATGTGCAAATGATATATAATTATATGTGTGAACATCAATTTATGAAGGTTTTGGGCAGTTTTGATGCTGAACAACAATACAGCTGATTTGCATCTATTCTGGGTTCAACAACTCATTTTGAAACACACCAAACAACAAAAGCAAAAACACATAATCATTGCCATAATCATTATCAGTACCTCTTCAATTGTAACAGAAAGACTATATGGCTAATTATGAATAATGAGGAAAGAGTGCATTATGAGGGGACAAAAATTCATTTGGATGGGTTTGTGGCGCATGTCAATTATGTGAATGGAATCACTGGCAGCAGTTCAGCGGCAGATAAGACAGACTTGTGGTTTATGGTGAAGGCACGCGTGTTGTGCTTTGCTTAATATCTCTTTGTTTACTAGGTTTAGGCAGCAGAAGTTTTCATTCTGATGTACGAAAAACCCTGATAATATCAAATGGGGAAAAAAAAAAATCTATCCACTCTGCAAGAGTAAATTTTGCATTCAAACTTTCTAAATACTGCAAAACAAGGTCTCGTACAGACGATCCTGTGTGAGTATGACTTTATTTACAGGTGGGCGTGAGGCCAGAAGAACCATTCCAGCCCTTGAGCTCTCACCTTATCTAACCTCAGTACAAGCAGGCAGTCTGCAGCGGTGCCTGTCCTCCCCTGCAGTCTCACATGCTAAAACAATCAACATCAATCCCATATCTCCATCCCAACAGGACCTCTCCCTACCCGAGCCCCAGAGGCCCATACAGAACCGGCCTATGGCTGTTGAGAAAATCTGGAGTGGAATGGTGAAGAGTTTTAAAACTACATATATGTTTCCCAGTTAAAACCCAACTTTTTGCCTTTAATAGTTTTTGCCAAATACTTTAGAGGGATTCAAAATCACACTTAAACTGTTATTAAAACAAATATGTTATGTCTAATGGATTATAAGCAGCATTTAGTTTTTAACCCAATGTACGCATTGACTTTCAACTGAAACTAGCACTGAACATATTGAAACTTTCCAAAGATGGCAAAACCTATGAAGGTGGCTCAACACTCAGTAGTATCAGTATCCCTTCCAGGGCGACGTTTAGTATTATATGCGTTTGTGTCGGGTGTTTGGTCTCTCTCCATTTCTTTCCCCATTGTGAGTTGAGGTTTTGGGGCTCTGCCCAGCACAACATTACAGTGATGAATAATGGTTGACAAGGGGAACGCAGCGAAATGGAGAGCAATGATGGACGTAGCTCACAGGAAATGGCTTTAAAAGCTCATTCCCAGCCAACAGTGTGCTCTCTTCACCACTCCAACTAAAAGTTGTTTAAAAGAAAAACTCTGCATTGTGTGTTTACCAGAGGTGGAAGTAACGAATTACAACTACTCAGATTACTGTAATTAAGTAGTTTTTCCGTGTACTTGTACTTTTATGAGTACATTTTTTAGTCTGTAATTTTCCTTGTACTTGAGTACAAATTAAGTTAAATAATGTACTTCACTACTTTAAAAATCTCATTAATTACAAAGTACTTGTACAGTTTGAATTCAACAATTATTCAAATCTTTGACCAGCATTTGGGTATCCAATGGAAATAACTGATCGTGGGCGGGCCAATAAAAACCCTTGTATTTGGAGCGGGAAAAAAGCCCGGTTTCTGGAGAGCTATATTCGTCCTCACACGTCCTTCAGTTTGTATTTTAGTGTTATCAAAGAACTTTGCCGTAATGGACATGGACATTCGAGATACTGAATTCATTGAAAATTCAGAAGAAATATCAGATGACGAGTGCCCATGACCCCACATGGAGGAGTTGTTCTTATACAGAGGAAGGAAAGAAGACAGTGTTTTTTTTAATAGAAACTTTGTTTCTGCAGTGATATGTGATAGTTCCGTTGTTTTTGTTTTTAAAGTTGGGAAGACCTCACGATAATTTGACTAAAAACATCACTTGAAACATGAGCTTTAGCATTACTCAGGTGACAAGCACATATAGCCTACCATAATAAAGATTTAACATTGTAAACTTAGATTAAAAAGTTATATTGTATGTCATTGTCAACACATTGTTATATTAATATTGAATCCGTGTTTTAAGCTTAGAATGAAGAGTTTAATAATGACTCTTTCATAAAAACAGTATCTTGCCGGCCATGACAGAGTTATCAGAGCATAACAGAGTAACTGGACTGATTGACAGTCTGTCTAGATGGTACATTTGTGTCAGTGCTAAATGCTGATAACTTTTGAAACTTTTGAAATATTAGTAGGGTACTTTTGGAAATCTTTATTGTAAAAAAAAGAGAAAAAAATAAGTTTATACATAAAATAACCCAATAAGCTTATTTATATTGCATTATAATTCATTAATAATAATAATAATCATATTAGACCATTTATATAACTTGGTTTCCATAAAAGTAAATAAATATCGCAGGCTAAAAGTAATTAGTAATTAGTACTTGAGTAGTTTTTGAGAGGGGTACTTTGTACTTTTACTTAAGTACATTTTTAACACCAGTACTTTTGCTTGTAATCGAGTATTATTTTAGGAACTGCTTGTACTTGTACTTGAGTACAAATTCTCAGTACTCTTTCCACCTCTGGTGTTTACTGTACAGCTAATAAAGATTGAAGTTAAGTATCTTATCTCACGCTAATTTTGTTTACAGCCTACTTGAACAATTAGGAGAGAGCGTTATATGTGAAGTATATTTATTAAGTATTGTCCAAAATCCCAACAATATGAAGCTAAAATGTAGTAACTCTTTCCTTGATTAGAAGCTAATCATATTTCCTTCATGTCACCAGACAAGCATGATGAAGTTTGTTTCAAGAAAATGAATAATACTAAATTATTATTGTAGTTTCATTGAATGAAGATCGCTTTATCAGTAACAAATGATTAATATGACTCCCTCATGTCTGAAGGCAGGGAGAAACCAGATTCTTAATATTAATCCTAAACCTTTGGCGGCAATGTCATTTTTTTCACACATATTTCCGGAATGTTCTTTTCTTTGTGACAGCAAATCCGTAGGTGGATCTGTCTAATGTTGAGCCAAGATTGTAACAAATGAGCCTCGCTGGCAGTCAGTCTTGACTGCGTAGGGATTTTAGACAATTTTAAACTTAAATTTAAACACAATTACTTTTAAAATTCTCTCAGCAACAGTTTCAATGTATTTCATGACACCTTTGAAAATAAAAACAGTTCTTAAGCTCTTGAGTTGTACTCGACTTGGCTCTCACCACATCTCCCATTCCTCTATTTCAGACAAGAAAAAGATTCATCCCCCTTCTTGTCAGAGCACACACAATACCTTAACTGTACTGCTGCGCCCTCCACCCCTCCGCTGCAGATGGCAAACGGGGCATAACCGTACACACACTGAGATCACAGTGGCATGAGAACATACATTCTCAGTCCATCTCACCTAACACATTAGCATCCATCACACAGTTATTATTCATAAGGGCAGTGTGGGTTTAACATGTTAATCTTGACAGAAATGTTAGAGGTTATTGAGACACTTCACTTTTTAGCTGCATTCACTTATAAAAACGAAAAATAGGGCACAATGTCCTGTTAATATAAGAAATTTTCCATTCTGATTTTTTACAGACATTTTATTAAACCCTACTGTTTGGGTAGTGATATTACCAGCTGAAATCTTCGAGGGTTTATTTGCTTATGTTCGATGAGGCTCAGTGCTTTTCCCATTATGATGGAATATGAAAGAATTTTTCACAAATGTTTACCCTTGTTTTGAATAGCACATCACATTGTGTTGTGATCCTTAGCGGGTAATCTACTGGCAGAACATTACCAGAACCTTTTACATTTTTCTACTGATTTTTTTTTTCTTCTTATAGTTTGTTCTAAGCAGCATGCAATATCTTTATGGCCTTCAGGTAGTGATATTACCAGCTAAAATCTTCTGGGGTTTTTTTTTTTTTTTTAATGTAATTGCTTATGTCTGATGAAGCTCAGTGGTTGTCCCACTATGCTGTGCCAAGAGTAGCGACTTAATTAAAACTTGAGCAGTTTGCAACCCCCTGCGTCTAAACAAACACAACAGTGTCTCCAGGGACTCTTATGCACACACATCAGAGTTTCTACATATGGTTTCTTGCTGGATTAAATGCGTCTTTTTACATGCTTAAATGTGTATACAGTACGTCTCTTGCATCTTGCATTTGGTACTGTTAACATAAATTGCTTAGTCAAACAGTAAAACGAAAGATTGATTTATCATAGTGATTTCCAGTTGTATTGAAATGGACGCAATCAAAGTCTCTGGATGAAATGAAAAATAACTACTAACAACTGTCTGTAAAGATAATCCTGCTTGGGATGAAAGTGTACATGCTTGACTACATTAAAGGGTTAGTTCACCCAAAAATGAAAATTAAGTCATTAATTACTCACCCCCATGCTATTCCAACCCCGTAAGACCTTCGTTCATCTTCGGAACACAAATAAAGATATTTTTGATTTAATCTGAGAGCTGGATCACTCTTCCATTGGCTTCCTAAGGGACTGGCTCTTGACGGCCCATAAATTCATCAAAGAAAATGTTTAAATGTTCCATGTGCCTACAGCGGCTCATTTATAAGTTTATCAAGCGACGAGACTACTTTTTGTGCAAAAAAAACATAAATAACGGCTTTATTTGACTATTCCATTACTTCCTTATTGGCGCACATGCGCGAGAACTGAGACGAGGACGTTCTCCTTCGACTTATTACCGGCTGCTCACCGCTTAGGAGTTTTACTGCCCCCTACCGTATAAGATGATGTGCTGATATAGCTGGAAGTGCAAAACTTTCTGTTTACAAGCAGAGGAAGATGCGCGCTGTACATACGCTTTTCAATTAGCGTATTTTCCGCACTACAAGGTGCACTTAAAAGCCTAATCTTCTCAAAAAACGAGAATTATAATCATCTTATACGGTAGGGGGCGGTAAAACTCGTAAGCGGTGAGCAGCCGGTAACAAGAAGTGGTCGAATGAGAACGTCCTCGTCTCAGTTCTCGCGCATGCGCCAATAAGGAAGTAATGAAATAGTCGAATAAAGTCGTTATTTATGTTTTTTTCGCACAAAAAGTAGTCTCGTCGCTTGATAAACTTATAATTGAGCCGCTGTAGGCACATGGAACATTTAAACATTTTCTTTAATGACTTTATGAGCCGTCAAGAGCCAGTCCCTTAGGAAGCCAATGGAAGAGTGATCCAGCTCTCAGATTCAATCAAAAATATCTTTATTTGTGTTCCGAAGATGAACGAAGGTCTTCCGGGGTTGGAACAGCATGGGGGTGAGTAATTAATGACTTAATTTTCATTTTTGGGTGAACTAACCCTTTAACATAAAATGTCAACAAATACTACTACGACTACTACTGCTACTACTAATAATAATAATATACAGTATATATACACTGAACAAAATTATAAACGCAACACTTGTTTTTGCCCTTATTTTTCATGAGATGAACTCAAAAATCTAAGACTTTTTCTATGTACACAAAATTCTCTCAAATATTGTTCACAAATCTGTCTAAATCTGTGTTAATGAGCACTTCCCCTTTGTTGAGATAATCCAGATCTGTTTAGACAGCATGATTATTGCACATGTGTGCCTTTGGCTGGCCACAATAAAAGGCCACTCTAAAATGTCAGCCCATTCTCACCCCCAAGCATTTTGACCATGCTTCAATATCTGACGCTTTAGGCGCCCTTTAGCGTCAGTAAGATGACGCCCTAGGATCGCGTGTAACCCTACCCCCACCCCAGACCTAAACCTCCCTGCGTCATCTAACTGACGCTTTTCCTTTAGCGACAGTTAGATGACGCCGTAGGATCGCGTCATTGAACTGACGCTAAAGGGCGCCTAAAGCGTCAAATATTGAAGCATGGTCAAAAGGTGATGCCTTGGGGTGAGAATGCGTTGAAAATGTGCAGTTTTATCACACAGCACAATGCCACAGATGTTGCAAGTTTTGAGGTAGCATGCAATTCACATGCTGACTGCAGGAATGTCCTCCAGAGATGTTGCCCATGAATTGAATGTTCATTTCCCTACCATAAGCCATCTCCAAAGGCGTTTAAGAGGATTGGCCTGTACTTCTAACCGGCCTCACAACCACAGATCACCTCCAAGATCGTCTGAGGCCAGCCACCCGGACAGCAGCTGCAACAATTGGTTTGCATTACCAAAGAATTTCTGTACAAACTGTCAGAAACCATCTCACGGAAGCTCATCTGCATGCTCATTGTCCTCATCGGGGTCTTGACCATTTCAGCAGTTCTTCGCCATAACCGACTAGAGTGGGCAAACGCTCACATTCAATGGTGTCTGGCACTTTGGAGATGTTCTCTTCACAGATGAATCCCAGTTTCTCTGTACAGAGCAGATGGCAGAGTGCATGCATGTAGGTCAACGTTGTGAATCGATTGGCCCATGGTTATGGTATGGGCAGGCTTATGTTATGGACAATGAACACAGGTGCATTTTATTGATGGCATTTTGAATGCACAGATATCCCGTGTGCCATTCATCTATGACCATCACCTCATGTTGCAGCATGATAATGCATGGCCCCATGTTGCAAGGATTTGTAGTCAATTCCTGGAAGCTGAAAACATCCCAGCTCTTGCATGGACAACATTCTCACCAGACATGTCACCCATTAAACATGTTTGAGATGCTCTGGATTGGTGTATACTACAGCGTGTTCCAGGTCCTGCCAATATCCAGCAACTTCGCACAGCCATTAAAGAGGAGTGGACCAACATTCCACAAGCCACAATCAACAACCTGATAAACTCTATGCGAATGAGATGTATTGCACTACGTAAGGCAAATGGTGATACTGATACTGCTTTACAGGTCCATTTTCAACTCTAGAAATTGGTCCTAGAATGAAATGGTCTGTTTTTACCTTATTTGGAAGGGTCATGAATAGTAATGAGGAGTTCTGCTCTGGCTGTTTCACTGTTTCACTTCACACATTCTGAAATACAAGTGTGCAAAATAATCATACATCAGTTTTCAAAAAATAAAACATTTTAAAGGGGTGATGAACTGAGAAATCAAATTTTCCTTGAGCTTTTGACTTCTAAGAGGTCATCATATTATAACAATATCCTGTAAGTTTTAGAACTGAAAAGGTCCTTGTTAGTCCAATAAAAGCTTAATTGACACCAGCCCCAGCAAACGACTCGTTTTTCAAAGTGGGGAACTATGACGAAAAAGAGAATAAAACATCATTCCTGCAGAAGAAGATCAACGTCTACTTCAACATGGCCAGTTTAGGCCTGCCTACCTCGTGATGACAAACCAGGTCGAGAGTGAAACTCATTATAATATGCAAAACTGTTATCCACTCACAGCAGTGGGCATTTACTTTCAAGTCTTCAATGGGCATTTCAGTAGGCACTTCAGTGGGCATTTACTTTCAGATGCCCATTAAAAAAAACGTTATTGAGCTGGGCTCAAAACTAGGGTAGAAAATAGCCTATTGCTTATTCATTTTAATGTTTTTTAATGTAAAACCCAATCGAACGTCGTAAGTTGACCTCAGAAAAAAAAGTTGATATATAAAAAAAAATAAAAAGCCAGTTCATGACCCCTTTAACAAATGGACTATGGACTACAAATGGACTACTAACAAATGAACGTTAGATGCCTTGTCAAATAAATAGCTTCAACTTATTTGGTGGAGAATGTGACATTAGCTAGAAGGATCGAGTGAGCTAACATTATCTGTGAGCAACTAAACTAACCTAGTTAGCCCCTGATGTGCTGTTGATGAAATAGGCGAAAGTAAAATTATTTGACAAAAGGGAATTTACAAATATATCTACAGTATTATTTTGAAGATTTATATGACAACCCAGGCAAGAAAAATTAACCTCAGTATAAATACTTTGACATACTATTTAGTTATGTATAATTGTTACTTTCGATTAAACTGTTGCAGACCGGTATCCGATTACAGATAAACATCAACCACGCCTGTTGACATTTGGGTAACGCTTCCTTTTACAGTACAGTACTTACAGTGTACTTACCTAGAAAGTACTGGCTAATATAAGGTAATTACATTGAACAGGGGTAGGTTTAGTTAGGAGTAGGTTCAGGATTAGTACTAGTAATTACCCAGTAATTGTAGTTACTAAAACAGGTAACACTTTACTTGAAGGGGTGAGCATAAGACTGACATGACACCTTAATAACCATGACATGACATATGTTTATGACAACTGTCATTACGAGTCTTTCGCTCAATAATGACATTTTGAATGCCAATTTGACATTGTCATAGGTGTTTTTGTTATGACACCTTGACATAAACCAATACATCATAACCTGTCAGTGTCTTTGTTATGACAACTTGACATAAAATGAAGTTAAACTGTCATGTGGTTAGCTTTAACAATGGCTGCCATGAAGACATTATAACTGTGTCATGAATATTTTTTGTGACCTCAACTACAGTGGTACAAATTGAATTTGTCATTAAAAAGTTATAATGGCTTCCAATGTCAAAACCAACCACCTGATAGTTTAATGTAATGTTAACCAATAAAGCTGGTGTTTTCTTAAGTTTGATAATTTATCTGTTATGTCATGTTTATGACAGGATGTGTTGTCTTAGTAATGTCAAGCTGTCATGACAAAGACACTGACAGGCTATAATGTATTGGTTTATGTCAAGGTGTCATAACAAAGACATCTCAAACAATGTCATTTTTTGCATTAAAAATGTCCTAACGGAGCAATGACAGTTGTCACAAACATACATAAAACTTCCTTCATGTCATGATTATGAAGGGGTCATGTTAGTCTTATGCACACCGCTTCAAGTAAAGTGTTACCCTTAAAATAAGTACATAGTATTTACATTGGGTAACTGGACTGTAAAAGGAAGTGTTACCAACATATGTTTTCTGTGGGAAGGGTCTGAAAAGCCCTCACATCCCCTGCACTCCCTGAAACATAACATTTGTCTCCATCACCTGCCATTTTCCCTATGATCCTTGCTTGTCTCTTCACCCGCAGAACTTCAGATGATTCGGCTGCTTCGCAGTTCTGCCTGTCATTGAACATGGGCTGGCATGCAGAGTTTTGGAGGTGCACATATTAATGATCGTGACTGTTGCGTCACAGTCGGTGTTGGTTGGAGATTTGCCTATTTTTCAGGGGTGTTTTTCAAATACGAGTCCATGTACTAAACTCTTGTTATTTAACTATGCTAAGATAAATTCAATTTCAAATCCTAGGGCACCAAAAATCAAACTAAACTAAACTAAACTAAACTAAACTAAACTAAACTAAACAACTCTGCAGTCTCAAAGCATTAAGCCCCTTCAGTTTCAAACATTTGGAGGCCATCTGTAAAACTTTTTTTTTGATTGTTGAGAGCACTTTAAATCTCAAAAGAAAGCTCATGAAAATGACGAATTAGTTTCATCATATCACACAGATTACACACTCTCTGATTTCTTACAAAAAACATTTGCACTATGCGATTTAGCAATCAAGTTTTATGTCTCCTGCGTCTTTGATAGCACCATTATAAATAGGACAGGTACAAAGAATGGTGCGGTCTTGACTTATTTATGTATCTGTAGAAGCAATGTTGCTGGGTTTCAATATTGAGGAACTCAATATTAAATTCCTAGCCCCAAAATCCCCATCCGCCCAGCATGGCATAAATAGGTTTGGACCAGGAGAGTTGCCAGGCACCCCCTTGGCTTTTGTCTTTTAATTAACCTGCTCTAGTTATGCTCAGTGTTCTAAATGTGCTTCAATTGATAAGGTGCTCTGAATGATTCATTAAGCATACACCCCCATGTCCACTGCAATATTTAGCATTTGCATTACAGTTTGGTTATAATGGTTTGGGTGAGCATACTTACAGAAAGATGTGGGTTCTGTAGCATCTATTTTATTTTCAAGAAACCGTTTGAAAATAGATGTTTGCCTACGGTGCACCTTCAAATAAGAAAACTATAAATACAAGAAATAAATACAGAGAGCAGACAAACTACAATAATCAAGTATAAGATGATTTGTTGGCTGACCAATGGACTTAATCCTTCAAAAGTCTGCATGTGAGCAAATCTGAAGCAACCTTCCTTCTATGGTCCATTTCTGCCCACCGTAGATGAGCTCTGGCGGCTTCCCAACAGCCCACTCAATGTCTCCATCAGCCAGCACAGTGGAAACGGTGTGATTAAAATGGGCGCCACTGGCACACCCAGATGGGCCATTGTTCCATATGCATTCCACCTGCGCCACCGAAACCCACGCCAAGCGCATGGGCACAACAGTCACTGATTGGGAGTTTCTATAGCAACGCTGGAAGCTGGGTTGGGGGTGGGACTTAAAAACCGCAACCTGGGAGTATTTTTCACTCTTCTCACTCTCGTTTTCTAATAACCAGGCTTAGCACAGGATGCCAAGTAAATTAATCACCATTAATAATAATTTGCATATGGGGCCTAGTGGAAGTGTGCGGTGTCACTGACTGCAGGTAAGAAAAGCTCAGCTTATCAAAACTAATGCAGTAAAAGCTGGCACCCCGGGTATATAAGCATGGTGATAGAATCTAAATAGAGACAAACTCTGAGATTTATTTTAAGTCCTAAGTCAAATTATTTTTCTCATTACAGGCTAAGTGTGAGAAAAAGGACAAATTATAGTTTCTCCAGAGAAACCAGCCAAACGTGTTTTTGGCAGTTAGGAAACGATAAATGCAGCTCTAAACCATATATTGTAAAACTCAAGGGGATGTCTACAAAATGTCACAGTTTAAAGAGTTTGTAAAGATCGTAAAGTCAATGCCTCAACAATTACACTTTAGTCTGTTTGGAAATTGTAGGTTGTTGTGGAGTCTGACAGCTTGAAGCTAGACACTGCTCTGGGTGGTCATGAGATGGGAAGAGGGACCTGTTCTAATGCTGTGGGGCATACATTTTATATTCATTGATAACAAGTCTAAAAGTTGTTCATTCATTCGAAGGAATTAAATTTCCCTTTCCTAAATTTCACAAAATGTTTCCCAAATGCATAAATAACGATCCATATGCACGTTGATGTGCATGTTCACCTCCGTTCCTCCCTGCTTTTCAGATGAGCATGTACAAACGCTGTGCAGTGGTTCTGTAAAATGGAGGGCAGCGTGTCAAGGCTGTGCTCAGCCTGCCTGCAGGATTTAATAAGAATATGGCGATCGTCCAGTGGCAGAAAGCAAAGGGATTGGCTGAACACCTGGATGAAGAGAAGCAGGGGGGAGGCTCTTACATGATTCAGCTGGAATCAAATCCCCCTCACCTGCATCCAAGTGGAGAAAAGCCATTAAAGCCGCCTCAGGCTGAGAGAAACTGGGAAAATTTCCCAGTCATTTTATTCCTTTCATTTATTCCATGGCATAAAATTAGATTGAGCGAATATTAAGTATCAAGTTTCCTATGGTTCCCTATTCAAGTTTCATTTACTGTATTGACAGCATGAGTATCATATGAGATAAAAAATGAATATGTGCCTCCTGAAACTGTTGTGGGCAGGTGTCAGGACATCGTTGCAATCTCTTACATGGACAAATGTCTAATTTTAGACCAGAGGCAATATTTACACCCACTGAGAATCAGCACATTGCCTACAGCCCAGTCAGAGTCACAATGCTGATGGAGACCATTCACATACACATTTGTTTTGTACACATTGGTTTCCCAATGCCCCAGTTCATGTTTACACCACATCCTTGGCACAGGTCTCCTTGAGGCGATATGTGGGCAGTCCTCATGTGACATAGGATGTCTTTATGGAACGATGTATGCGAGGAAGAGCTTGCCAAATCACCTCAATTACTCTGTGGACTGCCATTGCGCACTCGATTGGTTGGGCATGGAGTCAAGCTATTATTGCACATGTGGTGGGACAATTAATCTCTTTCGTTGCTGAGGAGAGCAGCTAATTCTGATGAGACCCAATAGTAGTGGGGGTCTGGTTTTGAAATATGGGTGATTTTGCCACCATTTTGTTAAGAGGCTTTTGTGTTGTAGTAATTTTTGCATTGCAGTGTTTCATTGTTTCATCCAAGAGTAAGTTGTTTCTTATAAACGGAACACTAATATGTGCTTTGTATGTTCATTTGTTATATGTTTAACAGTTGTTGTCTTTTATTAACTGACTGTTTGAAACATTAGTGACTTTATGCATAGTGTGGCCTCTTTCCTATTTTTCCTATTTTTCATCCAAGAGTAGTAATGAAGAAATTGATGAATTAACACAAGGAGAGTTGTTTTTTATTTATTCTTATTGAGGTAATGTGTGACATTTTTTTCAATTTCACAATATTTTCTCCTAAACCATATTAATATAAAGACATTAAAATAAACACACCGGTAGAATGTATGCATTGTACGTTACTTGATGAACGAATGACTGTTTGCCTGATTGGATTGTGTTTGTTGCTCTGTAGACTATAGCTTTGTTTTTTGAATCTCTATTTTCTATCTTTCCTTTTAGGCCGTGAGGTGAAGACATTTTACGTTTGATCTCGTTCCCATATATGGGGCACTAAATTGTTTTAATTCTAATAAAAAAAATCTATTGTTTCTGGGCGAAAAAATACAAGTTCTCCATGTGTAATCCTTCAGTTTATTTTTTATTACTGTTTAAATCGGTAATAGTTCTTTGCTCGCGTAATCATATTTTGGCTTCGGGGAACAATCATCATGTGCTTCTCGCTAGACCAATAAGGTGGTCTTTTTTTTTTTTTTTTGGGACAACAGGTAAACATTAGTCCAATATGTCTGCGTCCTTCTTGTCAATATCAAGTAGCGAAGAAGAGGAAATTATACCCAAACCTCCTTCAAAAGTCCATAAAGAGTATTTTAAACAATGCTACAGTACATGCATCTCATGTCCATAAAGAAAGAAGAAACAAAGGATTTTACACTCACACAGTGGGATACAGTACATTCAGAAACTGCGTCAAATGGTAGCTTGGTTTGCAAGGTGAGAATCATAGAATAGCAGAAACATACAAACATTGTCTAGAAGTCGAGTTTCACAATGTTCCCGAAGACACTGGGTTTCACTCTACTTTCTTCAGACATTTCATTGACAAAAAGCCTTTGGATGCGGCCAAGAAACGCGCTACACAGCATCCCTCAAAATCAAGGCCATTCTGTGACATCAGGTAGTAACGTTAGTATCGCTACAGTTGAATATCCGACAAAGAAATTTAGGTCCAGGACCGGCCTGCCAGTAGCCTTTGCTGGTCCTTTGCTTCCTGCCTCGTGTTTAATTTGTAAGAAAACGGACAAGTACATTACTTTCGGAGGCAAACGCCAGAAGGACCATCTCTCACAGGCAGAAACGTTGTTAGCTCTTATGGTTTTATTGGAAATCAAAGGTAAATGGAGCTATTCTCTTTGATGGCATGGCAGTCATTCAAACCATACGGTCCATACCAAGTACCTTAGGAGAGCTTGCAGACACTATAGTGTAGTACATAGTCAAGCTTGATCTGAAACACAACTGTACACAGATAGACTTTGTGATTGACCAGTATCCGAAAATGAGTATTAAAAATCTAGAAAGGTCACATAGAGTTGCTGGTGGTACACAACTGGTGAAAATTTATGGACGAGATCAGAAGACAACAACACAATCATATGGAACAAACAAAGAAGCACTGACAGAGTTCCTCTATGTTGTGTGGCGAGAGGCTGATCTTACCACTGTGGGCAAGGACTTAAGCTTGTACATAGCACATGGAGACCTGTGTCACTGTGTGACTGACTGTAATAGAGGGTTTACAAACTCCCAGTGCGGTTGACGATCTGACATGTGACCATGGGGAATGTGACACCAGGCTGTTTTTACATGCACAAGGAACATCAAACTGCAGTCATCAAGAGCACTGATACTGATGTGGCAGTGATTGCTTAGGGGTGATGAACTGAGAAATCAAACATTGCTTTTATTGACACCAGCCTCAGCAAACGACTCGTTTTTCAAAGTGGGGAACTATGACGTCAAAGAGGATAAAACAGAAACACCACCCCCGCAGAAGAAGATCAACGCCTACTTCAACACGGCAGGTTTAGCCCCGCCCACCCATTACACACATAGCTACATGCAAAAACATTGGCCTAGAAGACAGTGGAAGAAGACAGTCGCTGCATATGCTTCCTCTGGATTCCAATAGGCCTGCATGGATCAACTTTATTTTTAATGACGTTCCAGCTGATGAGATAAAACATTGTCCGTCTGTTTGCTTCATTTCAGACTGATTAAGATTAAAGAACGGTGCTGCGCCGTCTATATTGGATCTGACAGGAATTGTGCAACACACAGACTCTGGGTCGAACATGTATGGGCGAATCATTCCGGTTACCATTTTACAACATTGGACATTTTCAAAACAATTTCCCCCAAGTGCATCAACAGGTGAGTTGAAACTCATTATAATATGCAAAACTTTTATCCACTCACAGCAGTGGGCATTTACTTCCAAGTCTTCAGTGCGAGACGGCCAAAAAAAACGAGCGTTTTTCAACTATAGGCTCAAAACTAGGGTACAAAATAACCTATTACTTATTAATTTTGAAGTTTTCAAATGCAAAAACCAAGCGAACGTCATAAGTTGACCTCAGACAACAATATAATAAAATTTAAAAAGCCAGTTTATGACCCCTTTAAAGGGTAACTAAACCCCTGGTAAGAGCCTGACTCCACCCACTGGCAATATTTGAAAATGCTGAAAAAGTGGGCAGACCCCAGTGGAGATAGAGGGGACAAAATAGACGCTAAAACACTCTGTCCTGATCATTTTCAATACTCACAATTCCAATTCCTGACTTCCTACAGTGCTTTTGACGACACAAGATAGTTTTTATGCTTCCAAAGGCGTAGGTCGCGTGGTGAGCTGAAACCTGGGTACGTCACGAAGTGCGGAACATCCAATAGGAAAATTCAACTGCAGTAGCCACTGTTCAACCTGAAGAGGGCAGCAGTAAGACGTTTTTACACTATATATTGTAGAAATAAAACACTTTATAAACAAATGTCAAAAAAGTTACTTGAATCAATGACTGGTATTAATAAATATCCATTCTTACAGATCATTAACTAAAAAAAGTTTTAGTGTTTAGTGTTTAGTTACTCTTTAAGTCTGCAGCCATATTTACCATGTAGGTTGTATTTTTTTTCCACGGAGGTTGGCAACAAAACAAGGCTCATTGACTTGGCTAAGGTGTCGTCAGCTCTTGGCACACGTGTGTGTTTGGCACTTATTGGGTTTATGGCAAAGGCAAAATAAAGGCATTTTCTATTGCTTGTGAGAAAGAGGAATATCTGACTGCATTTACAAAGCTGGGTAACCAAGACCAGTGACCTTTAAGCTGCTTTGCACATATGTGTCCCACCTGTATGGCCAGTCATCTGCCAAAAGTGTGAACAATGCAAGATGCAAAGCATTCTGCATGGCGTCATCCAGAACTATCCATGCCCCCGATAAAGTGACCCCCTGTACCAACACTGCAAAAGGGCAAACTATCAAGCAGCCATAATGAGACCTTCTCTGAAAGCTATGTGTGCCCCTTCACCTGTTGGCAATGGATGGCACCTCGAGGATGGAGAGTTAACAGTGACCTGGATGACTAGAAATCCTGCCCCTGAAAGTGTGTTGCAGGCAGTCCACTGCAGTTACAAGCATAGCAAATGTGAGACTGGACGATGTTCCTGTATGTCCGCAAGACTGCCTTGTACTGATTTATGTTGGTGCCAAAATTGTGCAAATATTTCACAGGAAACAAGAAAGACCTACATGGGATGATGCCTCTGATAGTGATAGGGATGATTCTGATTAGTAAATATCCACTGTGTTATAATTTAAGGTGATTTTGAGCTGTAAAAAATATGTTGTAGAATTGTAAAATTTTTTGGCAGCATTCAAAAATAACAGCAGAAAGGCAGATGGGAAATAATTAGCAGAGCTGATATTCATAATGATTTCCATTACACAGGAGTAGATGCTAAAAAACACAATCTCTCCGCAACCCAACCATACGAGCCAACCCGTTTGACTAAGGCTGTCGAGCCCCACTGTCTTTGTTCCCTCCTTTTGTGCCCTCCCTCATTTTGTGGACTTAGATATCCTAGGAATGACCAGAAGCCTCGAATTTAGTGATCTTAAAGAATGTGATGGATTGTAGGGCGATAGAAGGTCCATTAAATACACAGGAGCTAAATAACACAGTCTCATCCCAAGACATCATACAACTGACGCTTTTGACCATATGTCAACATCCGCCGTTTTTGGGTACCCTTAAACGTCGGTTAGATGACGATCCTGGGGCGTCATCCAACTGACGCTTTACCTTTAACATCAGTTAGGTGACGGGGTAGGTTTAGGTCTGGGGTAGGGTTAGGATTAGATAACATCTTCTAACCGACGTTTAAGGGTACCCTAAAACGGCGGATGTTGGCGTATGGTCAAAAGCGTCAGTAGTATGACGTCTTGGGATGAGACTGCGCTGAGCTAAACCATTTAGGGCTTTATAGGTTAGTAGTACTTTGTAATTGATACAGAACTTAATAGGTAACCAGTGTAGAGATGATAAAATCGGTGTTATGATCATATCCTCTTGACCTAGTAAGAACTTTTGCAACTGTAGCTTGTTTATTGAGGATGCACGACAACCGGCTAATAAAGCATTATAGTAATGTAGTCTCGAGGTCATGAATGCATAAACTAACTTTTCTGCATCAGAAACTGATAGCATGTTACGTGGCTTATCATTGTTTCTAAGGTGGAAAAAGGCTGTTCTTGTTACATATGAAATATGATTTTCGAAAAACAAGTTGCGGTCTAGACTCGGTGAGCTCAATAGAGTGAGAGTCCCCTCATCAACACCCCGATCTATTTTTCTCCACGTGAGATAATACTTCGGCTAGTGGCTAGGGTGACCTAAGACGGTCCACACCCCGTCTTTCACATTGCAACCCGCGTGGTCCCGAGTGAGTTCGCCGGCCTGCCCGCGGGCCCATGGCCTCATTCGGTCCCCCGGCTGATGAAATCATGTATATCGCCGCATCACAAGGTGAGCTGGAGTCCTCTAGAGAAGATGGCTCGACTGTGCTGCTGTCCCCGGATGTGCTAGCATAACGAGTTTGGTCCAGAGCTATGCTTCCCCGGGCTGCCGCGAGTATCAGGCTTGTCTGGAACCTTCTGCCGTGTCCCGAGCACTTAAGGCTGATGATTGGTTTTTGCATTGGTTTACATGTCAATATACATTGTCAATGACAACATCCATACTGGTGATCCGAGAACCCGCCCATTTTCTGTTCTGCTCATGACATCACAACCCACTCCCTTCCTACCCTACCTCACTCTGTAAATTATTGGTTGTTTAAGTTATGAGGACTGTGTGATATATTTATATAGTTTATACGTTCAGAATATAAATATAAATGCAAATATATATATATATATATATATATATGTATGTGTGTGTGTGTGTGTGTATACAGTATATATTAAAGGTGCATTGCGCAACTTTTCATATTAAAAATAGCCGTTTTCTAACCCATACATGCTTAAACAATCGCCTGATGGGCTGAATGAGCCCTTCTTTGATCACTGCGATCGCCTCTATAATCCTGTACAGTGAAATATATAAGAGGGATTCGGGCTCGAATCTGAGACTGGGCGTGACGTCATGCGCGTTCACGCTCGCCTGGCTATGTCTGGCAGGTTCGTGGAGCTATTCGCCGCCGTTCTGCGTATCAGAGATGACAACTCGAGCGACACAACTCTAGTCAGCTTACCACAAAAGTAGACGATGGATTCAAAGGGGCTGTTTACACCTGGTCACTTCATGTGTTTTCTGTGATCGGATAGCTATTCGATCGTGAAAAGACAAGGGTGCAAATGCCCTCCGAAACGCATTCGAGACGGATTTAAATCCGATCGCTCTTGAGGACGTGATCTGGGCCGCATTCCAGACGAAACTGGACATGTGTAAATGCATCTGGTTGTTGAAACCAAGCTATAGGTTATGTCATGTTATTTTAGTCATATATGACGACGCGCATCACCTCAGATGAGCAGCTGAGCTGAGCCCCTTCATCAAGTCAGCGCCGCAATCTATCGCAAATCAAAGTGAAAGTAAGTCGCAGACGCTTAACACTACCATCTTCATTAAAAGTAAAGAAATGAAATGATCTTACCAGGCCTGTTGCCGATCTCTCTTATTGCTGTCTTTGAAATTAGCCGATGATTAATAAAATCCAGCTCATATCTGTTGCTTTCGGTGACGTGCACTTCATTTAATCTGTATATGGCGCGGAAAGAGACCGGCTTGTAGCTCATTGCAAACCCCAACGCAAACTCCACGTGAGACAAAAAATAAAACTTCAGTCTGTCCAGTGCCAGGCGTCGGAATAAGACGAGAGTCAGCATCGGGAAGCTTTCAACAAACGGAGAGATCTCCGGTCGGCTCTAGGGCTCAAACACGTATACAAAGTGATAACTGAACGTGTTTCCATAATAATTCAATCATAAGTGGCTACAGTAAGCACAGGGAGATAGATGGAAACAAAAACCGAAGTTTTCTACTACCCCCGTTTCCCCCTCTCACACACATTAGTGTGTAATTTACTCGAATGACTTTCCTTTCATATATTTTAAATGACTTGCAGAATTATTACTGTATTGCCTCATTATGACTGTAACAAAAGATGTGTGCCGCACAGTGTGCTCCTTAGGTTATGAACAGCTCGTGCAAACGTACATGTGTGTGTGTGTGTGTGTGTTCCTCCATGAACGCGCACAGCTCTGGTTGCAGTTTCGCTTGTCGCCAGAGGGGGCGTAGTTCTGCAAAAACCCAGAGACTTGCGTTTAGCTCCTTTAAACAAGCTTTTGTTGTGATGTTGATGCTCTTATTTGTTAAACACCTCACTACAGTATGTCAATGCAAGACTGCTTCTGTCATAATCTCATTCTATGATCATTTGAACTTATTTTCTGAACAAAAGCAGTTAATTTAGTGCAAAGCCTAACTATTTTTCGAGATGCAGATTTCTTATGAATTTGTATGAAAAAGCATGAAGGTCCATCCATAAATCATTGTCAACGAGCCATAAGCGGATTTTGCGCAAATGTACAAATGAGATTATGCAAATTTATATGAATTGGCCACCAATTTATCAAAATGTAAAAATAGTTCAGAATTACTATGAGATTGTGATGGATATGGAAGCTTGTTTCCGCTACAGAAAAAAATAGATAATTGCTACTTTCTCACAATCCAGACTTTTACAAAATTGTAAAAATAGCAGACGCACACTCAAAAACTGTGCAACATCAATATCATTTAAGTTTATATTTAGCAATTCTGACTTTTTTGCAGTTGAGTTCACTTATTTGGTTCCCCGGAAACATTTCCGTTGTTACTTGCAGCGTTTCTGTATTTGGTGGTGTTGTGAGTACTTGGAGCACACGTGTGTTGTGGAACTGATGACGATGTTTTTCTTAATTTGCGGATGTTTTTTTGTATTTGCATGCGTTTTTATATTTGCACACGTTTTTTTTTTTTGTATTTGCATGCGTCTTCATCAGGTTGCAGCGCGGTGAGCTCTCTCGGCCACCGTAGCTTAGCTTAGCTTCAACACTATTCATTTGAGTATATACAGCAAAAAAAAAAAAAAAAGTTGCTGCCTTAAATTTTTAAGTACAATCAACTTGGATGCTTAATTCTACTGTTTTGATAACAATCAATAATAGAAGTGTTTTAAATAGTATATATACAGTATATATATGAGACATGAGATAATTTAACACAGCCTCTTGTCCCAGATAGCAAACTGACATTGAATCAGCGTGGAAACATGACATCGAAACAACGTTGATCTGACAATGTTTTGCTCATCGAATTAACGTTGAACCAACGTCAGACGCGTCATTCTTTCAAAACTAACGGAAAATCAACTTGAAATCAACGCGTTGTTTCAACGTTATGAAAGCAAACCAATTTTCGAATTTTCATTTAGCTTTGAAGAATGCCGCGTCTGACGTTGGTTCAACGTTAATTCGATGAGCAAAATCAACGTTGTTTCAATGTCATGAGAGACGTCGTTTCCACGTTGATTCAATGTCAGTTTGCTGTCTGGGGTGACACTTTGCAGATTCTGCTCTGACGTTCATGTGAGAGGGTGTGAGTTTTTGCTTTCAAAACTAGCTTGCTATTGCTAGCCTCTACGGAACTAACTGCACACCCTAGCTTTAAGAATAGTCTGTAGCACCTTGACATTTGGGTAGGGTAAGCTGAAAAGAGTATAAATATTAAAAAGCCAAGTAAACTTTAAGTCTACATTCATTGCATGCAGAATGCATCCACAAGGTCTGGAAATGGTCCAAGCATTTATTAAATATAAATATGTTCTGCAATCAGTCCTTTCATGCTTTACAGTATTTGTTCAACCACTAAAACTCTTATAAAAACACACTAAATCAAACCTCCCCAACATACCACAGCCCTTCATGAGGACATCAAGCAGCCAAAACATCCTTGCAAAAACACAACCATCAGCTTCAAAGACTCAACTCCCTCTTAGAAGAAGCGGAGCGCAAATAAAAGATAAAGCCTTTAGCCATCCCTGTTTATCATCGTAGCCTTTGATTCAATCTGTGAGCGGCTTTGGTGGGGAACGCAAGTCACCGGGCTTCCTAGAGACAGTCTTCTGGCTTCGCCTCAGCGGAAGTGACCTTTTTAGGGGCTGCTTAAAAATGCAGAGCCGCTGACCTGCGGTGGAATTACTGCATCCCTGTGGCCGCAGACAGCTTGGCCTCGCCTGGGCGCTGCTGCACAAAGGCCCTGCATTGGGGAACAGTGCTGTTAATCTACCCAAAGCTCCAGCACAGGGGCTTTTAGCCACAGACTCAGGGGTACAGCCACACTCCAGGGGTCTCTTTTGGCCCCTGATCAGACAGGCGAGGGGTCGGCAGGGGCTGTGCTGTCCTGTGTACCTTTGCCCTTGCACCAGATGCTGTTGGGCCCTTTGGGGAATGAAGTAGCTCTGGAAGGGGGCACCAAAACACCAGAACCAAGGCGAGAGGAGATGGAGGATTGAAACGTTCCGTTGGGGGCGGATGGCATTTTAGAAAGTGCTTGCGAAGGACTTACTGAATTATAGTCCCTGCTTCTGCTGTGCCTGTGAAAGGTTTACAAAAGAAAGCACAGGCAGAGATTAAAAGCCCAGCTGGAACACCCAGGGGAAAGGTTGAGGGATTAAATCACAACAGAATTCTGTTCAGAACTACTTCTATCTCCAGAATATGTACTGTAAATTGATGGTTATCTTGTTTTTCTTCTTTAGCCAGATATTTTATTTTTAGGAGGAGAGACAGTTGTGCCCAGCTGTATCCAGGTTTTCCAGTATCTCTCAAAACACATTCAGCCACAGGGATTTTGATTTCTCCTCTTCTATGCTTGATTAATGCTGTCTTTATTTTGCCAAGTGTACGTCTTAAGCGCCTCTAGTTTACTTTGAAAAAAGGTGATTTGCAGGTCTTTTACATAACAGATGACTAGGCACTTAATAACATAGCTGTTATAACAAGCCCATTGTGGGAGTTTGTAAATATCAAATACGTTATACGCATTGCATTAAAATAACAAGTGAAAAGTTAGGTCAGTGCCTCATGCTTGATGATTTTCTCCTGCCAGTATTCCAACAAAGTCTTTTGTTAAACATCTGTTGAGGTGCAGTCAGCAATAACACACTCAGAGGACACCTGGCTCTTGTATCTGCTGATTCGCAATCACTCCATGCATTGTCCTTAGCATTACAAACACTCATCATTAAGAGGACAAGCCATTAGCAACATGTTAATGAAGAGTGCCATTTACACTAATAAGAGCTGCGTGGTGACTGAGAATCGGTGCAAGGTTTGTGGCTCATTTAAAGCCAGGTTTAACTCTGAAAACATATTTCTATGTGACTCATTTCAATGCATTTCAGTTAATGTCAAACACTTTGGCATTGCTTCAGGCTGCTCATAAGGACACTGGTGAGCGTAAAGGCAGAATGGGGGGCTAGGGGTGGGGGGATCCTACTGTGGTGGACTCCATTTAACGGCCTGGTTCTTCCCAGGCAGGAACCCCAAATCAAAGCTCTTCTTATCAACCGGAGGTACCCCGACAGTGACCTTGGCCCTTGTTGAGGAGGGCCACATGTACTGTACACATGCAGGGGGATTATGGGATGAGAGAATGCCACTGGCTGTGAAATTGCGTGATTTTTATTAGGGTGCAAAGGGAAAGCAGCTGTGTATAATTCTGGGTATTAATCCCAGGGACAGGGACTAGAATACATTTTTGTGTGCAATTGTGTTTTCGTAGACCCGTGGGCATCTGTTATGCAAAAAAAAAAAGAAAAAAAAACTGTGGGAACTATAATTTTACATATCTGCGCAAGAGCCTTTTTACCACAGAAATTTGGAAAGGTTAGTTTAAATAAAATAAAATCCAATGAAGTCTAAATCATAAAAAGGAAATTGCTGATATATGGCAGAGTTATTGTCTGGATTTACCATAGGTTTTGCTGACGTCTTGGAATGTTTTTTGACCATACGTCAACATCCGCCTTTTTAGGGTACCCTTAAACGTCGGTTAGATGACGTTATCGGATCCTAACCCTACCCCAGACCTAAACCTACCACTAAACCAGCCCATTCTCATCCTTTAGCGTCACATAGAACGCTATATGACAAAACGGCGCTATACTACGCACATGGCACCTTTTATCGTTAATATTCACGCGAACCCAAGGCATCATAAATCATTTAGCGTAATATGAGACTACCCTAACCTACCCCACGCTAAACAGCCCATTCTCACCCCCAAGGAGTCACCTAAATGACTCCTTGGGAAGCATTTTGACCATGCTTCAATATCTGACGCTTTAGGCACCCTTTAGCGTCAGTTAGATGACGCCCTAGGATCGAGTGTAACCCTACCCCCACCCCAGACCCAAACCTAACCGCGTCATCTAACTGACGCTTTCCTTTAGCGTCAGTTAAATGGTGCGGTGTCATTAAGGATCGCGTCATGTAACTGACGCTAAAGGGCGGGTACAGCGTCAAATATTGAAGCATGGTCAAAGGTGACGCCTTGGTGTGAGAATGCGTTGCGCTAAAGGATGAGAATGGGTTGACCTACCCTGTCACCTTACCGATGTTAAAGGTAAAGCGTCAGTTGTATGACGGCCCGGGATCGTCATGTAACCGACGTTTAAGGGTACCCTAAAAAGGCGGATGTTGACGTACTGTATGGTCAAAAGACGTCCCAAGACGTCAGTTATATGACTTCTTGGGATAAGACTGTGTTAGTTTTGCAGTCGACTGTGAGCCTCAGCTGGGTTGGATCTCTATCAGTTTGTGGTATTATGAGAGTATTGTTGGTGCATTTGAATCCTAATCCTGCCCTTCACTCCCCCTGATAAAGCTCTATACTTCAGGGAAGACTTAATCCTTTGTGTAGGGTTTATCATCTCTCTTCCAGCTTGAGAAAAGTGAGAGCTCCTGATGGTAATTTCCATAAGGGGCAAAGGACTAGTGATATAAATGATCATATTTATTTTGGCAACTAACAGTGGTGATTAGATGCTGCCGATTGATATTTCTCTTGCATGTGAACTGAATGCTCATATAAGATGGAGGGCCTGTGTGCTTCCCTATCTTGTTCAGGCTGGTGCTCTTTCATACTGGATTCAACACTCTCATAGTTGAAGAAGGAATGTCGAAGATTGATCCAGCCCAAGATCAGAAAGCCCATCTCTTTCCCAGAGCAGCAGGTGACAGGCAAACACACGGCACAAATGCCACCAAGGCTGCAGGAGCCGAATCATCTCTGGAGGCAGAACTGGCTCATCCAAGCACTACAGAGCAGCGAGGCTTTAATACATATTATTCACAAAGAGCATGATTGATAATGCAAATGTGTCCAGCTGCTAGGGTTGGCAGGCAGAGCGGGTTAGCAGCGCCGCTCCCGGGGTTTTGCCTCGAATCGCAGATCCGCATTAGATCTGTGTCCCCTGACACAGAAGTGGCGTGTGGGAAGACCTCACTTCTGTAGATGCTTTCTCCCAGACGCTTGTTTGTGTCCTTACTTATAATCAGTGATCCGTATGGTACTGAGAGGTCCACTGGGAGAATGGGATGTGCAATGGCTTTGTTTTCATCTATCAAAATGCCTGTCCATACAACATGAGAAATCTGCGTAAACCTGAAATCCAATCGCCATGCTTAGTAGCACAGCACCCCCTTAGGACCAGAACATGCAATGTAACTAAAATTCCCTTAAAACAATGAAACAGAAAACATTAAAAGACATCAAATTATAGTGGAATCTCACATTTAATGCTCTTTATTGGATATAAATAATACATTTGACAACATTTTCAAGAAATGATAAATGTGTTGTCCAAATAATATACAAAGTATATTTGTAATAAAAGTAAAAGTAAGCAGTGGTTGTGAAGGCTAAAAAGATCTACTAAAGTCTTTAGAAGTCAATCGCAGTTCATGTTATGAAGCATTAAGTAAAATTTAAACAAGAAACAAATAGTGGGATAGTAAAATAGTGAATATTGGGATATGATAAGAGTCATTATAGTCTTTTTTTTTAATTGCTAACTAACCAAATCTCATCTGAAAAAAAAATAATATTTTACTTGATGGCACTTTTGTATGAATGTGAAGTGATTTATATGAAAACATGATTTAAAAAAAAAGTAAATAAAGAAAGGAAGCATGAAGTTCCACCCCTAACCCTAACAAATTTGGGATTGTACAAATTCATACAAATTAGCCACCACTTCGCTAAAAAAAAAAAACACAGTTTGGCTACAAATTGTACTGTGTTGATATAACCTACAATGTATCAGTTCCTGTGTAATGCTTTTCTTCAGAGCAGCATTTTAAATCCTCAAACAGGATGACTGAAATAAGACAAAATAAATTAATTCATTCATTTGAAATAATAGTGACAACATATTGTGGCACTTACTGCATTAAAGATGTGTTATGTTTTGGCTCAATCATTACAACTTACAAAATCACTGTGCACATTTTTATTTAAAGAAAATGATAAATGGTTTGTTTGTTACTTACTTTTACTGCTTGTCTGCCTTCTTCAAGAAATTTGACTATTAAAAAAAGAATAGATAATGAATAAGACTACTAACTGGTTAAAACAATCTGCAGGCCAAGTAATATAGAATTCTTGAGGAACAGTACTTGTACGAAACGTCCCTCATAAACTCACATTCTGTCCTTTAAGTGGTTTACTGTAGAACTCTGTGTCCAGTTGCTGACTTGATCTTCGACACTCATTTGCAGGTGCAGCTACACAGAATACATATACACATTTAGCACCACAGGGAAACATCCTCACCTCATCCCTTCAATAAACTATCAGACACTTTTTTCACGAGTATAGACCATTTCACAAGATGTAACCAACACTGGTCCAGAAGCACTTACTGTTTCAGTTTTTTAACACTACATAAAAGCTGGGATAAAATACAACCAACAGAACATTTAAAATTGAATCAAAAAGTTAAACAAGCATCTTTAAGATGTTTTCTTTACATGTGAAATAAAGAAAACAGTTACAAACTGAAACAGGAAGTGTTTCTGGACCAGTGTTGTTTACATCTTGTGAAATGGTCTATACAGAGCTTAGTAAAGGGTAGCTGGCTCTATATTGGTACGTTGACAGTCACATAAATCGCAGAGACACTAACAGAAGTGTATAAAAGGTACTATGTCTTCTCAAAGACCATTTTACCCCAACACAGAGTCTGAAACCCTTATGTAAAAGCCATTCTTCTCGCTAACAGTTCCCCTGAGACAAACAAAAAAGCTGCATTGCCACAGATACAGATACAGAGATGTAACAGCAACAGAGAAAGTTTTCTTGCTTTCATGACAGGGCACTTACTTGGCGTGTGATGAATAATGCTGATTTTATCTGATGGAGAGAAAAGATGCCTGTTAACTGACATACAGTACTATATATTTCCATTTCGTCTTGCTCACCCACAGTGACTTTATTTTATCTGTCATATTCTCGCTTTAATCTTTACAGCATTTCTCGATGATCCATGAGATATTTTGAGATTGATTAATCATTGTTCAGAATGATCAACACAAGCAGAGAAACAGTCTTTTGATGTCTACCCAATCAGAACTTATAAAAACACCTTTATGAAAACTCTTGGAATCAAATAGAAATTTGGGGCCTTGTATCAGACTTTGTATGAGCGATGTATCTCAAATTTATTGAACAGATGAGCGTAGAATAAACCTACCATAGACACTTTCATCATCCTCTCTGTTGCTGATGATTGTTGCCCTCAACTGCTGCATTTTCTCCTGTGGAAAACAATTTGTTGAAGAGGCTTTAATAGGAGCATACCAAGAGGATTTAAACATGTATTTGTTGGTAGCTTATACAGCACACATACACACATGCACACAGCCTACATATATATATATATATATATATATATATAAATTAATTATTAATTATAATACATACACATAATATATACTATGAGTATAAATAATATTTGTGACTATTATGTAAAATAATTGATATTATTTTTTGTAAAATAATATCAGTCCCTTTATACACAGTTTAATTACACTTTATTTTGACAGTCCACTTTAGGCAATCTACCAACTATGAGTAACTTTGCAACTACATGTCAAATAACTCTCATTATTAGTAGACTGTTGGGTTAGGGTTAGTAGAATAAGTTGACATATACAGTAGTTGCAAAGTTACTTATAGTTAGTAGAATGTCTAAAGTAGACTATCGAAAAAGAAAGTGTTACCCATGGTTTTTATACAGTACATTTACAGTCCTTGTGTCACTGTTATGTTCAGTTAATTTAAGTTTTCGTGGACTTCCAATTTGTTTTTATTTGTCACATGTGTGCCTTTCTTTAGATTACCGATGCTCTTTAGTTTCCTCGGTTACTGTTATTAGTTAGGTTGAGCTGTCACCTTGTTAACTTTAATATATAAGTTTCTGTGTTCCCTTTGAGTTTGTCCGGTCTCATTTCAGTTAAGTGTGTGTTTCCCGCAACCTGTCTGGATTTATACCTACTACTTACAGTATATTAAACCTTATGTTGGAGAGAGAAAGTATAATTTTAATTAGTCTTTAGTAAGTTTTTTTGTCCCACTCTTCTTTACAATGTTGCTTCAGTTCATTGAGGTTTTTGTTGGCATCTGATATGCACATCCCTCTTATTTTAGTCGGGTTGAGGTCTGAACTTTGACTGGGCTAGTGCAACGTCTTGATTCTTTTCTCTTTCAGCTATTCTGTTGTAGATTTGCTGGTGTGCTTGGGATCATATGAGGAAAGGTTTAGACAGATAGCCTCACATTTGACTCAAGAATACTTTGGTATACAGAGGAGTTTGTGTTCGACTCAATGACTGCAGGTGCCCAGGCCCTGTGGCAACAAAAAAAAAAAGCCAAAAAATCATCAACCCTCCAACAGTTGGTATAAGGTGTTTGGGCTGATGTGTTTAGTTTTGCCTAACTTGGCGCTGTGCATTATGGCCAAACATCTCCATTTTGGTTTCAAATGACCAAAGGACAATGTTCCAGAAATATTGAGGTTTGTTCAGATGCAACTGTAATTTTTAGAGAAAAGAAGCCCTTCCAAACATGTCATACAGTACTTGCCACGTCTTTTTCTAGTTGTACTGCCATGAACTTTAACATTTAACATGGGAACTGAGGCCTGTAGAGTCTGAGGTGTAGATCTTGGGTGTTTTACAATTTCTCTGAGCATTGTCTGACCTTGAGGGGAATTTGCTGGGACATGCACGCCATCCACATACACAGTTGGCAACTCTCTTGAATGTTTTCCACTTTTGAATCTTCTAAAATAATGGACTTCAAATTGTTTGGCCGATTACCCTTGCCAGATTGTGTGTGCGTGTGTGTGTGTGTGTGTGTATATATATATATATATATATATATATATATATATAATTATTATTATTACTAAATTATATCAGTCCCACACTTGTGGAGCCTGACATTTTCCCCACCAAAAAACCCATAATCTCATTAAAAGTCTGGCAAAACGTGATTTGTTTCATGATAAAACCAAGTCAAGATAAAAAAGTCCATTTTTATTTCCAAACATGTTTACAATATATCATTTCCACCACAAAATGCTATTAAACACAATGCAACATTTAATATGTGATTAAAATGACTTGTTAAAATATTATTATAATACACAAGCTAGGATTTTGATATTTTAAGATAGAGATACTTGAAGAAACACATAAACATGTTTTTGAAATAGGTTTGCTTTCCTTACCTGTTGGACGCTGTCCATTCCCTTCTGAAGCCTTTGCCAGTCATTGAATCTATCCAGAGCATCATCTATACTTAGAGTGCCCATCTTCACCTCCTCCTGAAGTTTGATCAGCTCGTCCAGTCCTGGCGGCTGACTGGGCACAAAGGTGTCATACGTGGACGAGATGCTATCCCTCTGCCTCGCTGTCACAATGGAGACCACAAAGCAGTTAAAATGTTGGACGTATGATTTATCAATATTTAGTTATTATTTAAACACAGTAACAATATTAAAGGCTTAGAGCAGATCCAAAACATGGAACTCATGTCATTTCATAGTGCATACTGTATAAAACTATGTCATTTTCAGACAAACAAATCTTACCCTGTCTAGCAGGAAGAGAGTATAGTGTTTCAGCATCTCCTTGGGACTTTTTCTTTTGGAATACTGTTAAAATAAATCACATAAATACAGCACTATATAGTTGTGGTTGTGTTTATTGCTTCCACACTGTATCAGTATACCAAACACATCTGAGACTGCATTATCCTAAAAAGTCCACAAGGTGGAGGTATGTATTCACAAACATTCAACTCTCCCAGTCTCACAACAAATTCCATGAATTCTGTTACAAGATATAGGCCTATGAGGTGTGTCAATATTGGATAATAATCAAATGTTTAATTACACACACACACACACACACACACACACACACATATATATATATATATATATATATATATGAAACAGTTTCACAATCATCATTGAAATAATGAAATATAAGGCCCAATGAGAGAGAGCAAATGGATTTAAAGTGAAGCATGTCAATGATAAAACAGATCATGCTTTAAATGATATGCTGCATGCTCTTTGAGCATATAGATGTCCACTATATGGATATATCCATTTATCCACAATATCCATATTATAGCATAAACATATCCACTGCCATACGACTTTGAACCTGATCCTTTTGTCATTGTTTGAGGCAGTTGAGAACAGTTCTCAACTCTGGTCCTATAGGGACCCACTGCTCGGCACATTTTGTCTTCTTTATTTAACACACCTGATTCAGATCCTCAGCTCTTTAGGAAAGAGCTCTATGAACTGAACTGAGTGTGTCATAAAAGGGAGACAGTGAGTTGAAAGAAGTTGAGAGTCACTGCCTATAGCATACTCACGAAGAGCACCACAATGTCCCAGCATTCAATTCAACCTAGATTTCAAAAGCTGCAATAAGTGGGAATTTTGTGTGGCAATCCTGCATACTTGGGAATCCTCTTTCATTCTGTCTTTGTCCCCAGAGAAAATCAACAGTGCTGGCTTTCATTCTCAGTTATCAAGGGTTTTGTTTAACTTGTGAAGTCCAAGTTGCCGTAGTTTGAGTCCAAAGGCACAGCACACATTGGCACACCACACATTGGCCCCTCCCCTGGAGGCTTTCTACCTCGTGTGTAGGCGAAGAAATCTGATCAGTGTGTAGGCGAAAGACCCTCTGTAGGAATGGATGGAAAAAGCTTGCTTTCTTGCACTTAGTATTTTCATGTTGTGGAATAAGAGAGATGGAAAACGTCTCGGGTTATGACTATAACCCTTGTTCCCTGAGAAGGGAACGAGACACTGCGTCGATAAAATCGACTCTTTGGGGACGCTCCCTAAGCGTGCGCCTCTGAAGTATGAATGAAACTAATCCAATCCTGATTGGTGTTGCGTCGTGACGTAACATGTGACGGCATACCCGGAAGTATAAAAGTGACGCTGTCACAACACACACTAGCCTCGCGATGAAGCAAGACGCTCAAGGGTCTAAAAAAGGGGCGTGGCAACACGACGCAGTGTCTCGTTCCCTTCTCAGGGAACAAGGGTTATAGTCATAACCCGAGACGTTCCCTATCGAGGGAACTCAACACTGCGTCGATAAAATCGACTCTTTGGGGAATGAGTACCCACTAGGCCACGCACCGAACAGACCCGCCCCAGAGTGAAACTGATTAGGCCCTCAGCAAGGGCCGAGTACGTGTGCACCGGGCGTACTGGGAAGGTTGAGACTATAAAACCTGATGAAAGTATGCGGGGTAGCCCAGCCGGCTGCCTCACAAATCTCCTGCAGAGGTACTCCCGACAGAAGGGCCCTAGAGGAAGCCATGCCTCTAGTCGAGTGAGCCCTCAAGGCCAAAGGTGAAGGAACCCCGCGCACCTTGTAAGCCTCAGTAATAGCCTGGACAATCCAGTTACTTATAGTTTGTTTGGTCGCCGGGAGCCCCCTCTTAGGTGACCCAAAGCATACTAACAACTGGTCAGATCTTCTCCAAGAAGCAGACTTTTCCAGGTATACACTCAAAGCTCTGACGGGGCAGAGCAAGTGAAGCCTCTCTTCTTCCGCCGACACATGAGGTGGAGGATGGAATGCCTGAAGGACTACAGAGCGAGCCGTACTCGAAGGAACTTTAGGCACGTAGCCCGGACTCGGGTGCAAAAAGGCCTTTACTTTGCCAGGGGCAAACTCCAAGCAAGCTGGCGTTACCGCCAGGGCCTGGAGATCTCCCACCCTCTTAAGAGAGGTAATCGCTAAGAGAAAGACCATTTTTAGCGTTAAGTCCTTAGGCGAAGCCGACTCTAAAGGTTCGAAGGGAGCGAGGGACAACCCTTCCAGAACTATCGCCAGGTCCCAGGCAGGAACCCTGGACCTGGTCGCCGGCCTCATCCTCCAAGCACCACGGAGAAACCTAATGACCAATTGGTGCCTCCCCAGAGGTCCACCATCTACTGGCGCGTGGAAAGCCGAAACGGCAGCCACGTACACCTTAAGAGTGGACGGGGAGAGACCCGCAGAGAAACGATCCTGAAGGAATTCCAGAACTGAAGCCACTGGGCAGTTTACTGGATCCAACCTCCGTTCTCCACACCAAGTGTGAAACACCTTCCACTTGAGGCCATATAATCTCCTGGTAGATGGGGCCCTAGAGCTAAGTATGGTTTCAACCACCTCAGCTGATAAGCCAGCATTCAGGTACTGAACCCCCTCAGAGGCCAGACCCACAGCTTCCACAACTCTGGGCGAGGGTGGAAGATTGTGCCCTCCGCCTGAGACAATAGATCCCTCCTCAGAGGAATCGGCCACGGCGGAGCTATGAGGAGTGATATTATATCCGAGAACCATACTCGTGTCGGCCATCTCGGGGCAACCAGAAGTAGACTGATGCCCTCTTGACGGACCCTCTCCAGGACCCCTGGGAGCAGAGCGATCGGGGGAAAAGCATACAGGCGAAGCTTCGGCCAAGCCTGTACCATGGCATCCAACCCCAGCGGGGCTGGATGTGAGAGGGAGAACCAAAGTGGACAGTGGGACGTCTCTCGAGACGCAAACAGATCCACTTCCATCGGTCCGAACCTCTCCCATATCGACTTCACCACCTCTGGATGAAGTCTCCATTCCCCGGGCCTCAGCCCCTGCCTCGACAGGATGTCTGCTCCCCGATTCTGAACCCCTGGGATATACATTGCCCTCATTGACAATATCTTCCCCTGGGACCAAAGGATAATCTGATGCGCCAGTCTGCACAGAGGGCGCGATCTGAGTCCCCCTTGTCGGTTCAGATAGGCCACCACTGACGTATTGTCCGTCCGTATTAGGACGTGGCGACCCTTGAGGTCTGGGAGGAAGCTCCTCAAAGCCCTGAACACAGCCATCATTTCCAGGCAATTTATGTGCCAAGTGCGATGATGGTCCTGCCACAGACCCCTGGCAAAGCGGCCGTCCATGACCGCGCCCCAGCCAGTAAGGGAGGCGTCTGTCGAAACGGTTTCCCGGCGACATGACACCCCCAACACTGGCCCTTGGGATAGGAACCAAGGCTTCTTCCATACTTGCAGAGACTGAAGGCACTTGCGCGTTACTCTGATCATACGGAACGGATTCCCTTTGGGTGAGAACCCCTTGGTCTTCAACCACCACTGGAGGGGCCTCATGTGAAGGAGGCCCAGAGGAATAATGTTGGATGCCGCTGCCATGAGGCCCAGCATCCTTTGAAAGTGTTTCACAGTGACGGCCTGGCCTAGCTTCACCCTGGATACCATCGCCAGAATTGACTCGATACGTGCGGGAGACATACGTGCCTGCATTGTAACCGAGTTCCACACGACTCCCAAAAAGGTCGTGCCCTGGGACGGTACTAGCACACTCTTCTTCAAATTGAGTCTTAACCCCAATTTTTGAATATGGCCAAGAACGACATCTCGATGCCGAACTGCCATCTCCCGAGACTGGGCCAGAATAAGCCAGTCGTCGAGATAATTCAATACCCGAATCCCCTGAAGTCTCAATGGAGCAAGGGCCACGTCCATACACTTGGTAAATGTGCGGGGAGAGAGTGCTAGGCCGAACGGAAGAACCCGATATTGGTATGCTTCGCCCCCGAAAGCGAACCTCAGGTACCTCCTGTGACATGGAAGGATGGAGATGTGAAAATAGGCGTCTTTCAGATCTATCGTGACAAACCAGTCCTCGGACCTGATTTGATTCACGATTGTTGGAATGGTCAACATTCTGAATTTGAACCTTCTCAGAGACCGGTTCAACACCCTGAGATCCAAAATTGGCCTTAACCCCCCATCCTTCTTTGGAACTATAAAGTACCGGCTGTAAAACCCGGACTCCCTGTCTACCGGAAGAACACGTTCTATGGCTCCTTTCGACAGCAGAGTCTGTACTTCTTGTTCCAGCACCTGAGCCTGCTCTGGGACCACCGCAGTGAGCACCACCCCAGAAAACTTGGGGGGGCGGTGCGCGAACTGCAGTCTGTACCCAACTCGTATTATCTGCAGGACCCATGGAGATATGTTGGGAAGATGATACCATCCCTCTACAAAATCTACTAAGGGTACCAGCCTCTCGAGGCTGGCCTCCGGTGTCTTCAGGGTATTCTCTTCGACTACCTGAAGCTGAATATTGGCAGGCTGTAGTCGATTCGGTCCCTGCGACCATAACCGATGTTTTAAAATCGTCTTTTCGCTGGAAATTGATGCGGCCCGAAACGCTGTTAACGGCGGACCTGCATCTTTTCCTAGAGGGCCCCGCTGCGAGAACAACCTCGGTTGTCTCACTGCGGAGGGGGCAGCCCTCTGAAGTCCTGCCGTGGCTAGGACCTCTTTTCCGAAGTCCTCCTAGCCTGAATGACGTCCCTCAGGTCGCGCCTCTGGCCGGAGGACTTCGGTTTTTGGGAGCGTTTCCTCTGTTGCCAAGACCCCGGAGGGGGGGCTCTAGAGGAAACGCTCTCCTTCTGCTCTGCCCTATGGGAGGAGCTGGCTGATGGCTGGGGCTGATCGCTTTGCCCCACCCTACTAGATTTGGCCTTCGCTTTCCGGGGGAGGTACTGCTGGAACGCCGCAGATTGTTTCCTCGACTCCTGAAACCTGTCGACAACCGAATTAACGGCGTCGCCGAACAGGCCAGAAGCCGAAAGCGGCGCATCCAGCAGGAAGGACCTATCCTTTTCTTTAATTCCAGATAAGTTCAGCCACAGATGCCTCTCCGTGGCCACCATGGCCGCCATAGAGCGGCCAATAGCGCTGGCTGCTTCCCTAGTGGCCCGGAGAGACAAATCTGCGGCCTTCCTCAACTCCGCGATGTCCTCAGGAGTAGGCCCCTCCCCCTCATCCAAATCTTTCAGGAGGTCGGCCTGGTATGCCTGCAAAATCGCCATCGAGTGCAGACATGAACCAGCCCGACCCGCCGCCATGTAAGCCCTGCCCACTAATGCAGATGTTTCCCTGCAGGGCTTACTAGGCAACACCGGGGTCTTTAGGGAAGACGCCGATTCGGGAGAGAGATAGCTCGCTAAAGCCTCCTCCACTTTCGGCATCTTCCCATATCCCATATCTCGAGCCCCCACAACATTGCTGTAATCTATTATACTGGGACTCGAAATACGGGACGAATGCGGTCTTTCCCACGATCTCGCGATCTCTTTATGGAGATCGGGGAAAAACGGCAGACCCCGGCGGTGAGGCTGTGACCTGCGCTGCAGGTAACGCTCGTCCATTTTACTTGTGACTTGCGTTTCCTGCTCATGTTGTGGCCAGCTGATGTTTAGTCTGGCCACAGCGCGCGTCACAACCTCCACCAGCTCCTCATAATTCAGGCCGCGTGATGGCGCGCTGAGATCACGGTCGTCCGCATCAATGCTGAGCACGTCCGCTTCCTCAGAAGCAGACAGCTCAAGCATCGGGACCTGATCGCGGGCAGGAGAAACCGCAGCGCGGGCTCCCACACCACTCTCAGAGGCCGCGGGATCAGCCGATGGAGAGCGAGAAAATGCCTCAGCATTCTCACTCTCCTCCGCCAGATCCCGCTGCGAACCCCAGGATCTCAGTCGCCGCATCGCCTCGACAAATGCGGGACCGGAACCCTGGGGAACGCGAGCCTGACCGTGCTCGTCAAAGCACGCCAGCCGGGAGCGCAGCACTCTAATAGGCATAGCCTCACACATTTCACAAGCAGCCCCCTCGAGAGCTGCCCGTGCGTGCTGCACTCCCAAACAATTCACACAAAGAGAGTGTGCGTCCCCACCCGTGATGTAACGAGGGCAGGGATGCACACACTTCTTGAACTGCTCACTGGCCATTCTTTTCAATAATAAGACAAACAACACCAAATAAGACAAACAGTTTCAACATAAAGCGCTTGCTGAAGAGCGAAAGCTAGTGTGTGTTGTGACAGCGTCACTTTTATACTTCCGGGTATGCCGTCACATGTTACGTCACGACGCAACACCAATCAGGATTGGATTAGTTTCATTCATACTTCAGAGGCGCACGCTTAGGGAGCGTCCCCAAAGAGTCGATTTTATCGACGCAGTGTTGAGTTCCCTCGATAGGGAACATATGTAATGCGCAATGCTGACCCTATTTGGCCCCTGCTCTAAATGGTTGCAGATGTTGTCATAGTGGTCTAAATGGTGTGTGTGTGTGTGTGGTAAACCCTAAGTTGTGGGGGCAAAATGGACATTTTTAGATCTCCATTAAGAACACAGATTATAAATCATACTGAATGTGTTTTTGTTGTTGTTTTTGTTTTTTGACAATGTAAAAGTGCAGAAAATTTTCTGTCCAAAATTCTCATCCGAAATGTTCATTCGTTAAAAAATAAATGTGACCTCACCCGTTGTGTCAATTATCTTTAAAGGTGGAATACCTAAGATTTTTGCATTAAAATATCCCAAAATCACAAGGCCAGTGTTATATATTTATGACGATAACTCACAATATTCCAAATGTTTCAAACAATTTTTTAAACCCAATACATATTCATATTTCATATAATATTCATATTCCCATTCAAAAAATCAACGTTTGGGGGTTTGCGTTGTGCGCGTGCTGTATAGTATATTACCTCTCTGCCGTCGTGCGCGTGCTGCATCTATAATTCTATTATATATATATATATATATATATATATATATATATATATATATATATATTAGGGCTGTGCAAAAATTAATTGCGATTAATCGCATCCAAAATAAAAGTCTGTGTTTGCATAATATTTATTTGTGTGTGCTGTATATAATTATTTTGTGTATATAAATACACACACATGCATGTATATATTTAAGAAAATGTGTTATTCATATATAAAATATTTATATTTATATAATATAGATTATGTATTTATTTTTATATACAGAATTTAAGTGCAAATAATTCTTAAATATATACATTCATGCATAGGTATTTATATATACAAAATAATTATATACAGCACACACAAATATATTATGTAAACACAGACTTTTATTTTGGATGCGATTAATCGCAATTAATTTTTGCACAGCCCTAATATATATATATATATATATATATATATATATATATATATATATATTAGTATTATTATTATTATTAACTGTTGGCAAACTAAGATTGTTTGTAGAATTTGTCAAATTCTTATTTTTACCTGGGTGCGCTTTCCCATACTGTTTCCTTGTGTAAGCAGTTGGAACATTTATTAAACATGTAGAATTCCAGAGCATTACATATAGTATTATAAATTCAGACATGTGTGATATATAAAAAAAAATAAAACATAAGATTATCTTTTTTAAATTAGATTGAACACGGAGCAGTTTTTTCCTGTGAGTGAGACTGGAAAACCCGTAGTGGATTGGAGAGGAGTGATAACAGAACACTAAGACTAGAGTGCAGAGAGGAACGGGCTTTTGCTCCAGTCCTGGCTTTGCGTCCGTGCCGTAAGGAGCTAAGCTCTAGATTAGTGTATTTTTTTAACTAATTTGCGGTAAAACTAGTCGATCACGAGTGGCTCATCAGGTAGATCTAGATAAACTCATCTTTCAGGGATTTGACCGGCCGGATTCACACTTCAGCGTGAGAAATCGGGGGTGTGGCATGAGAGCGTGAGAATTGGCTCAATTTTGCGTGAAACTCACGCTCAATGCGTGAGAGTTTGCAACCCTGCAACCATGACTAGAGATCTACGGCATTAGACGCTATGCTGCTGCTGCGTCTCAATAAAGATTCTAGAGCATTTTTTTTTTTTGGCCGATTCAGATCAACTCCAAAAAGGAGGACAAATGAGTGTCCAGCTTGAGGCTGCGCCGGACGCCGGACACGGAGCTTAAATTCCGGACTGTCCGGCCAAAATCCGGACGTATGGCCACCCTAATTGAGAATCTCACCTGAAAAATCTAATGATAACATCAGCAATTGTCATTCAAGCTGCTGATTTCTGTAAATTACTGCAAAACTAAATGCATATTGCAGCATAGGGCGAAGTCAGGATCCATTAGCAACGATTTGAGACAAAAATAATTAAAATTTTATATAAAACTATGTAAATGGCGCTCTGTGGCGCAGCAGGATTTTGAACACGGTCCTGAGACGTTGCTGGGCGCCGCGGACAGACGCCAAATGGCGCCGCCGTATACACTTATAGATAATAATGTGTTCGAATTTTAAAGATGTGGCGCGACGCGGTGCTGCAGCTTCTCGTCCGGTGTGCGACCCCCTTAACGTTAATTTTGTGAAACTGTAGCTGTGGTTACTTACACGACATGAAAAGATGTGTCAAATGTACATTAAATTGATTTTTTTATTTTTATAAAGTTACCAAGGAGGACCAGCCACGTCAACTCCTTGCAAGAGACCTGCCCCTTCAAACCCTCTCCACCATAGCTTCGTCTAGTGACTCGTACAGTAACTAATTTACTTTTAAACCTGACTTTTCTTGCGGTTATTTCAGTTTAATGAAAAACAAGCATGTCATTAAACGCAACGTTTATAGAAATCGAACTTTACCTCATCCATGACAACTAATTTTTGATTCCCGTCTGACTGATTTATCCACGGTGGAATTGAAAACAACAGTTCCCATCATTCCGCGTTCCTCCACGTCGTCATCAAGCAAAGCCATTGTTGTTGTTTTGAATGTAGCGCGGCATCTAAATCTTAGGTATTGCAGCTTTAAGGTCCGAAATCCGAGTCCGAAATTTCAGAGTTTCAGAGTCTGAAATGTTCTCATGCGTTTTTTTCGTATTCATCATTCTCTGGTTCTGAATTATCAAAACACCTTTCAAAATCTTTGCTACAGATGCGAAAAACACAGAAAAACGAAGCTGATCGGAATTTTTTCATGATGTATGAAAGTTTCTGAGGCAGTGTAAGCGTGATTGAAAAAAACGTGAGGTTGTAATTATTTTTTTAACGTGAGAAAAATTTCAGATCCGAATTTCGTATACAGTGTGCAAAGGTTTAGGTGTAGGGTTAGAGGATAGAATATGCAGTTTGTACAGTATAAAAATCATTATATCTATGGAAAGTCCACATAACATAGTCCCAAATCCCGGCTCCCAATGTAAAGACCAGCACATTATGACGCACAGTATTCCCAGCAGCGAGACTGATAAACTCTTTCCAACCCCCTCTGAACCCAACACATGCATACAGTACACACATTCATGTTGATAACTGAAGCACTGCCACACTGTGACCATTAAACTCTTTTGGCTTTCAGTTTTCTCGTGTGTTCCTCTGTCCGAGTTTCCCACCACTAATCTGTATCCATGGACACTGATCACCTTCCTCACAGCTGCCTGTCATTTGTGTTAATCATTGGGTATTTAATTCCAGCCAGTCTTCAGTTCAGTGTTTGGTATTGTTTGTGTTATACACACTCTCATCTGTTTGCCTGTTCCTGAGTTTGCTTTATTAAAGAAAGTGTAATTTCTACTTTCATTTCCGTCTTCCTTGAACCACCCAGTGACACACACAGACACAGCATAATGACAGGGAAATATGACTCTAAAACAGTAGCGGTCCCTACACCCTAAAAACTTGTTTAACAATCTGTGAAGAGAGTGATGATGTACTGTATGATGTACTTGGTTTCCTCAGTTTCAACCACTCATATAACGAATTTAATAAAAATGGCCCATGGAAAATAATGCCTCTTTTTTTCTTACTTTGCTTTGAACAGTGTGCACACTATGTTTAATGTGCTCTGCTGATGTATGTGAAATATATACAAGGTAATTTTAACTGGTCCATGTTATTCTTTTTAAAACATTCAATAAACGTCAGTGATTAGTGCCAATCAATGAAAATGAACTATGTAGACTCCCTCCGTGATTTAAATACAAATTTCCTGTTAATATGAATTAGATGTAAGCCTGTTGTGATGTCTGCAAAAATATATACAAAAAAGGAGTTTGTGTATCAGGAGGAGGGGATTTCAGAGAGAAGCTGACAATAACTAATCTGAAAAAAAAAATAGCACATATCTTTGGCCTTCTTTTTGTCCATCATTCATAATCGTTCATCGTTTTTCTTCTCCTCATATTTCAGTCCAATAAGAAACCTTAGCCAAGATTTTGATTGTCAATCAAAAAAAAAAACAGTCTTCAATACTGAAATTGTACAACCGAAATTTAAAATCTGAAAAAAAAAATACAGATAGATAAGCAAGATAACTGTCAACAGACAAGCAGATAGTGACACTACTACAGGCAGACAGAAATATAGACCTATAGATAGATAAACAGACAGACAGATAGACACACACACACACACACACGAGAGAGAGAGAGATTTCTGAATGTGAGTCATTGCAGTGCATATGTTTTCATCTACTCTGCATTAAGAAATGAGGCTATTACAAGGTGACCATAGCAACACTAGCTAGTTACCACCTGTTAATGCAAAATAGCTTCGGATAGTGTTGTAAATATATCTTGTTGCTTTGCCTTACAGTGTCATGCAAAGTATCTATCAAGCGTAGCATCAGTTCTGGCTTGTCACGTTAGTCAAGCTCGCATCAGCTGATCCATATCTAGCAATACGAGGCATATCACTCTATACATGTAAGCTCCTTCAGTATTATCAGCAGCTGTCGCATTTCTCTAATTACCCCCTCCATCCCACCCATTTGGCATTTTGATTCTTCGTGAATCAGAATTCTCTAATAATGTTGTACAATACAATTAATTAATGATATCTGCAACACATCCATGTTGGTTCTGTTCCGTTCACCCTAAGGGAGGTTATTGCTGCTCTCCCTGCTCTTATCCATGCTATAGGCTGCGTGGATGCGCAGGGAGTTCTTGCCCAGAACAGAACCATATCGCCAATCCAAATGGTATGCTAATTATCAATCGCATGATAGTGGTCCTGACAGAAACTGGCTCATACTCACAAACACTAGGCTTTCCTGCTCAGACTCTAGTGTTATATATGAGAATAGTGACAAATATAAGGCTATTAAATGCTGTGCGCCTCCAAAGAAACAGTGGCAATTAGCTAGAGACATGGCTGTGGACACTTGTTAGAAGTTTGATGTGTTGTAACTTTTAGTTGCTAAGCAATTGTTCCTCTGTGAGTGCTGGTCAAGGGTGATGCAGGAATTGCGCGTCTTATTGTTTCACGAAAATAAGACATACTGTAAGTTCTATCTGGAATCATACTCTGAATTTGCAAGGAATGTCTAACAAGGGTTGAATACTGTTGTTCACAAGATCTTTCAGTCATCAGAAGCTAAAATGATTGTGATCTACATAAGGAAGAGTGTGCTTCTTTTATGCTTTATGAATACAGCTCAAGAACTGTGTAAATTATTTATAAAGCTCTAACAATACAAGTCACTTGGCACCTTCATCTAAATGAATTATTAATGAAACTGAAATTGAACATTTAAGAATGCTGCCTGTGATGAACGGCCCATATTAAGGTCTCTTTTCTCCCAGTCTATTAAAGGATTATAGGAGAAATAACAGTCTGAAATATTATTAAGTATTTATAAACACTGAGAACTAACTGACTGAACTGGGCCAGCACAGCGGCACCATCCATTGGCAAAATTGAAGGAATCATTTAGACAAGCATCAGCTCTGGTATCAGGAGTTATTTTTTTTTACAAGCATCAGGAGTTTGTTTTATTTATTTTATTTTATATATATATATATATATATATATGTTTTAATGTCACAACAGGTATTGAATAAGTGAATTTGCTGTCAGTGTCACCAATTCATTAAAGGTCCTCAATTGGCCAAAGACAGAAAAAAACACTGCAAAAATATTCATTATTATTTCTTAATCTTAATAGAAAATTCAAACCTTGTGCTATGAACGGAGTCTTGTTCTCCGGGGTGGGAAGTGAATCAGGCCGTGGGGTCGGTGCAGGGGGGCGGTTCACTATTACCACAGGGCTGCTGGGTCTAAGGATGGTGTCATACTCTTCCTCATTTCTACCCAGAGGAGTATAGAGATTCTCATCGTAATTGTCTTGATGTTCCTCATTATGATCACCCACCCGAAGATTATCTGTGTAAAGAACAGCAGGGGGAAATTTCTTGTCTTAAAATTTCTTGTCTCAATATATTAAAAATACTATTAAAAATGCATTTAGAAAAATACATTATATATATAAAAAAATCTGTATATGAAGAGTTCAGATGCAAAAGCCTCTAAGTGCCATTTGAAATTCTCTTCTAAAATGATCATTTTTATCAAGCTTGCATATTTAAGTTCAGTAATTTCACTTAAATGGCAATGAAGATTGTAATGTAAGTGAAATTACTGAACTTAAATATACAAGCTTGATAAAAATGGTCATTTTAGAAGAAAATTTCAAATGGCATTTAGAGGCTTTTACATCTGAACTCTTCATATGATCTTACTTTTATTAACACGATACAGTCAATGACAATCCTTTGTTGTCTTACAGACATTTACAACGTGGGCAGCTTTGCATTATGATTCATTTACAGCACAGCAAAATAAAAATGTTTTGAATTGCATGATGAACTTGGGCAAGCTCTGTGCTGACTTCGCAAAATATTTTACGTGACTGAAATGTGGTAACGGATTTATATGAGAATGTGAAGGATATACTTCAAAATATGCTGAATGAAGGAAGTGAAATGAAGGCTTTCTTTCAAGGATACTACAAATTGAGAAGGCCTTCTAAGATGCTTGATGATGTTGGAACTGAGATATGCCGTCTTAATAAGTGAGCCACTGAATTATTCGATTTGTGAAAAAAACAACAAAAAAACACTCATTCATGATGAAACACATACTGTGTATTGCTCAGAAGAACAGCAGTTCATTTTGCTGTGGCTTGTTTTGTCAATATAAGAAAAAAAACATAATAATAAGTAATTATTAAGTAACTGGCAATATTGTGTCTAAGAAGTTTAATTTAAAAATACTGTGTTTCACAATTGCTTTGACTCAATTCTCAAATGAAATTTTATCAAAACAATACATTTCTTGTTTTTAACAATTCGTTTCTTGTGTGTTGCATGTGTTTTGGTATAAAATAGATAACTAAATGATAGTTATAAATATAACTATATAAATATAAATAAATATAACTATATAATATATAATATATAACTATTACTTACTGTTGTGATACAAAATATCAATGAACATGAAATTAAATGTTTAGGGAAAGTTATTCACAAATAACTTTGTTGGGAGACATACTATACAGGCGTATAATAATTTGGGTAAATGTGTAAGCTAGATTTAGGCTATTTTGTTCACATCTTCATGGACACCACTATGATTTACCTCGTGTGGTAATATTTTTCCTTGTAAATATGTATGGTTTGCAAAAATGGGAACTGGTGCGTCTGTTAATGAGATAAGTAGAGTATGCATTGTGCACAAACTACATTATGGCCAAGCATGCACCCTTAAAATAACTAGGTTTTTCCTGGTCTGTGGCGGAATTGGTTTCTGAAACTGCAAAATAGCACCAGGGAACGTTTGCGCCGGAACATGCCTCCTCTTTACGCCAAACCGCCCCCGGAGCGCAAGTTCATTCCAACGCATTCTCATCCTTTCGCGTCTGTTCATTCCCTAATTTACCAACATGCCTCTGTGTAGGGAAAAGTCCGCTGTGCATCGGGTGCAGAATAGGGATGATACATGCGTCAGTGTACAAAGTCAATGGGCTCTATGCACGGCAGTATTTCCGGTGAAGGTGTAAGGATTCTCAATGACTTCCGCCGATCGTAGAGTCCAATGCAAAACTGAGAATTTATATTCAATTTTATACTCCATGGATATACTAAAGAAACGTTAGTCACAAAAACAGATAAAATAGACACCCCTCGTTGTGTTTATGCTTCTTTTTAAAATTATATTAAATAAACATATTAAAATTACGTCTAAACGTATGTACGTTTCGTTACAAAGACGGGAGGACAGTAACTTTTGAAGACTCCCGTTTTCCTCGGTTTTCCTCCGCTTTAGTCTCCACAACCGGAAATGGACGAGCATCCTTGCGTCAAATGCGGAACTTATGCGTGCATATAGCCCATTGCACTGAGTGCAAGATAGAGCCCTTAGAGTTGTTGGGGAATTTTTGGAATTTTTTTTTTTTTTAAATACATTATTTTACTTCCATTGAGAATGTTAAGACTGTTTAGAAAATGAGCCAAAGCAATTAAAAAAAAACTGTACCTTTTTGTATTTATGGAATTGTATAAGTAATGTTACACTCGCTACTGGTCTGAGTATCAGCTGAAATTCGAAAGAATCGCGCTCTTGCTCATGATATTGCTTAAATATACAAAATATTCATCATATTTAGACTAACATACCTGCTCTGCCCATCAACTCATATACACTGGTGTCAGTGTTGCCATCATTGTCATCAAAAACCTATGAGAACATTGTTAATGACACATGAATGACAAATGACAACATTTTAAAATAGCATATGTGACAAAAAAGATCAACACAATACTTATTAAATATTTACACATCAAAGTAATGTGCATTTTTGCAAGTGCTTTAGAAAAGAGGAAAATCTTTGGTTAAACTGTTGATGTACATCAGGTCTTCTACAGATATGAATTGAAAATAGCTTGAATATTATAGTATTAGAAAAGACAAGAAAATTTGTCATTTACTGACAGAGTGTAAAAGTTAGTCAGTTCAAACTAATTTAAACAGTTCAGACAATAAATACTAAATGATGATAGTAGCAAAGTTCACTTCAGTGTAATGCACACTTCTTTCTTACTGTCGCTCTCTGTCTACTGTTCCTTAGCAACCTGCTACTATTCACTTGTGATAATAGCCTCCACTTCTTTCCCTTCAATATTGATTATGCACATTATGCATTCAGTGTTATGAATATATTCATTAGAGTAGAAAGGGAGAATTAACAGATAAACAAGACAAGCTAATTACACATCACAAGTTGAGGGGTTGTGAAAGACAGCTGCTTTGATGTTGGACAAGAGTGTTACATTATCATTTATCCACAAGTGCTCTCTTGTTGTGATGAATAATTTAAATATGTTTTCTGTTGTCAGATAATCTGAAATAATCTGACATGTCATCAAACTGATTGAAAGACAGGCATTAAAAAAGACCAAGCTGTGGGTATATATATATATATATATATATATATATATATATATATTTGGAGTGTGTGTGATTCTACTTAGAAAACAAATGTTGTTTAAGCTTAATTTCTCTTCAGTCAAGTCGCAATTAAGTTGGCATTGCCAAAACGTCAAAACTTTTACCATACCTAACTCATCCTTCAGGCTAGGACTTATTTTACCAGAGTGGGTAATTTGTGATTTTTAAATCAAAACAATTTATTTATTTACTGTCATTAATAACCAATGAAAATAAAATTAATTTACAATAATATGGATTCTGCCATATAGAAACTTATATTTAAAGACCTCATTGGCATCACATCACACCACATGACACAAATATTTTCTGTGTGTCACGGTGTGGCTCTGGCTGAAGGACGAGGAGACCGGAGTATCGGTAGAGAACAGGTTTTTAATAAATATAAACAGGCAGGCAGACAGACAGGAACATGGGCGCCACACGGGCTTACAACAAACATCAATTGACATCGACCGACAAAGACTGAATGGGACAGAGGGAACTAAATACATGGAAGAATCAAACATAACGAGGTGCAAACAGGTGAAACAGATGAAACAGGACGCTGAACGGGAGGCTGATGAGGGAGTGAGTTCAGGTGTGCAGACGAGAGGATCATGGGAAGTGTAGTGCTGTAGACAAGACAGACTGGTGCAGACGGAGGACTGTGACACTGTGATTGCAGTTTGAGTGACTGAGAATGAATGTACCTCAATAAAATCACAGTAATATTATTATTCCCACTAATATACTAATATTATTAGCATGCAAAAATTGTCACATTGAGATACAAATGCATCAAAAAGCCCACAGCTGAATTGTGATAAGTCCATGTTAATCATTTATTTTGTGAATATGTAATTTGAGTCAGAAAGCGACAACAATGATATACTTTAAAGCAAGCTAAATGTCTTATAGAGGAAATGTGTAAAGTTTATTTGACTATTATACACTAACTGAAAGCCCCCACTGTTAAACATTACAGAGAAAGATGCTGCGAGGCTGTTATTCAAATATCAAACAAATCTCAGTGCCATGCCAGTATCCTGCTGGAAATAATGCATTCATTCAATGACTGTGCTCCAGTTGGACTAAAATCACAATACAATTTAATGGCTGTTTGATGAAGGATCATTAGTAAAGATGCAACAAACCGTAGATGTTCAAATGTAAATGGAGACTGTTCTCTCTCAGAGAAAGAAGCAGGGATCTTTTTTTCTCTTCTTTAATACCTGCCTCCTCTTCTTGATCTTTTTAAGGATTTGTTCACTCAGTCATATGCTACACACTAAAAAACCCTGGGGTAGGTTTAGGAGGGAGGGGGGTGGGGGGTTCGTGTATATTATACGCCAATAAGTGTGTATCATATGCACACGAAAAATGCGTACCATACCAAACTGTTTTTGGTGTATAAATGCCACGAGAAATGACATTCTGTCACAGTCTTCGTCTGCACCATCCTGTCTGCGTCATCAGCACTACACTTCCCAGAATCCTCTCGTCTGCACACCTGAACTCACTCCCTCATCAGCCTCCCGTTCAGCGTCCTGTTCATCTGTATCACCTGTCTTCACCTCATTAACCCTGATTCCTCAGTGTATTTAGTTTCCTCTGTTTCAGTCTGTGTTTGTCGGTCAATGTCTGATGTCAATGTCACAGGGTAACTCCTGTGCGCATGCCGGTCTCCCTGTACCGCTGCCCCTCCGGGGGGACGTCTGTGGTTCGCATGACGCCGCTGGTTCAGTTCCTGGGAGCCCGGCTAGAGCTCCCCGACCTGTCCCGCTGCGTCATCAGAACGATCAGATTCGGCTACGCGACTCAGTTCGCGAGGTCTCCTCCCCGCTCTAGGGGAGTTCGCTCCACGGTGGTCGGTGGCTATGCCCCGGTCACGAGAGCGGAGATTGCACCCTGCTGGCGAAGGGTGCAATCGAGACGGTCCCTCCAGCCGAGGTGAGGTCCGGTTCTACAGCCCATACTTCACTGTCCCCAGAAGACCGGTGGGTTACGGCCAATCCTGGATCTGCGCATTTTGAGCCGTACTCTCCTTCGACTACCGTTCAAAATGCTCACAGCCAAACGCATTTTCGAATGCGTTTGGCCTCAGGATTGGTTTGCAGCAATCGACCTGAAGGACGCGTACTTTCATGTCTCCATATTGCCTCGACACAGACCGCTCTTGGTTTGCCTCGAGGCCAGGCATCAGTACACGGTTCTCCCTTTCGGGTTAGCTCTGTCACCTCGCGTCTTCACGAAGATCGTCGAGGCAGCCCTTGTTCCCCTTCACGAACACGGGGTTCGCACCCTGATTTATCTCGACGACTGGCTGATACTGGCACACTCTCGAGAACAGGTTTGCGAACACAGAGACCTGGTGCTCCGGCACCTAGCCCGTCTGGGCCTTCGGGTCAACCGGGGAAAGAGCAAACTTTGCCCCGTGCAGAGGATCTCTTTTCTCGGCATGGAGATAGACTCGGTTGCCATGTCCGCGCAGCGCACGAGCGAGCGCGCGCACTCACTGCTGACTTGTCTTCGACAGTTCGAGGGCAAAAGTGCGGTTCCACTGAACTATTTCAGAGGCTCCTGGGGCATATGGCATCCGTGGCCGCGGCTACGCCGCTCGGTTTGCTTCATATGAGACGGCTTCAGCTGTGGCTTCGCGATCGAGTCCCGAGGTGGGCATGCCATCGCGGCTCGCTCCGAGTTCCAGTGACTCCAGCATGCCGCCGAACCCTCTTCCCGTGGTCGAACCTCAGCTTTTTATGGACCGGCGTCCCTATTCAGCAAGTTTCCAGGCATCTCGTTGTCTCCTCGGATGCGTCTACCACGGGTTGGGGTGCCATGTGCAATGGGCATGCAGCCGCGGGTTCCTGGACAGGACCCCAGCGCCTCATGCACATCAATTGCCTCGAGCTGCTGGCAGTACGTCTCGCCCTGCACCGCTTCCGAGCGTTGCTCAGGGGCCAGCATGTGCTTGTCCGTTCAGACAACACCACGTCAGTAGCGTACATCAACCACCAGGGGGGTCTACGCTCACGCCGGTTGTCGCAGCTCGCCCGCCACCTCTTGTTATGGAGTCAGAAGCACCTGAGGTCCCTTCGTGCAGTATACATTCCAGGAGACCGGAACCTGGCAGCCGACGATCTGTCACGGGTCCGTCCTATCTCCGGCGAATGGCGACTCTATCCCCAGTCGGTCCAGCTGATTTGGGACCAGTTCGGGGAGGCACAGATAGATCTGTTCGCCTCCCGGGACTCATCCCACTGCGCCCAGTTTTATTCCCTGACCGACAGTACGCTCGGCTCAGATGCGCTGGCGCACAGCTGGCCGCGGGGCCCACGCAAGTATGCGTTTCCCCCAGTGAGCCTCCTTGCACGGGTGTTGTGCAAGATCAAGGAGGACGAGGAGCAGGTCTTGCTGGTAGCCCCCTATTGACCCACCAAGACGTGGTTCTCCGAACTCTTGCTCCTCGCGACAGCACCTCCTTGGCCTATTCCTCTGAGACAAGATCTACTCACTCAGAGACGGGGCACTCCGTGGCACCCTCGTCCTGATCCTGGAGACTACACATGTGGCTCCGGGACGGGACGGGGCAGGTTTGAGTTCGTTGCCACCTGCGGTGGCGGCAACCATCACTTCCGCTAGAGCGTCGTCCACGAGACACCTGTACGCGTTGAAGTGGAACCTCTTCGTCAGCTGGTGCTCTTCTCGCTGAGAAGACCCCCGGAGATGTTTGATCGGAGTCGTGCTTTCCTTCCTGCAAGAAAGGTTGGAGCGTAGGCTGTCGCCCTCCACCCTTTGGGTTTATGTCGCGGCCATTGGCGCGTCTCATGATGCAGTGAAAGTTAAGTCTATGGGAAGCATGACCTGGTCATCAGGTTCCTGAGGGGAGCGAGGGGGCTAAATCCGCCTCCCTCCCCTCCTGCCCTCTGGGGACCTCTCAGTAGATCTAAGTGCTCTGCAGAGGCCTCCCCTGGAGCCTTTGCAGTCGGTAGAGTTTTTGCCCTGTCCTATGTAGACAGCACTCCTGATTGCATTGGTCTCCATCAGGAGAGTAAGGGACCTGCACGCACTCTCTGTTGACGAAGTGTGCCTGGAGTTCTGGCCGGCTTACTCTCACGTATTCCTGAGACCCCGGCCTGGATATATGCCCAAGGTTCCTACCACTCCCCTCCGGGACCTGGTGGTGAACCTGCAAGCGCTGCCCCTGGAGGAGGCAGACCCAGCCTTGGCACTGCTCTGTCCTGTACGTGCTCTCCGCACCTATGTCGACAGAACGCGGTGTTTCAGGACCTCAGTCCAGCTCTTGTCTGTCATGGGGGGAGCCAGAAGGGAAGGGCTCTCTCAAAGCAACGGCTGTCCCACTGGATAGTGGACGCCATTGCTTTGTCTTACCAGCAGCAAGGCCGTCCGTGCCCCCTTGGTGTGACGGCCCATTCCACTCGGAGTGTGGCCTCCTCTTGGGCTCTAGCGCACGGCGCCTCGCTAACAGACATTTGCAGAGCTGCAGGCTGGGCGACACCCAACATCTTCGCCAGATTCTATAATCTGCGAATTGAGCCGGTGTCCTCTCACGTACTCGCTTCCGCCGGTACTGGACCCGCTTAGGTGTCTTCGCTTGCTCGCCATTCCACTCCACGGACTGGATAAGTGCGATATCTCCTCAGTTCTTCCTTTGAAGCCTTGAGTCCTCCAGCACCTACGATGCGGGCACCACTGCTGTTGCTCTGGACGCTGGCTAGGTGCCTCCATGTGCACGGTTCCCCATAGTAACTGTCTCATGTGTATTTCCACTGTAAGCCTCTCTGAGCATGTGTCTTCCCTTGGCAAGCCATCTGCCACCCCTGGAGTTAAATTCCAGTAGCCACCTGCGGTTGGTGCTCCAGCGATTCCATATGTGTTCCTTGCGGCCATATGCGTATTTGTAAGTCCTCCCTTTGGTAGGCATCTGGTTGCATGTCCCTCCCGGGATATGTTTCCCAGTGTACCTTGGTATTCATGTGTTAAAGCGGGATCCCCTAAGGAAGGTTTTCAGGGGTCCAGACTTTCGCAGGGCACTGGAAGACAGCTTGAAGATGGCGTGATGGCATAGACCCCCAATCTCCGTCACTTCTGACGTAACTCAAAGTGACTACGAAAGGGAACGTCTCGGTTACGGATGTAACCCTCGTTCCCTGAGTAGGGAACGGAGACGTTACGTCTCCCTGCCACTTCTGCTGTATCGCTGGGTAGACGCTGAGTTCAGTCTTGGCTCCTCAGCGAAGACATACTGCGGTTGCGTTCACTTCCTCCTTTTATACTCACGGAGTAGGGCGGAGTACGCTATGCAAATTTTCGCAGCCCCAAGGCATTGCATGCCATTGGCTCGTTTTTTAAATACTCGAAGAGGATTGGCTTTCTATGCGAAACCCCCAATCTCCGTCACTTCTGACGTAACGTTGCTTTTACAGATACTTGTCTATATCGCGTTTAGAACAAATGTCAGTAGGCTATCGCAACATAGTTTGGATGTGTTCATGAAAAATAATGTAGGAGCGAGAGTAAATGAACGGCACAGCGTGCATGTCTGTGCCATTCATTCATTCACACACAGACACGCAATTCATATTTAAACAGTCTTTGTGCAGTTAACTAGGGCTGGGGTAAACGATTATTAACTAAACGATTAGTTGGGCGATTATTTCATCGATTAGTCGACTAATCTAATGACTAATTGGACGACTAATATAAAGAATATTTTTTCTGCTGCTCAATTAATAAAAAAACAATATCTCAAATAAATACTAGCATACTGAATCAAGATACTATAAGCTGGCTAACGTTAGTCTAATATTATGTATTTGAACACCATCATAATTCTACAACCGCCAAAACCGTGTTATTAAAATATTTTTTACAAACATTTTTTATCATAGAGAATGTTTAAATATTAATATCAGCTGAGGAGGGAAACGGAGTCGGAGGCGGAGTTCACCTACTGATCAGAGCGCGTGCTGACACGGAGTAAAGCCTGGTTTATACTCGACACGTCCGCACAAGCACGAATGTGCGCACGCCAAAAATGACGCGTTGGGTGCGCAAGACCAGGAAGACTGTGGCTGGCTGTGTGTATGCCTTTTTTTGTAACAACGCGCCCGGCGCCGCGTCCGGGAACAACTTCAAGCCGAATCTGCCCGAGCTTGTACGTCTCACCACACCGGCACCCAGTTTGCGCGTCTAAATTGCAATTTTTTTTTCTTAAGGGTTTGTTTACTGTGTGTGATTCATTTAATGGATAGCATATTCACTTCTAGTTGTCTTCATCCTCTATTCTGCAATGTTTCGGTCTCCCACGTGTGTGTGGCAAGCTGTACCGCCGGGAACATGCAAAAAATAAATAAATAAAGAAGCGGCGACGCAAAAATATGACGTCGACGCAATTTTCGACGTCATCGACGCGCCGCTACAGCACTACAGTTAACAGACACTATTCAATAATACGATTTGAACAAAGCACTTAAGAATAAATGACTTGCTACATCAGCTGAATCCACGCTCCTCGAAATGAAACTAGTACCAGGCTTTCCAAGGTAACTTTTCCAGGATTATTAGATAGCATTATTCCTCACTGCACAGCAAGACAAGGGTAAAGGTAAGGACGAGGTAAGATTTTTACTGGATGTTTTATCCAGCTGATGTGGGCGTGTTCATGGCTTGCCTCAACATTAGCGTTTGAATAGCGCACGCTCTCAGTGGGCATGGCACGTCATTAGCATGTCATATGCTATAATTAGGTGAAAGGAAAAGACTGACATCTCTCTCTTTTCATACATATTACATCAACTGAGAATTTTTTTTAAAAAATACATATTTATATATAGAATTTCAGCTTCGTAAAGAGAAATATTTTGTGTCTCTGACAAGTATTTGCTGAGTTACAGTTCATTTTCAGACGTGTTTCAGAATGAACTTCACTGACAGATAGAAGGCAAAACGCGCAAGCACAACACTTTTTTTTATTGTGAGTATACACAAAAAATAGACACTTAACAGGATCGAATGATGTATAACACTTATCTGTAATATAAAAATCAGCAGAGTTTGCACTTATAAGAAAAAAAATGAGCCCATTGCACCGGCGCGATAGCCGACCCCAGATGATTAAGTACACCAGAGGCCAGCCTCGAGAGAGACCTCGCAGAGGTCTTTGCTGAAGATCTGTTCCGAGGACTTGTCTTGTTTACAAATGCTAGAAATGTGGCTTTCAAATAAAAGTTTGCTTTCAAATAGCACACTTAGATCCCTTGGCACTGATCCCCAGCTATGAACGCATCATGCCAGGACCAGCTGGGACCTAAATGGAGTTTTAACAAGAAGGACATGTCCATTTATCTACTCTAGGCAAGAAAACTGGTCCCCTGGCTGAGCCTGGTTTCCATAGCTTTTTCTCCATTTCTATCACCTGATAGAGTTTGGGTTCCATGCCACTGTCACCTTTGGCTTGCTTTATGGGGGACACTTAATAATATTATTGATATGATTATACTGACACTATCGGATGAGAAAAAAAACTTGAACTGCACTGAAAAATTATGCTATTGTCTTCAGACAATATTTTGTTTTGATAAAAAATAATAATAATAATTACTAGTTTCAGAAGTTTCACTCACCAATGACTCCCGTAGGAGGATGTAGAGGTCATGCCCATGTGCATGTGCAAGATTCAACGGTGTATTTCCATGACTGTTGGAGATCTTTAGGGCTTGCCGGGATCCCGGACACTGCAGTAGAGCACAGGCCAGATCTCGTAATCCATGCTGGGCAGCAAAATGCAGGAGAGTAGGAATGTCCTCTGAGCTACACTCTAGTAAAGAAAATCAATCCCGTTTTGTCAGGCAACATAAGAAATGTGCTTCATGCTGTAACATTTTATTTTACTGGTTTTATTTTAAAAAATACTTTATTTTTTTATTTAGTCTAAACTATTATTTTAGGTTATAACAACTGCTAGTCTTATCCTCCAGGTATCACCCACAGATTAACGTACAGGCCCATTGTGCTAACCAGGATCTGGAGAGGGTCTTGCGCTGGAGCATCTTGGAGATCCAGATTAACCATGGTCGAGTATGCACATAATATCCCTCCTGGGTTTATCTGTGGGTTTGTCTCCCTTCCAGTGCTGTTTAGGCTACCTGCCACCATTATTCCCCTCACAAAAATCTGACGCCATTGTTCTGTCCGTGGATGCTTTTATTCAGACATGCTTCCGTACATGGAGGATCGCCATAGAAGCAGTTATTCGGACAGGCAACAGGATCAAGGCATCGGCGGACCATCAAGGTACATCACGGTAGCCCCACATGTGTGGTCATAAGGTCTGGTTATCTACCCAGGACATTCCTCTTACGCTTCCCCCCATGTAAACTGGAGCCCAAATTTATAAGATCATTTTTTATCACTAAGGTGCTCAGACCAATGTTGGTTCAACTCAAATTGATCCCTGTTTAAATATAGATGAAGAATATCTCTCAGATCAAGCCCATCATTTGTTTCCCCCTTTAGCCCCAGACCTCTGTCCCTGACTCATCGAGAGGTCACCAGCTTATATGGGATCGTGGCTCTCTGATGTCAGATGAATGGGTAGAGGTCATAAATACCTGGTAGACTGGGAGGGCTACGATCCGGATGAAAGATGCTGGGTTCCAGCTCGTGCAATTCTTGATTGCACTCTCATCGACCAATTCCATCAGCATCATGGTGAATCCTCCGGGCGTTTGAAAGTGATTAATGTGCATATGTCAGTCAGCATGACATCGCACATCAAGGTCACAGATATTATGTTTTACTATTAAGAGGAACAACACGGACAACCATTCCACTGCAGAGGCTTTACTGCTGTGTGCTTTAACTTTCGCTCTCTTGTTACACACAAGCTGCACCAACCAACGTTCTCCACACACACGGAGAAACTACCGTAATGCATGACATAGATTCGCATGAACAATAGATTACATTACTGTGGTAAGGGGGGCGTGGTTCAGCAAAGTCTGTCGCGGGAGAGCAGGGACGGAGCCGATTGGTGAGAAAGTGGGACAAGTGCAAATGACAAACACCTGTCTGTGATTGCAGTAATTGGCGTGGGGAGACCGCATAAAAGCTGGCCGCTGAGAGAGAGAGCCTGGGGAACTCATGTACAACGCCCTGCTAAGAGAGAGGACCTTTAAAGTGGAACGCGAAGCTGTTACAGCGAGTGTTATGTTTATTCTGGAAGGAGTGTTCTTTGAACGTGAACTGAGTAATTGAGAGTGAGAGCGCCCAGCGCGACACTGTGTATTTTGAGACCAAATAAACGTGAACAAGTCCCAGTATTTGCCGACCCCTTGTATTCTTCCATCACCCGCACTGAACCATCATCATCTTCATCACAATTACATTTTCTCCCCCATAGATTTGAACTCCTTAACATGGTAAACAATTTGCAACCATGTAACTATATATATATATATATTTTTTCCTTTTTTAACAATACATTCTGGGTATACACATGGTTAGAACTCCTTATTAATAGGAACCACTAATCAGTCCATAACTACATATCTAATCTGTTAGGTGCTTTTCTCTGTCGGAGTGGATATCTTCCAAATCGGGGCTGGATAACACTGGAATTGCTCTTGTCACTTACATCAGCAAATTCATCGCTCTGTTACTGTATGGGGAGTGTTGCGGTAGGTCAACAGAAAACGAACCAGGCAAAGGTGCTACAGATTTTGTTCGTAACCTTTCCCATTTCACCTTTTTTGAAGGTTTGTTCCTCTCGCTCGGCTTGACCGTTTGCGGCTGGATGATATGGAGGAGACAGAATGTGACGCACACCATTATTCCTTAGGAACTCTTTGAACTCCCTAGAGGTGAATGGTGGGCCATTTTCCGATACCAGCTCCTTTGGGAATCCATAGGTAGCCCAGAGATGACGCAAGAGGTTAATAGTCTTCTCTGCATTGATCAGCTGAGTAGGAAAGATTTCCACCCATTTTGAATGAACACCCACAACCACTAAGAAGTGTTGCTTGTCTGTTTGGCCGAGTTCCAGCCACCAGAGGTATCCTCTTGCCAATGCTTTCATTCTTATTATGCCTGGGTGACCTTCATTCAACTCAGACAACAGTCTTTCCCTATAATTTGGAGGAATGATTACTCTTGAGCCCCACAGGATACAGCCCTGGTCTGTTGAGAGACAAATAACGGTTTCAAGTGTTCAACTGTGAAATGATTGGGCCATCCAGACAAAGTTAGGCCCAACACTTTTGATAGCAAAGGATTTCTCCTAGTTTCAGTGGAAATATCTCTTGCACAGATGGGCAATTCATCTAGGTATGAGACTTGAAACACCATTCCCTCTCCCCCCATAGAGTCTCGGACGGTAATCTGGACAACACATCTTCGCATGATCAGAAGAGCATCTGTACTCGATTTCATATCCATAGACCAACAAGCCCACCGTTGCATACGGAGGGCAGCAAATGTTGGAATGGCAGACTTGGTGCCTAGGATTGCAAAGAGGGGTTTATGATCAGTTAGCAGAACTTACGGCAATATAGATATTTGGGAAACTTTTTCACACCAAAGACTATGCTCAGAGCCTCTTTCTCAATCTGCACATAGTTTTTTTTTCACTTGTTGTCAGAGTCCTTGATGCAAATGGGTGTTCTTCCCCTGAAGGTAGCACATGTGAGATAACTGCACTGATGCCATTGGGTGAGGCATCACAGGTGAGTCTTAATGGCTTTTTGGGTTCATAGTGATCTAAGCATTTGCTTCTTGACAATAGGTGCTGTTTACAGGCATTGAAAACTTGAGCACACTGCAAAGACCATTGCCAATTTACATTGGTCTGCAACAATCGGTGGAGTGGGTGTAACAGCGTGGAAAGATTTGCTGCAAACTTCCCATAGAAGTTCAGAAGTCCCTGAAAGGAATGTAATTCTGAGACATTAGTTGGAGCAGGGTTCTTCATGATCGCTTCCACCTTGCTCTCTGTTTGGATGAACACATTTTTCATCAATCTTGAATCCCAAGTATTCCACAGACTTACAGAGGAATTCACATTTTGATTTCTTCACTCATATTCCATGCTGCTGTAGTCAAAAGAGCACTTTGTCCAGTACATCCAGATGGCACAGAGACCAGAATATCATCCATGAAACACACTACATTTTGAAGTCCCTGTAGGATTTGGTCCATTGTGTGTTGGAAAATTGCAGGTGCCGTGGAAATTCCATAGGCCAAATGATTGTACTTAAACAGACCCTTGAGCGTGTTTATGGTAAGGTACTGCTCAGACTCAGCATCCACCTCCAGCTGCTAAAATTCAAAAGACAGATCAATCTTACTGAAATCTTTTCCCCCAGCCAATGTGGTAAAAAGTTCCTCCACGTTAGGTAATGGATATTCCTCTGCAAGAATACATTTGTTCACTGTGACTTTATACTCGCCACACAGCCAAACTAACTTGTCTTCGGGACAACCACAACGGGTGCTGCCCAATTGCTCCTTCCAACCCGAGAGATAATTCCGTTCCTCTCCAGGCGATCAAGTTCCCTTTCCACTGCTTCTTAAGAGCATACAGAACATGTGTTGGCTTATGAAAGATAGGTTGAGATCCTTCTTCCACTGTCACCTTTGCTTTAAAGTCAAGTTTTCCGTAGCCATCTTGAAAAGCTGTTTGTGTTTTTCATGTACATCAGAGAGGGAAGGAACACTCACAGGTGTCACGGCTCATGCTGAAGGTCTCACTCCAGTTTAAGGAAATGTTCTGGAGCCAGTTAAGTCCCAGCAATGGTGGTTTGTCTCCTTTGACCACAATCATGGAAGTGAACACTGTTGTCCCTTGTATGTGACTGGAACCTTGATCTCACCTAACACAGGGATTTTGTCTCCAGTATATGAGGCCAGATGAATGGAGGCTGGGCTCAATAAACAGTTGTTACATTTTTCAGTATAGATATGTTTTGGAATTAAAGACAAAGAGGCTCATGTGTCTGGTTGCATGATAACTTATATGCCATTAAGATGAAGACCAATATAAATGCCATCAGCCCTGCCTTGCCAGAGTAGACAGTGCAGAGCTCAAACAGGTCATCATCCACTGCACACTGATTGTCGGATATGTCCACTGACACATATTGAGTATTGTCTAGCCGCTGTGTTTTGTGATTCTCACATACACACAGTAAGTGTCCGACTTTTCCACAGTTGTGGCATTTCTCATTCTCAAGCGACATTCTGTGGGATGGTGGTTGCCTCTCCCACAGTAGTAAAAGATGCTTCTATGCTTGGGAAAAAGTTGCTGCCTGGCCCTTTTTAAGAACTGTACTGAGAATTTCCCCATTCTCTGTATTCTCTCTGCCCCCACCGACATTTTGCACCTTATGCACCTGGGCACTCAGCTGTTTGGTGTCCTTTTGCGCTAGTGCAAGAGCAACATCACAGGCTTTCTTGAAAGACAGGTCCTTCTCTGACAGTAACCTTCTGTGATAAACTTCTTCAGAAAGTCCACAGACAAATTTGTCTCTGAGAGCATCATCCAGAAATGTTCCAAACTCACATGAACTTGCCAGACGTTTTAATGCCAGAATGTGATCAGATTTCTTTTTCCCCAGGACTTTGGTTGTGTAAAATCTGAAACGTTCTGCAATCAGAATGGCTTGGGCTTGTGATCGGAAAGGGTCTGAGAAATTTACTGGTATGATAATTCAAACACTTTTCTGGCTCAACTAAACTTTTCAAAAGGCATTTTCGACTGGTCCCAAAACATTCAGGTTTTTTCACTCTCAATTTAATTTGCTGCCAGCCATCGCTCAAATCTCTCCAAATAGGTATCAAAATCCTCTTTGGTACTGTCAAAATCTGGCACTCGTCCTATTGTGGCCATTTTCCTTGGTTTATTATTATGATGTTCATTTTCCTTTTATTTTCTCCGTATATATATATATATATATATATATATATATATATATAATGCTTTACTATTAAAGGTGCATTGCGCAACTTTTCATGTTAAAAATAGCGGTTTTCTAACCCATACATGCTTAAACAATCGCCTGATGGGCTGAATGAGCCCTTCTTTGATCACTGCGATCGCCTCTATAACCCTGTACAGTGAAATATATAAGAGGGATTCGGGCTCGAATCTGAGACTGGGCGTGACGTCATGCGCGTTCACGCTCGCCTGGCTATGTCTGGCAGGTTCGTGTAGCTATTCGCCGCCGTTCTCCGTATCAGAGAAGACAACTCGAGCGACACAACTCTAGTCAGCTTTCCACAAAAGTAGACGATGGATTCAAAGGGGCTGTTTACACCTGGTCACTTCATGTGTCTTCTGTGATCGGATAGCTATTCGATCGTGAAAAGACCAGGGTGTAAATGCCCTCCGAAACGCATTCGAGACGGATTTGAATTCGATCGCTCAAACCACTTGAGGACGTGGTCTGGGCCGTATTCCAGACGAAACTGGACAAGTGTAAATGCATCTGGTTGTTGAAACCAAGCTATATGTCATGATATTTTAGTCATATATGACGACGCGCATCACCTGAGCAGCTGAGCTGAGCCCCTTCATCAAGCGCCGCAATCTATCGCAAATCGAATTAGTGAAAGTAAGTCGCAGACGCTTAACACTACCATCTTCATTAAAAGTAAAGAAATGAAATGATCTTACCAGTTTTGTTGCCGATCTCTCTTATTGCTGTCTTTGCTGATTTTGAAATTAGCCGATGATTAATAAAATCCAGCTCATATCTGTTGCTTTCGGTGACGTGCACTTCATTAAATCTGTATATGGCGCGGAAAGAGACCGGCTTGTAGCTCATTACAAACCCCAACGCAAACTCCACGTGAGACAGAAAATAAAACTTCTGTCTGTCCAGTGCCATGCGTCGGAATAAGACGAGAGTCAACATCGGGAAGCTTTCAACAAACGGAGAGATCTCCGGTCGTCTCTAGGGCTCAAACGGGTCATAGCCTATACAAAGTGATAACTGAACGTGTTTCCATAATAATTCAATCATAAGTGGATACAGTAAGCACAGGGAGATAGATGGAAACAAAAACCGAAGTTTTCTACTACCCCCGTTTCCCCCTCTCACACAAGTGTGTAATTTACTCGAATGCCTTTCCTTTCATATATTTTAAATGACTTGCAGATTTATTACTGTATTACCTCATTATGACTGTAACAAAAGATGTGTGCCGCACAGTGTGCGGCTGATGCTCCTTAGTTATGAACAGCTCGTGCAAACGTGCGTATGTGTGTGTGTGTTCCTCCATGAACGCGCACAGCTCTGGTTGCAGTTTCGCTTGTCGCCAGAGGGGGCGTAGTTCTGCAAAAACTCAGAGACTTGCGTTTAGCTCCTTTAAGCTATTATGCTATTACAATTATTCTTTACTATTAAGAGGAACGACAACCATTTCACTGCAGAGGCTTTACTTCTGTGTGATTCAACTTTCACTCTCTTGTTACAGAAAAGCTACTCTAACCACCATTCTCCACACACATTGAGAAACTACCGTAATGCATGATATAGACATATCGCATGAACAATACATTACAGTAGCAATAGCTTTATTCAGTCCATTTTAAATTCTGATTCTGGCCGTTAATTCATAAATTAATAATTAAGAACATCATTTAAGTTTCAAAAATATATGTGCGCAGTTAACAGCTGTTAAATGTAATAAATGAAGCGAAGCAAACAGACAAAAAAATGTTCGTCACTACAGCAACAGTAGACCCCCGTCACTATAGCATCAACATGCGAGTAGGATGTTAAAGTCAACATGTATCGCAGGTCACATCCCATTTTAATTCCCTAATCTAAATGGCCAATTAGAAAACATGTAGGTTGGGACCTGATTTTATCTATCAGGAATTCACTGAGTGATTCAAATAGGGTGTAACATCCAAAATGGATAGAGGTGGTTGGAGGGGAAGAGTTAAAAAGCAATAGGAATGTGTGTCATCAGTAAAGGTGCAATTACATGAGTGAAATTTTGGCAAAAATTGACAGACAAAAAAAAGGCAATTCTCAATAGTGTAGTGATGCAAGAAGCACTAATATCACAAAACTCACTTTGAAACCAAGCAGCTTTCTGTTTGCCGGATCATGCAGCTTTTTATTAAAATGCGTTTATTTCTATTGAAATGCCTTTGCCTGCACAATTTTGCTTCTTTAAAAGTGAATGCACCTTAATAATGATGAGAGAATATACTGTGATAAATCCTAAGAAGGTTGCAGAAGAAGTTAATTATTTCTGATTTCTTATACTTAGTTCAACCCATTGACTTTTCAGCTTTTATTGTGCACTGTTTTGCAGACATTTTTTTGTGCACACACAATAACACTGCCAATTGCTCCATGTTAAACTGCAGTGGATCTGGGTCATGCTGTATTTATGTGGAGGCACATTTTGAAAAAACAAGTGCACAGTAATGCACTTCAGTGGGCTGAGGTCACTTCCCCTCATAATTTATTCATGTCTATAAAAGACTGTAAAATAAAGTGCTAGTAGCATTAGCCTTTTCGTGCTGATCTAAAAATGGCTTTCTGCAAGCAGTGGGTGAGACTGAGACCTAAAATGGGTTAAAAGCGCTAAACAGAACTTTAGAAGCCCTTACCCGCAGCAGGAGACTGATCACACTGTAGGCCATGGAAACCTCCTGTCGGCATTTTCTTGACCAGACAAGAAGCTAGAATTTGATCCAGCTTTTCCAAGGAAGACACCTGAAAGGCCTTAATATAAACATAAGAAACATTATAAATGCCTTACAATTCTTGAAAGCCGAAGAATGTGACACTAGCATTAATAATTCCCAAACAATATCACATTTTCCTTTGGTCAGATAAACAGATGGCCCTTTCGCAAAGTCACTCCAGTAATTGAACCAAAGCTGACACATTGGCTGCTCAAACAAACAACAAGTTTTGATAGCTCCGCATGCCCACTTTTTAGGGGAATCAATAAATAATACACATCTTGTTTGTTTATTAGTGGATGCGGATTGACAGTCGTAGACCGGAAACTGATATGCCGACTTCTGACAAAAGCGGAAGTTCGTGACTACGCTTGTGCACTTAGCCTATTGGAGCCCGATCTCATGAAAGTTCGTATCTATAGCACAAATGTCATTTCTTGTGCCATTTATACGCCAAAACTAGTTTTTGCGTGTATATGGCACGTGTTTTTCGCGTGCATATGATACGCACTTTTTGGTGTATAATAATTACGAACTCCCCACCCCTTCCCCCTAAACCTACCCAGGGGGTTTCAGTGCGTAGCATATGCATGCAAAAATCATTTTTGGTGTATAAATGCCACGAGAAATGACAATCGTGGTATAGATACGCACTTTCATGAGACTGTGTTGAATATTGTGCAGTGCCTGGTTGTGACAGAAGACAGTCGCTGCATATGCTTCCTCTGGATTCCAATAGGACTGCATGGATAAACTTTTTTTTAACGATGTTCCACTTCAGCTGATGAGGGTGAAACATCGTCCGTCCGTCTGTTCGCTTCATTTCACTGAGGATTGTTTTGTAAACAAGACTGAATTTGCAAACCGATTAACAGTAAAGAATGGTGCTCTGCCGTCTATATTGGATCTGACAGGAATTGTTCAACACACAGAATCTGGGTCGAATCATTCCGGTTGCCATTTTACAACATCGGACATTTTCTAAACAATTTCCCCCAAGTGCATAGACGACGGGTGAGTTGAAAATCATTATAATATGCAAAACTGTTATTCACTCAAAGCAGTGGGTGTTTACTTCCAAGTCTTCAGTGCGAGACGCCCATAAAAACACAGAGTTTTTTAGGTAGGCTCAAAACTTGGGTACAAAATAGCCTATTACTTATTCATTTTAATGTTTTTGAACGCAAAAACCAAGCGAACGTCATAAGTTGACCTCAGACAACAATATAATAAAATTTAAAAAGCCAGTTCATGACCCCTTTAACTATGGCTATACCTAATTCATTCACATCTGTCCAAAGTACTTCTCCAGTTTGTGTTCCGCGGCGGTCCGCACAATGTCCAACATTATGTCATTTCTTTAATTTGGAGGGTCCGCGGATGCCTGCGTTAAGCCTGCCCAAATACGCTGTTCCAAGAACAGTAAACAGCAGCATATCCTTCTCCTTCTCCTAGTTTTTGTTTGATACCCAGCTACCTCCCTTTGAAAATTATGACATGCACTTTTTTTGTCTTGCAGAGGGTAGATGCTAGCTGGCAGCTAATTTTCTTATTCGCTGAATTAATCTAAAACAGAATTTTTTTGTCTTTGGACCACCAGCATATAGTATACAGATAATCAACAATCTGGGTCCTGCATATTATATGAATTGACCTTATGCACAGATGCACTACTTCCTGAACTTCAGCCAGCTCCTTGTCTGTCATTATTGGCCAAATTGATTAATCCAGGTGTGCCTGACCTCAGTAGTCACGGCAACAATAATCAGACACACCTGAATTAATCAAGTTCGGCCAATAATGGCAGACAGGAAACAAGGAGCTGGCTTAAGTTCAGGAAGTAGTGCATCTGTGCATAAGGTCAATGGGCTTTATGCCCAGCTCCACTACTTCCTGAACTTCAGCCAGCTCCTTGTTTCCTGTCTGCCATTATTGGCCAAATTGATTAATTCAGGTGTGTCTGATTATTGTTGCCATGACTACTGAGGTCAGGTACACCTGAATTAATCAATTTGGCCAATAATGGCAGACAGGAAACAAGGAGCTGGCTGAAGTTCAGGAAGTAGTGCAGCTGGGCATAAAGCCCATTCTCATGCTCATGCTAGAAATTTGGGAGTGATTTTTGATAACGTCCAGAACTTGATAAAAACAAATCAATCAGATCCATTACAAAATTTAAAGTGTTTTTATCAGTAATGGATTTGGAGATAGTGAATCATGCTTTTGTTTTCTCTAGGCTGATTCACAGCCTGTAACTCACTGTACTTTAATGTGGCAGTCCTTCAGTTCGCCTTCAAATGATACAAAATGCTTCTACTAGGCTTCTTACTGGAATTAGAGAAAGGAAACATATTTATCCAGTTCTGACTTCATTACACGAGTTGCCGGCTGAATATGTTAAATTTAAGGTTTTATTATATGTATAAGTGGTTAAATAGCTCAGCCCCACAATATATTACAGAATTCCTTCTCCACCTTCCTTAAGGTCTTCAATAGGTTGATGCTGATCATGGCAAGGTCTCGTTTGAAGTTAAAAGGTAATTGTGCCTTTTCTGTTGCTGCCTGTGGAATGATTTGCAAGTAGCCCATGCATTCTGTCGTCTTCTGATGTTGAAAGTTTTATGTATTTTATTGTTTTATTTGGTCAGCACTTTGGTCAGGACTGCCTGATTTTAAATGTGCTTTAGAGACAAATGTGCCTTGCCTGCTTTGGTTCTTGTTCTTAACTTTGCAGGCAATAGACCTTATTCACAGCAGCGCCATTTTTTATTTTTTAATAGTAATGAAAGCGAGGCTGTGAGGAATAGACATGTATCTCGTCAGTCGGTTGTACAGTTTTTGGATTGTTCTGCAGTAGACAAAAAAAAAAAAAAAAAACTATTGCCGTGTAAAATTATAAATGATCTAGGAGCTTTTTTTGTGTTTTTTTTTACAGCTTTTTACAATGGAAGCCATTGAAAATAAACTTGAGTATATTTCTAAAGCTGCGCAGACATGACTGTGCACAAGACGGAGTGGAATGCAGAAAATGTACAGTATTATAATGCATTATAATGTATAAATGTATTAAATGAATAAGCATTCCTGGGCCTTAAGCACGTGGGTTAAAGCTTAATTCACCTTTGACTAAGCCCCGCCCCCCTTAGTTACTGTTGCTACATCCAGTTTTTAAACTTCATCTGCGCTCTGCATGGCTTCTGCTGTGACAGCTCTTCCTGCTAAAATGTTATCAAACTTTTATAAAGCAGCAAACAAAGTGTCCGATAGAAGTAGGCAAAAGGGGCTGCAATATGCGTTCGAAGGCTATATTCAAGACATACAGATGAAACACAAGAAACAACAAGGCATCCAAAATAGAGGCAAAAGCATAACGTTACCGGTCACAGTCAAAAAATTAACCACCGCATTTCCTACTAATCGAGACGGAGGCTGGGACTAACAATATCAGGGAGCAACACTGTTCATGCAAAGCTGGGTAGGTCTCTATTCACTTCTATAATCGCTATTACAAAGCAAACGGACTACACGAGTATAACGTTGTATTTATTAGCAGCGTGTGCTAGCGTATCAACAAAATCATAACCTAAAACATTATAAAAAGGTCAAACTAGTATAACTTCACACTCACAGTAAGGTTAGAAGTAAAAAAAAGATGTGCTTGTTGATCTTCGCGGGGTTTAGCTGACTGAGGACTTCCATACAGTTTAATCCACTTGTCACTGTGTCAGGATTTTACTTCGGTTTTGGGAAGGGAAAAAACGGACACCCCCCTCCAACCTCTCTGGGAAACGTGTGTCTGTGTTGCAAATGCCAGAGGCACAACGTTTAACCATATTTTGGATAAAACTTTGATGGTAATAGCCTGCCGAGACCAAAAATATGAGATGCCTGTGTTGAAAGTCAATGAAGCGCTGTGAAAAAGTGTCCGACCTCTGTGGGAGCTCGTTCTTGGCTGGCCTGTGATTGGTCAATCTACATTCTAGGGCGTGGCTTAGCCAAAGGTGAATTACAGATCAAAAGCCTATTTACACCAAGACACAACAGACATGTGGTTACCTGGCACATAAACTTCACAGGATCTGCAGCCTGCTGTAGGAATTGGGCAATGTCTCCCATGATAGTGTAGTATTGTATGCAGGCATTGCCTTTAAACTGGCCTTTACTGTAAAGTGTCACAATCACCTCTCCAGCAGTAAAATCTGCAAACACAGATTATTTTACCACCAACGAATAATATTATGAATACTATAGTGTTTCATTAATGATCAAAAATTCATCAAAACATGAAAAGTAATTTACATTGTTATCTCATTAACATATTGGTCATTCTTTTCAGTAAAATCATAATGAATAGGAACTGGCTTTAGATTTGTGCCTTGTGAGACAAATGACAGTTCTACTATTTTTTTTCCCCCCAAAGCTTGAAAGCTTTATTTCCAATTCACTGTAATTGCACGGAATAGTACGAAAACAATAAAGTCATCCAAGTCTGTAAATACTGCCAGGTTTCATTCAGGTCATCCATTGCTTTAAAACGGCAAGTCAAGTCAAATGTATTTGTATAGCGTTTTCTACAATACGCCTTAAACATTGATGTAGGCCATTTTACCAGGTGCAGTGACACTCAGTGTGCTCTCATTCCAATTCACAGGCTTCACTCTCACTCTCTGCTTGTTCCCACTGAACTCAACCTCAGCATCTTTGCAGGCCATGATCTCCTGCAGAAGAATGAATACCTTTCCTGGATTCTGTTAAGACACAGACCATGGCAATGTTCAGTCTAACCTACTTTTTGAAAAGGTCTATCTCAGTTAGATGCCAGTGTTAAGCATTCGCAAACTGATTGCTATGAATGACTTGCAAGATACATTACAGCAACATTTCTCGAAAATCACAACCAAGCATTGGTTACCTGGTAAATGTAAATGCTTAAAATGATACTTCAACCAAAAATTCAAATTCTATCATCATTTAATCACCCTCATGTCATTCCAAACTCACAAGACTTTCATCTTCGAAACAAAAATAGTTATATTTTTTTAAAGAAACCTGAGAGATTTCTGTATATTAAAAGTCCATTCCATCCAAACTTTCAAGCTTCAAAAAATGCATAAGGACATTGTGAAGAAATAAATTTTCTTCTGAAGAGATACGATCACTTTGTATAATTAAAGGGTTAGTTCACCCAAAAATGAAAATTAAGTCATTAATTACTCACCCCATGCTGTACCAACCCCGTAAGACCTTCGTTCATCTTCGGAACACAAATAAAGATATTTTTGATTGAATCTGAGAGCTAGATCTGAGAGATAGACTGCCTAAGGGACTGGCTCTTGACGGCCCATAAAGTCATTAAAGAAAAGGTTTAAATATTCCATGTGCCTACAGCGGCTCAATTATAAGTTTATCAAGCAACGAGACTACTTTTTGTGCGAAAAAAACATAAATAACGACTTTATTCAACTATTCCATTACTTCCTTATGGGCGCATGCGCGAGAACTGAGACGAGGACGTTCTCATTCGTCTACTTCTTGTTACCGGCTGCTCACCGCTTAGGAGTTTTACCGCCCCCTACCGTATAAGATGATGTGCTGATATAGCCGGAAGCGCAAAACTTTCTGTTTACAAGCAGAGGAAGAAGCGTGCTGTACATACGCTTTTCAATTTGCGTATTTTCCGCACTATAAGGTGCACTTAAAAGCCTTTAATCTTCTCAAAAAACGTCAGTGTTTCTTATAATCCGGAGCGCCTTATATATGGATCATCATTTTATACGGTAGGGGGCGGTAAAACTCCTAAGCGGTGAGCAGCCGGTGACAAGAAGTAGACGAATGAGAACGTCCTCGTCTCAGTTCTCGCGCATGCGCCCATAAGGAAGTAATGGAATAGTGGAATAAAGTCGTTATTTATGTTTTTTTCGCACAAAAAGTAGTCTCGTCGCTTGATAAACTTATAATTGAGCCGCTGTAGGCACATGGAATATTTAAAGCTTTTCTTTAATGACTTTATGGGCCGTCAAGAGCCAGTCCCTTAGGCAGTCTATGTAGGACTGATCCAGCTCTCAGATTCAATCAAAAATATCTTTATTTGTGTTCCGAAGATGAACGAAGGTCTTACGGGGTTGGAACAGCATGGGGGTGAGTAATTAATGACTTAATTTTCATTTTTGGGTGAACTAACCCTTTAAAGTGTTTAATATAGCCTTTTATTTACATATATTCATCAACACAAATACATAGAGCACAACAAATACAATCCCTGTGTCCAAATATGCTTACTTCCATAGTATAAAGTAGGTGAAAAACAGCAGTATGTCCGGAGTTCATAAAACAGTAGGTGAAAAGTCAGCGCAGTCTCATCCCAAGACGTCATACAACTGACGCTTTTGACCATACATCAACATTCGCCTTTTTAGGGTACCCTTAAACGTCGGTTAGATGATGTTATTGAATCCTAACCCTACCCCAGACCTAAACCTATCCCGGCACCTAACTGACGTTAAAGGTAAAGCGTCAGTTGGATGACGCCCCAGGATTGTCATCTAACCGACGTTTAAGGGTACCCTAAAAACGCGAATGTTGACGTATGGTCAAAAGCGTCAGTTATATGACGTCTTGGGATGAGACTGTGTTAGAAAAGTATCCAGATGACCAATTACTTGCGGCAAGATTCTGAGTGCTCATTCAATGGACACATTACTATCCCATGAGGCCACGGGAGAGGATTTGTGAATGGAGCTGAAGCGAAACAAGTGACGCAGCAGGTCACATCTCAATGAAAACATGACAGATGAAGTATGTCCGAAATTTATTCATACTACACGCATTCATAATAAAACATGCTTTTTTAATGGTCACAAAGTAACTTTCAAACCAAATGTAGCACTTACTATGAAGTTTGTGACTTCATGTGCAGCAAATGTCTTAACTTTATGAAGCTTAAGATATATAAACTATCTCAGGTTTCATAATACATGTCTTCATTTCTGTTTTGATGATATATGAAAGAATTATGGGTATGGACAACATGAGGGTTAGTACTTGAGAGTAAAATTTTCTTTTTTGGGTGAACCATCCCTTTAAGTATATGAAGATATTTCAGGTTTCAGAGAACAGTCGAAAAGAAGGTGAAAAAAAAAAGAAACAAAAAAATGATTTGTGTTGTGTCTTACCTCACATGGTACACGGCTGGGTAGGACCAATAAAGTCTCATTAGCGCCAAGAGTACAACTAGACAGTTTCTTCTCTACTTTCAACTCCTGGACTGATCTTCCATCCACTGCTGCTGTCTGTATACCTGGAGAAGCATGCCGTATTACTGAACAACTGATGATATAAACTGTGAGGAAATATTACAGTGAAAGGCTTGATATCTCTAACACATTTACAGCAATTTTTTTCCCTTTGTGGCAGGTTATGAAATTCATTTCTGTTTTTGAACACATTGCCTTACATCGAGACTTACTGCGTTGCAGATGTTTCAGACTTACTGAAATGGTGTTTTGGCTGGCTTGCCAACAATTGAGAATTGAGCCATATAGAATGCTGACTTGTTCTACGCTGCAGAATCAAATTATTCCATAATTTAAAGTTTCTATGAAAAATAAAGTTGGATTTTATGGAATATTTATTATAAAGGATTTGTCTTTGCACATTTTTATTTTAAAATTCATGTGCCCTCATTATTCAAAAATAACGTGGGAACGCAAATACCTTTGTGAGGGAATGGAACAGTTTTGCATGGGAATGCAAATATCTTTGTGAAGGAATGCACAAGTTTTGCGAGGGAACACAAAGTTTCTCGGGGGAACGTAAAATATTTGAAAAAAAAAAAAAAGTTTTTAAAAATGTTATCCACCAAGATCTCATCATAATTCTCATAATTCTTTATTGAACATGTTAAAAAAAAAAAAAAAAAAAAAAACACAACAGCAAAAACTGAATTAAAAGTAAAAATAAATAGTTAATCATCAACATCAAGAAAAAAGATCATCTACAGATGGTCCAAACAACAATCATGTTCAAAGGGGGTAGGAAGAAGTTAGAATAACTTTTCTTGTCCTATCCCCACTTCAATAATATTTTAACTACTTAAAATAACTTACCTAAGGTTTACTTTACCTAAGGTTGAAAAAAAGAAAATCACTGTTCCAGCTCATATCCATCAAGGATTCTTTTTTTAAACATATATTTCAATTGCAATAAGTTTTTACATAATTTTAAATCATTGTTGCTACTGTTCCACAGTATAACACCCTGGGTTGGTATACAGTGCAACTTAGTGTTTGTGCGAATCTGCGGTCTACTAAACATTGATATTCCTCTAAAATTATATGTATTTTCTCGTAATTGGAAAAGCTCTTGGATATTTCTAGGTAATTGGTTGTTGTGAGCTCTAAAAACAATTTGAATAATTTTATAATCAATCAGATCTTTGAACTTTAATATTTTGAGTTTGATGAACAATGGGTTTGTTGGTTCTCTGTATGCAGTTTTATGTATGATTCGAATAGCCCTTTTTTGTAAGATGAAGATTGGGTGTGTATTTGTTTTGTAAGTATTCCCCCATACTTCCACACAATAAGTCATGTACGGGAGTATGAAGGAGCAGTACAACATATTTAGAGAAGCCTTATTCAATAAATCTTTAGCCTTATTTAATATTGCCAATGACTTGGATATTTTGTTTTTAATATAGTTTATGTGAGGTTTCCAGCTTAATTTGTTATCAATAACTACCCCGAGGAATTTTATTTCAGATACTCGCTCTAGTTCTATACCATTTATCATTAGTTTTTTATCCGTGTCAGTTGATCGGTTCCCAAATATTATAAATTTAGTTTTACTCAGATTTAATGTTAGTTTATTTTCATCAAACCAAATCTTCATCCTACTCACTTCCTTTTCCGCATGGTATCCAGTAGCTTCTCCAAATTTTCACCACAGCACAATAAATTTGTGTCATCAGCAAAAAGAATGGTTTCTACAATTTGCGATACTTCACATATATTATTTATATAGAGGTTAAATAATAATGGCCCCAACACTGAACCCTGTGGCACCCCACATGTAACCTGCAACAGTTGTGATTTATTGTTTTGTATTTCAACATACTGCTTTCTGTTCTCCAGGTAACTGGACAACCATGTCAGTGCAATTCCTCTAATGCCGTATCGTTGTAATTTTTTAATCAATAATTTATGATCTACAGTTTCAAAAGCTTTTTTAAGATCTAGAAATATCCCAACTGCATATTGTTTTCTGTCTATTGCGTTTGTAACTTTTTCTATGAATTCTATCATTGCAAGAGAAGTTGATCTGCCAGCTCTAAACCCATATTGTTGCTCACATAGAATACTATGTTTGGCGATGAAATCATCCAGTCTCTGAAAAAAAATTTTTTCCAATATTTTAGAGAACTGTGGAAGCAACGAGATGGGTCTGTAGTTTTGTAGTATACGTCTATCTCCGGTTTTATATATTGGTATTACTTTAGCTATCTTCATTTTATCTGGAAAGACACCGGTTTGTAGAGACTGATTGCAAATATGGGTTAGGGGTCTTGCTATAGATTCAATAATACTTTTGACTGTACACATATCAATGTCATAGCAGTCAGTAGACTTCTTACTCTTCAATTTTTTTACAATATCAATAAGTTCTTCTTCATCCGTCCCTCTTACAAACATTGTTTCTTCCACAAATAACTTCTTACATTCTACTCCATCACTACTACCCGTCTTTGGAATATCCCTCGCTAGTCTTGAACCAACACTGACAAAGTATTTATTGAATTCCCCAGCAACTGAAGCCCTGTCAGTGATTTCTGTATCATTCGATGCTAACAAGTAACTTGGATATTCTTTTTTCCCATTTTTTTTAATGATAGCATTTAAGACATCCCATGTTTTTTTAATATTATTTTTATTATCCTCTAATAAATTACTGTAATAATCAACTTTACAGCATCTTATAATTTTTGTTAATTTATTTTTATATAGTTTATATTTTTGTTCTGATTCCATTGTTCTTCTCTTTAAGAATTCTTTGTATAATAACTTCTTCTTCTTACATGCATTTATTATTCCTTTTGATATCCATGGTTTCTCAACATATTTTTGCTTTACAATTTTCTTTGCTAGAGGACAATGCTTGTCATATAATCCTGATATGATTGTCATAAATGTTTCATAGGCCCAATTGACATCACTCACATAAACACTTTTCCAGTCTTGTCTCAAAAGATCTTGTTTAAAAGAATTTATAGCATCTTGTGTTTTATTTCTTTTCATCATAATTATAGGAATATCTTTATTCTTCTGCATACAGTTTTGTATAATTGCAAATACTGGCAAGTGGTCACTAATGTCAGTTATTATTAGGCCACTTGAAACCGGTCTGTCAATAACGTTTGTAAATATATTATCAATTAGTGTGGCACTGTGAGTTGTTATTCTAGTTGGTCGTGTAATTGTAGGGTATAAGCTGTTGCTATACATTGAATTGATGAATTCTGTAGTTGAATTATGTTGTTGCGGATTTAGCAAATCTACATTGAAATCACCGCAAACAAACAGAATTTTTTTGTTGTTATGTCTATTATACAACTCCTCAATCTTTTCCCTAAATGTATCAATACAAGATCCTGGTTTTCTGTACATACAGCTTATCTGAATATTTCTTTCTTTCTCTCTCTCAATTTCTACAGTGACACACTCCATAATATTTTCCATTACAAATGACTTGTTACTGACAACTTTACATTTATACATTTTATCAATAAATAGTGCAGCCCCCCCTCCCTTAGACTGGGTCCTATGAACAGAAAACATTTCATATCCCTCAATTTCAATTGCGTCAATTTGCTCATCATCAAGCCAGGTTTCTGATATTGCAATAACTGTGAATTTCCTTTCTAATTCATTTAAACAATGCTTAATTCCTGCTAAATTTGAATTAAGGCTCCTACTATTGAAATGTATGATTGACATTGATCCATCCATTATTATATTTCTCCTATATTGTTTTTCTGTATAATATTCGCATTGACTTTGCAAGTCCTTATAAAAGTTATTTTCAGGATCGATTTCATTTTCAATGTCTTTTGCTTTGTAATCAGTAAATTCAAAACATTTTAATTTCAGATTTTCGTACTTTGTAAATAGGTGGTTTCTGTTCGAGGTCATTGTGGAAGTTCATGAAGTATTTTGTTCAGTGTTTATTCAGTTACCTGCATTGTTCCTGTCGATTTTATTCCACAAACTTATCCAGCTCAGCGACATCTCTGATAATGAGCACTTTCGCTGCCTCTGGTGTGGATCCGTTTAACTTGATAAATATTTTGCAGTTGGAAGTCCATGTTGCTTGGATCTTGTTTTGTTTTCTTAGTATTCGTGCTCTTCTTGCAATTTCCGCGTTCTTCTTAGTAAGGTGTTCATTGATGTATACGTCTGTCCCTTTTAGCTTCCTCCCTTGTTTAAGGAGTGCATGTTTTTTCTTCCTGTTGGTAAACCGGATTATTATTGCAGGTGTAGCCGTTTTGATTTTATTGGGCAGGGTATGACAGGCTTCGATATCTCCGCTGTTAATGGAAATACCCTTACTGTCCATGAAACGCAGCACCTGTTGCTCCAGCGACTCACGATCTTCCTCCGAGGAGTCGACCCCACTCCTTCCCGTATCGACATCCTCCGACGCCATGACCGCTCTGGCATAGCTCCGGTGTTTGGTCCTCAAGCCGCTGACAATGAGGTCGTTACTCCGGGTAAATTGCTCAAGATCGGCCACTCGATTCTCCAGGAAAGTTATAATTTTATCCTTTTCCTTGTTCTGCGTTTTAAGCACTTGAATTTCTCCCATCAGCTCCATGATCTTATTTTGTTGGGCTGCGATTTTTGTAATCTCCGCTGATAAAAAGTCGAGAGATTTCTTAATTTCATCCACCTCGTCGGGTTGGGTTACATTTTTTCTTGGCGGCATCATTCAGATCTCCGTTTGTTAGTATTCTAGCCGGTTCAGTGATTCTGCGACTGTCCGCCATGCAAAATGGCAAAATGGATCTGAAGTATTACATTAATGCGACTTTTGATGCTGGTCGCTGGTTAAGATATTTACACCTGGTCGTGTCAGTGTCCAACGCATTCTCACTCCTATATCTCACTCCAAGATATAGTATATAATATATAGGCTCCGTAGATATGTCACAATAGGGACAAAAAGACTACCCAACTTCCATTTCATGTTGACTTTAAATGTCCTCACTAGTGACCTCTTATTCATTTTAAAATGTATCGTGCATGTGTCGCTCATCAGTTATCGTGCCACTGACTTGCACCGTTCTTCTCATGGCCCTTGGCCTCATCCTGCTCGCCACATTATTATTATAACAATAAGGAAGTTTTGCATGAGACAGACTTCATGGAAAACATTTCTACCTGCACAAAACTGTCCTGTGGGTAACCAAGCTTTGTCTAGATAGCAGTATCGAGTCGTGTCCTGAGCGTAGGACGTTGTAAAGCCGCCTCTCGCTTTAGAGAGTTCTTCTGAGGCTTCCGCTCCATAGAGCTCTGCCCAGATAATAAGTCTGGGAAGTAGTATCAAGTTTCTAGGCACTCTTTGCGCCTCCTTGATGGCTAGTCTTAGCATTGAGCATAGGAGGCCGCATCTCGCTGTAGAGAGTTGTCATGCTAAGACCTCTGACCTTAGAGCTCTGCTAGGCAGTAGTGTCAAATTGTTAGGCTTTCCTGAGCCTGTTTCGCTACTGCCTTTAACCCTCTGGGGTCTAAGGGGTTTTTGGGGTCCTTGAGATGACATGCTGTTAAATTTTATAAGCAACTGAAACTTTTTTCAGTTGCTTATAACAATATTAATGGAACAGGTGAAATTACACTCTATTTGGCACAAACAGGGGTACCATAAAATGTGAGCAACATGTATATACATATACATGTTTATGTTTTTGAGAGAATATTGTTTATTGTCTTGGTTATTGAAAAAAAAAACTAAAAAGGAAAGTTTCTGAAATAAGGCCATAAAATACATACTAAATATGCGTCCACAACACTTTTGACAAATGGATGTTGTGGCCTAGAATTTTTTCTTCAAAATGACCTGAAAATCATCCTGCCTAATCATTCACATAAAACTGTGAATTGGGTTATATTGTGAAAAATATTTTGGTAACACTTTATTTGAAGGGGTGTGCATAAGACTGACATGACACTGTCATAAACATGACATAACACCTGTCATGAACATGAAGGAGTTTTTATGAATGTTTATGACTTTTGTCATTAAGTGTCATTCTGTAAATTATGACACTTTTAATGCAAAGTTGACATTGTTTAAAATGTATTTGTTATGACAACTTGACATTAACCAATACAAAAATGTCTTGATTATGACAACTTGTCATTAACAAAGACAAAAAATGTCTTGATTATGACAACTTGACATTAACCAAGAAATCATAACCTGTCAACCTGACATCTTTATAACTAATCCAACGTGTTCCACTTTATTTGAGGTAAGGGGAAATATTAATGACACTGTTGTTAAAGCATTTGACAATGTAATAGCCCTTAATGACATCTCTATAACTAGTACAATGTGTTCCACTTTACTTGAGGACAAGTAAAATATTCATGACACAGTTATAATGGTGTCATGACGGCCAAAGTCAAAACCAACCACATATGACAGGGTAATGTAATGTTAAGGCAAAGCTAAATAACTTCTTTAAGTTTGATAATTAGACCTGTTATGACATATTTGTGACATGTTATGATTTCTTGGTTAATGTCAAGTTGTCATAATAAAGACATTTTTGTCTTGGTTAATGTCAAGTTGTCATAATCAAGACATTTTTGTCTTGGTTAATGTCAAGTTGTCATAACAAAGACATTTTAAATAATGTCAACTTTGCATTACAAGTGTCATAATTTACCGAATGACACTTAATGACAAAACTCATAAACATTCATAAAGACTCCTTCATGTTCATGACAGGTGTTATGTCATGTTTATGACAGTGTCATGTCAGTCTTATGCACACCCCTTCAAATAAAGTGTTACCAATATTTTTTGTTTGCCAAGGCAATATGCGAATGGGCGTGAACAGCCCTACCCCATCATGTTTAATTAGGTAATTCTCACCTGAGAAGACAAAGACCCGTATAATATGCCTTATATAATGAGCCTTTCTTTCATTTGAGTCAGACAAGAAAAAAATTGAAAGGATATATATATATATATATATATATATATATATATATATATATATATATGAAAGTCTATTTTCAGGTGCTGCGTCATAACATTGCGCCTGCTGCACTCATGGTACAACAGTGAAGTTTCCTGATTATTACGCAGGAATGAGAGTATAGTTCCTAGTCATATCAGCCTAGAAAATCGCAAGAGTTAAGTTTTAAATAGGAAAAATATCGAAACACTTTGGTAATTTTTTTAAGAGAAATGCTAATGGTCTTGTGCACTTCAATGATGTATGCTAAGCTATGCTAAAAGTGGGACCGTTAGAACCGGAGATCGGCTGAATGGATTCAAAAAAGGTAAAACTCAAAAGTTTAACTCTAGGGGAGTTGTAAAATGAGCATATTTCCCCAAAAAAAGTGGAGTATCCCTTCAAAGCAGCATTTTGTAACTTTTGAAATTTCTCTCTGCTCTCAGGGTCCCCCTACAGTTGGAAAACAGGATTGTCTTATACTACTGTCGTAAAATCTGTCATGGTTAAACCAGGGAATTTACGCTTGCATTTGTTGACAAGCGATTCCCCCCAAAAACTGCAGAAGGAAGGACTTCTCACATCTTGGGCAGACTGCCAGCGTTGCATGTGAAATGTCTTCATCCCAAGTACATTGGCATGTATTTTAGCATGTCGTATGAATATAGTTTCATGGGCTTTATTTTTTTCAAACGTTTAAAGATCGCGTACCTCACGTTTACAAGCCAGCATCTTTATAGTAACTGCTCCGCCCTGGCCGTCGCCTCGTCCTGCTCCGCCCTGGCCTTCGCCTCGTCCTGCTCCGCCCTGGCCTTCGCCTCGTCTTGCTCCGCCCACGCTCTGCGGCCCAAGCTCGCCTTGGCTACCTCCTGGTCCCGTTCCCCTGCACGGGCCTGGCCTTCCGTCCCTCCCCCTCACCGCCCACCTGAACTTTTTGTTGTTTTTTGTATTTTTGTCTTTGTGTTATTAGTGGTTCCCTGTCTATTGAGTTTTCCAGGTGTTTCCTATTGTCCACGCCCCCTTGTTACCTTGTTAAGTTTGCTTTTCTGATTATTTAAGCCCTGTGTTTCTGTCTTAGTTTGTGAGTTGTTGTACGTGTGTTGTTGGCGTTAATCGCTCGAGCTTTTGAGTCATGTATCTGAGTCTTTGTCTATGTATGTAGTTTGTCTAAATAAAGCCTGTACACTGCGTTTGGATCCAGCCTTCTTCCCGTGTATCTGCCACACCACGGTACCGGCATCACACTCGGCTGCAAACTGTCCCACAATGCGAACCAAGCTCCTGCTTCGGTCATACAGGGACCGGTCATACAGAGATTCTGGCAAACTGTCCGGCGCCTCAGGAGAGGGAAACAGTCCCCTACCAATGCTGTTTACAGTAAGGGTGGGCAGCTGTTGACCTCAACTGGGGATGTCGTCGGACGGTGGAAGGAATACTTGGAGGACCTCCATTTTTGTCTTTTGGGCTATTATATTAAACTAACACCCCGGTAGTCTGGTCCAAGCAGCTTGATCGATTTTAAATAATATTAGTTGTGATTTAAATAATTGTCCCATTTTGATTGTTCATTTAATCTTTTCCCTTTTTTGTTGGTTTCTTTTTTTCTTGGTTTCTTCTGTTGGTATGGCAAGTTTCTTTGCCAGTGTATATCCACATGTGAATGCTTTTGTGAACTGTGATACTGAAGCTTAATAGACTAACATTCTCATATGGATTTCACTATTTCAACAAAAAGTGGTACTCAAATAGAGATAGTGACTTCCTACAAATACCTAGGTATTTGGTTGGATGATAAATTGTCTTTTGTTACCATACTTGATTTGCTATACATTACTTACCCATAAAAGTGTTTAAAAGAAAAGGTTGTCAAAAAATACTATTATTTATTCCATCAACTAGAACAGAGCTAGATACAAAAAAAAGCTTTCTCATCATAGGCACCAAAGTTCTGAAATGAACTCCAAAACACTTTAAATATAGAATCACTTCCACCTACTTTTAAAACATTTTAAAGTCAACTCTGACTGAATAGTGTAATTGCTTTTGGCTAGGTGCCTTTTAAGTTGTATTTTTAAGTATAATGTCTTATTTTTGTTTTAATAGGAATAGTGTATATATATTTGTAGTGTAGTATATAACCTTTGTCCTGTCTTTCATATATTTTTGAAAACTTTTGGCCGCCGGTCTTGGCCAGGACTCCCTGGGAGAAGAGAGAAAAATAAAGTGGGTTTAAAAATAAAGTGGGTAATAAAGTGGGTTTATTACGGACTCTTATCAACTGCAGGTATTTAATTTGTAAACAGTGTAAGAGATCCATTTTTAGGACGTTTTAGAATTAATGTTTTGTGTGTGTGTGTGTGTGTGTGTGTGTGTGTGAAATAAATTTTGTATACTTTTGGAAAGTTAGGTCTCTTTAATGCAATCCTTTTGGTTTAATTCTTTTTGGAGTATTTATTTTATTTTCCTGGGTGGAGAAATAACCTTGGTGGTGTAGTCGGGTTTCTTTAATATTTAGCCAAAGGTTACACTCAGTTAGTTGTTGGTTAAGTATTATCTGTGTTGTGTTTTACCTTGTTAATTTAAAACTGCTGCCAATATCCATGTCCCTGCTAAAATGTAACAATTGGGATAGTTCACTGAAAAATTAAGCTTCATCAAAAGTTTGTGTCCTTCTAAACCTGTATGACTTTCTTTCTTCTATGGTACACAAAATAAGACTTTTTGAAGCATGTTAACAGTTTTGGTTACCATTGACCACTGACTTCCATTATATGGGGGTAAAAAAAATTCCATTATAAATGTAGTAAAAAATACCTAACACTTTACAATAAGTATACAGTGATAAAGTACTTACAAATCATTTGCAAAGTGTTAGTTTATTCATAAGTTTATATTGTAGTCTCTACATTGTTAATATAGCGATGGGCTATATACAAATAGGCCACGTTCACACAGTAGCAGAATATGATTGTCCGTCCTGTATTTGAATCCTTAAAGCAGCATTATGCAGTTTTTTACCTTAACTGATTATCTTCGGAGATATTGCAATAGTTATATAACTATTTTCAGGTTGAATGTTGGATGTCTCGCCCCCCCCTGTTGCCTGTGAGCAGAAAAAAAACACATTTGCAACTTTGAGCCGGCGGGCCACTGGCCGCAGCATCAGGAAGTGCCGCGTGATATCAGGTCTTGCGATGCAACGAATTGCTTTTCAGCCAGATCAATCTGCTAAAATGAGCATCAAACAGAAATAACCCGGCGCCGGATACATGTGGTGTTCGATGTGCATACAATAAAGACTGCTAACAGTTCAACAGGGCGCAGCTCTTAAAGGGGCCACACCTTATTTCCACTCATAACAGCTTCCATCCTACTGAACAGGTACCGGTATACTGCCCTACAAAAGCAAAGCGCAGTAAATACATATTTGGTCAAAAATGAGTTAAAACTTGTAATGGGCTTTATGACGTGTTCTGTCTTGTGAAAAAAATATCTGGGTTAAGTTATGTCCCGTTTTGGAGATACATTACCACATAATCTACCCATAACATGTTTGACTGGCTGGTATAAAAACTTTAAAGGCCTTTTTCTCTGTTTCTTTGTTTGCGTAGTTACTGTACTTAGACTTTGTAGGGCAGCATACAGGGGGAGGGGATCAGGCCGTGAGTGTAGAGACATCTCTGCGTGAGTGCTATTTAAGACAGTACAAGTACTCCACAGCGACACTAGGGGTCACAGTTTGACAAAAACGGAAATCCTGCAAAGTGCTGCTTTAATACAGTTATGTTCTCACACAGTTCGGTTATTTACAGGAGTGACAACAGCATTCTATAACCAAACTCACACCCGTAAATTTTCAGGACTGTCTCGGTTACTAACGTATCCTCGGGTCCCTAAGATGAGGGAACAAGTATTGCGTAAGGCTAGCTTACGCTATGTAAACTCATTTTCTCAAGAATATTGAAGTCAATTTTTTAAAGCAGTGTACTGTAGATGCACAGCAGACGTCTAAGCGTAGTCTTTGGCTGTGCTGCGGCAACTGGCCGAGCCTATGAAGAGGCGGCTCACGCGTGTGAACCAATCAGGCTGATTAGTACCCTGGAGTGTCAGAGCCTGCCAGAACAGGCATGGCTTATGTCTTTATAACATTCATTCTGCCATAGGCAACCATGTTTAAATCAACTGAAGCGATCCCCTGATCGAAGCACAGAAGCACGGCGGGTTACGCAATACTCGTTCCCTCATCTCAGGGAAACGAGGATACGCTAGTAACCGAGACGTTCCCTTTCGAGAGGTCTCTCGTATTGCGCAAGGCTAGCTTAAGGTTTGGGAACCCACTTCAAAATGCCACGCATGCTTAAAACTACGCCGATAATACTATAAAAGTACTATAATATTATAGCCCAGGGTAGGATGCCTGAGGCCCATAGAGAAGTAAAGTTAATAGAAGCCAGTCCAGTGACGAGCTTCATATAGGGAACCAAGGTATGGGCCTAAAAAAAAGAGTCAATTCCTTTATAATATATATATATATATATATATATATATTAGAACTGTAGTTTGAGTTCATTCAGGACCAGGTTTAGGGGGACTGGGGGGGAAAAAAGAGCAATGACAATGCGATGATCTCTGCTTTGTGACAGCGAGCCCCTTGGTGCGGCCGCCCAAAGCAGCCCTAACAAGGCAGAGTAGATTCACGTTGACAAGGCAGAGTAGATTCACGTTTCTTTCTTCCTCTGGTGAGGGAAGAGCTGCAAAAGAAATAATCTGTGCTCTGAACGGTAGTACAGATTTTCCCGTTTGCCTGTGTGAGGAGATCTCTCCTCAGTGGTATCGGCCATAGGGCGGTTTCCATTGCTTCACCAACTTGAAGAACCATGCCTAGCATGTGTGCCGGCCTCAGCGAGTGCAGGTTGTGCTGAGCCCATAGAACAAGACTCTTGGCCATGGTGTGCAGTTTGTTCGACCTGAGACCACCCTGGTGATTTATGGAGGACACCATTGCTATGTTGACCGCCCGGACCAGGACGTGGTGGCCTTTTAGATATGGGAGATAAGTTTTCAGTGACAGAGTGACCGCTCTAATCTCTTGACAGTTCATATGATTATAAGTTTATATGCCGATGTTGAACACACCTTTTGTATTTGATTTCTGTTTTCACAGCCTCCCCACCTAACTTAGTTAATTAATTTGTCACCGTTTATTAGTCATTTGATTATTCATCTAGTTCAGCTGTGGTCTAATTAGTTCTCCTTGTTTGTCAGTGTATATAAGTTCCCTCGTTTCAGTGCTCCATTGACGGTTCTCGTTAATGCATGTACTGAATATTGTGTCAGTGCCCAGGGGCACCAAAGAGTCTTAGACCCCGTTTACACGAAGGGAAAACGCAGATATTTCCCTGCGGTTTGGCCTCTCATTTACACGAAAACCCTGTTTTTATCACAGAAAACGATTATTTCTAAAAACTCTGGCCAAAGTGGAGATTTCTGGAAATGCTGGTTATGTGTTGTCATGTGAACTGGGAGAAGCGGCGTTTTAGGTTGTCTGTTGTCGATTCTGAGGATTCTGATTGGCTTGCATGGCTTTATCGTTCTCCCTACACTGCCGCCCATAGGTTTGGCATAGATATGATGGCGCTCGACTGCGTATTTAAGCAGGTGTGTGCATGGTGTTATTATTGAAAACGGAGAGGGGGAAAATATTTGTTTCTCTAAATACTCGGCTTTGTGTAAACGTGGCCTTAATCTGCCACTGTGAAAAAAAAATCAATAACTTCCTCATTTAGACATACTGGCAGTTTTAATTTCTTATTAAGAGTATAATTTTATTAAAAACAAGAACAATAATTTCATATTTTGTGGGTAGTTTCTCCCAAATTGTAAATTATGTTTTTTTTTACATTTATTTTGAAGAATGTTAATTGCTTGACAGCCCTAATAATGCTGTCAGTTTTGTGACTTTGCAAATGTACTATAAGTAAATGTACATGTGGCAGAAAAATACATAGAAATACAATGATATCTCATTGTTATAATTTGGCATCAGTTAGGGTTAGTGTTAGGGGTTAGGGAAAAAAAACGTGACAATTTATATATAGACCATTTCACAAGATGTAAACAACACTGGTCCAGAAGCACTTCCTGTTTCAGTTTGTAACTGTTTTCTTTATTTCACATGTAAAGAAACATCTTAAAGATGTTTGTTGAACTTTTTGATTCAGTTTTAAATGTTCTGTTGGTTGTATTTTATCCCAGCTTTTATGTGGTGTTAAAAAACTGAAACAGGAAGTGCTTCTGGACCAGTGTTGTTTACATCTTGTGAAATGGTCTATAGGCTAATTATATGATTATATTTACAATTTAGAGTATACAAAATATAAACTATGAATTAATTAAACTAATAATTTACAAATTATTAATTTGTGAGTACTTTATTACTGTATACTTATTATAAAGTGTTACCCATCTATAAATACATATTTTTTCTCAATAACCATTGAAAACTTGCATGTACTTAAGTACATTGTAAAATTAATGTACCATTCCTGTTATCAGAGGAATTATTTTAAAATGTACATATTACATATTTTTTCAAAAGCATTTGTTGCTACTGTTACTATTACTTTTAAAAGGATCTAACAATAAGAACTGCTAAAGAGAATGTTTACCTCATTGCAAAGGGACCATTTTAACAGCAAGGTAAATTACTCCCAGAGGTGGTGATCAAAATTTACATATTTAGTGATAACTACTGAGTTTGACGCATGAGGAAGTGCACGCATTTGCATATTGTTTGTCCTGTGCTGAAGCATCTATCAGCATCAAACTGTAAAAGAACAGTGAACGGGCACATCGCTGCATTTATGTCATTATAATCTGAAAGATGTTTAAGGCTATACAGTATTTTATGAGTAATATGTTGAAACCAACCACTTTATTCTTTATTGGATAGCTGTTAATTTGCATAACTGTTTTAAGATGGAGCTTCAGGCAGCTGTGCAGGCATTACATGTGGTGAAACTCTCGTCTCCTTTACACAAGAAACACTGATTTAAAAAAAGGGGTAAATACAATTGCTCTCACCACTTCTCATTCAGTGGATAGTACAGTACAGTGTTTTCATATCAACACGTGGCAAACTTTTCACTGCTGGAGAAGGGATTTCAGAATCAATAATAACAAAATCGTTTGACGTTCATGAATAGTAACCTCCTGAGAGATGTGTTCCACTTGGGTAGTACTATCAAGTAAGGAACTGTGTGTAACACGCCCTGCAATTCCTAGTCATAAAGATTTAAATTTAATCTCACTGTCTGAAATGTCATACTCTAACAGTACATTCAAATTGGCTGAGCTAGACAAAAGTAAAAATGTACATTAAACAACCATGGGCTGTCTGTACTGTATATATGCCCAGTTCGTAATTGTGTCAACTACATTATTCTCAAAAGAACTGCAGACCATGGTGTAGTTAAGGGATGATAGTAATTCCCTTTCAGCGGAGGGATAATCAAAGAGGGATAGTCTCACATGTGCCAAGAACAGGTCTATCTCTGGACCTATCCACGCACTATTCCATAATTACGGTCTCCAGGACCACCAATTATAGCAGAAAAATGTAAACCTGATTAACCCCTTTCTAAATCAGACCTCCTTATGTCACGCATCAAGCTTCTGAATGCCTCAAAATGCCACAAAGTCACAGTAGATTTACTAGTGAGAGTGTCAGTGGCAGAGCATTACCTTTTAAGATTTTCCTCTGAGATGATTGAGGTCCTTTGAAGGACACATTTATTCATTTACTATTAATTATTCAGAGTGACTTATGCTACTTTTTACTACAGGGACAGCCCCGCAACTTCCAAAAAGACTTCAAACCTTTACCTCACCTCTGTGTACAATCTCTGCTACAGCCAATCGATAGTCCTGGGGGTCCTGTTCGCTGGAGATCTGGAGGCACTTCTCCCCCTTCACTGGAACTAGCTCCAGCAGAGGATCCAGGCTCTCCACCCCACACAGGAGAATTACCACACGGGTCTCCGGTCGCAAGACACGAGCCAGAAAGAACCGCCGGAGCTGGCATAGCCCCTCCAGCATGCCACGCGACAGGATAAGCAGCTTACATTTGTACTTTCCCAATCTCAAGAAGTCATCCTGGCGACTGGTCACCATAGCAATATCATAACAACAAATACCAGTCTCAGGGATTGGGCCTGTCAGCTGGAAGCGCAGGTACGATGCCCACTGCTCTGCCTCCGCCTCATAGATGATCAGGAGATCTTCCGCTAAAAAAGATGGTGTCAATAAAATATGCATCAATAGTTTGTTAAACAAAGCATATTACTATTTTCCTGAATACTTCTCGTAAATTCTGTCATACAACCATGAATGAGGTGCCAAATATTTTTATATTTTGAGAGGAGAGTTGTGCTATGGCTTTTATAATCCAAGGAGAGTACAAAGTTTATAGAGACATGGGGGTTGGCTTGTTTGATTCAGGCAGCCCACCGATCTGGAAATATCACCTGGACAACTGTCTAGCCACACCTTAGCAACATGCAAAAGCCATATCTTGGCAACAGAACTGGACATGGGAGTTGGCTCTATTGTAATCAGGTCACCGCAACATTTTGGTGATGCTGGAACAACATTCCTGTCCAAAAATTTAGTCTTAACCCTATACCCACCCATAAACCTATCCCTACCCACAACTTCCCTAAAATCAGAGGGAAATGATTGGTGAATAATACTGATGTAGAAACACTTAACCCTGGTTGTGAGCCTAAAATTGACATAAACGGTAAACTTGACCCCTTAAATCTGATTAATTGATTGGAATTTTGTTCCAGGATCAAACAAGATGTTGGTCCAGAAACATGTACTTGAAATCAGGGTCACCATTGTAATCACTCGGAACACCCTTGCAACTGTCCAATGCCAAGTGCTGGCATGGAAAGCACTACTCGCATTTACTGGTCCAGTTTATTTAAATTTAAATAAACTTGATCTAGTTTAAATGTATATTTTATGAAAGTATTCAACTATTATGTAGCTCATTTATCCACTTTAAGATAAAGTTAAATCTATTTAAGATGTAGTTAGATTCCACAGTTTTGATAAAACAATTTAAATTTGTTATAACATTTTTTATTATTATTTAAAATATCTCCAGTTAAAGCAAATCTTGTAAGTAACAGACATTTACAACATATTTTTGAAATTACAGTAGTAAATTAAGTGAACAACAAACAACTGAACAAGTTAAAGACTCATGATAAAGAAATAAAGGTAAACTTACATGTGTTGCTCATCTCTCTATCTGCATCGATGTGTGCTGCTGTGTTCTATAATGGTGAGGATGTTTGATCAAACAACGGTCCCTTTGTGCACTCCGACTAATATCTCCACGCTCTGCTAGTTTCCGTGTCATGGAGGCACAGGTGTCTGAATGTTTTTTTACATGCATGTTGATTTAAATATAGGAAGTTGATCATTTTAATGTGTCTGTAAATGAACATAAATTTTAAAATAAACAATAAATACAAATATTCAGTCTCCATATTTTGATACTTTACAAAGCTTTGAAAATTTTAAAAGTAAGTTTCATAGAAATCATAACAATATAGTCTGGGTCCAGCTGTTCAGAGTACTAATGAATATCTAATGAATAAAGATAGAATAAGTGACAGAGAGTTAATCAGAGAGGGTACAAAATCCTCTAAGCACATACCTGTGCTGGCTGGGCAATCTCACAAAACATCTCATGGCCAGCAAGTGACATGGAACAATCTTGCACAATCAAGCAAGATAACAAATGAGTGATGGCATCCCCCCCTACAACACATCAGTGTTTTCTTGCATGTGAATAGACTCAGTTATCCTGCATGTTTTACTTGCCCTAAGCTTCGAAAATGTCATAATGCCTTTGCATCTAAGTCCCCATTCATTGTAATTATGAAAAAGAGCAACAAACGCAGTCAAAAGAGAGAGAGACTTGACTTTTAAGTTCTTTTAATTTACAATAAATAATATATAAAATCATAAAGAGAAACACAACAACATTCTTCTCAGGCAAAATCAGTGATCTCACAGTCTGTATACACATTTCTTAAAAAAAAATCAAAAATACAAATTTAGAAGACCGTCAATCAGTAACGTCTCGGTTACATACTGTAAAACTTAGAGCATAAACGTTGTTCGCCCCGATGAGATCTATATGAGTTTCATATTATTACATGCAAGCGTGTTTGATTTATGGACCAAGTTTTCAGACCCCGTTCAAGGGTCGCTGTCGAGCCCCCCTGCCAAGCCCGGATACCAGCTTCAGCCCAGCCCTGATGGCCGTGGAGTCTGACCTGTGTGCAAAGTTTCAAGAGTTTTTGAGCATGTTAAGGGCCCCAAAAGTGCAAAGAATAAGAAGACTTTTCAAGGCTTGAGCCCTATAAAACAAATCACACAAATAATACATACAACTGTTCCTGACACTTTTCTATCTCCCAGGCTGACCTTTTCAGCAACGCAATTGAGCATACCCGGAAGTATAAAAGTGACGCTGTCACAACACACACTAGCCTCGCGATGAAGCAAGACGCTCAAAGGCCTTAAGGGGTGTGGCAGAACGACGCAGTGTCTCATTCCCTTCTCAGGGAACAAGGGTTATAGTCATAACCCGAGACGTTCCCTATCGAGGGAACTCAACACTGCGTCAAGAATTCGACCTTTGGGGAACGAGTGCCCACTAGGCCGCGCACCGAATAGGCCTGCCCTGGAGTGAAGCTGTATAGGCACTCAGCAAGGCCTGAGCATGTGTGCACCGGGCGTACTGGGAAGGTGGAGACTGTAAAACCTAATGAACGTATGTGAGGTAGCCCAACCGGCTGCCTCACAGATCTCCTGCAGACGTACTCCCGAAAGAAGGGCCCTAGAGGAAGCCATGCCTCTAGTTGAATGAGCCCTTAAGGCCAAAGGTGAAGGCAAACCGCGCACCTTGTAAGCCTCAGTAATAGCCTGAACAATCCAGTTACTAGGGGTGGCACGGTACATGAAAAAACACCCGAACCGTTCGGTTCGCTTGTCTCGGTTCGGAGCGCGTGTGCGTCTCACGGTTCGACGCATGCGCAATGTAGCCCCGTGCCCGTATGTGACGTGTGTTTTCTTTTCGCGCGACATAAGCTTGTTCGACTTGGACCGGCGCTGCACAGAGCGACCGGTGAATAACATCAAACTAGTGCGAGAACGACGGCTCCGTATGCTTTTCATTCACTTTCGCGGTATTTGATGTCATTACCGATTGCTCTGTGCAGCGCTGGTTCAAGTTAGTAAACAAGCCAGTAAAAGTGGAGTTTGAAGTGCTGCAGCACGCGAAGAATGGCAAGTGGGAGAGATGAGGGAGGTGGAGGATGCGCCAGCGTCGTATAAGTCTATGGTATAAGTCCAGTGCAGTGTGTGGGAACATTTTGGATTTCATGTTATGATATTTTAATATAACGCTACAGTGGCACTTTCATGTTTAGATAAGAGCTTCAGTCAAATGTTTCCAAATCCTGCACTTTAATTTCAAGTGAAAAAAAGTACCCTCACTCTCTGGGAATAGAAGCATTGTTGATGCTGTCTTTTGTGTTGAGGTTGAATTTATGTTTCACTTTATGTTTATGGCCTTTGCTATTGCTATAGCCTAATTATAGGCAATGAGGTTTCATGTATATTGACTTATTCATAAAGACAATGTTTTAAGAGTTCCTCTTTTTTCTTTTAAAAGATAGAATTTTTGTAAGAGCTACAAAAGTTGGCAGTTGATAAATGCAAGTTAGTTAATTTCTTTGTGTAAATAAGATTTGTGTGATAAAAATGCACACGTTCTTGAAGACATAGTGATACACATTCTCCTTTTTTTTTGCCAAATAAACGAAAAGCATGTCAATGTCTTCTCTCTTGCTGTGTCAAAATCTCATCTAGCTTTCCTCTGAGATAGTCCCAAAATGTGCTTAAAGTCAGAGTCTAATTCAGTTTGTGCATGATTGCATGAATATCATTTTTTTATACTGTATCCTAAAGTGTGGATAATTAAGCTATATATCACATGTTGAAATACATCTCTGGAGTGTTAAAGATTAAAAGAAAAAAAATAACAAGAACCGTACAGAACCGAAAACCGTGACCCTAAAACCGTGATACAAACCGAACCGTCGGTTTCGTGAACCGTCGGTTTCGTGAACCGTGCCACCCCTACCAGTTACTAATAATCTGTTTGGTTGCCGGGAGCCCCCTCTCAGGTGACCCAAAACATACTAACAATTGATCCGACCTTCTCCAAGAAGAGGACCTCTCAAGGTATAAGCTCAAAGCTCTGACGGGGCAGAGCAAGTGAAGCCTCTCTTCTTCCGCCGACACATGAGGTGGAGGATGGAATGCCTGAAGGACTATAGAACGAGCCGTATTTGATGTAAATTTAGGCACGTAGCCCGGACTTGGGTGCAAAAAAGGCCTTTACTCTGCCAGGGGCAAACTCCAAGCAAGCCGGCGTAACTGCCAGGGCTTGGAGATTTCCCACCCTCTTGAGTGAGGTAATTGCTAAGAGAAAAAACATTTTCAGTGTTAAGTCCTTAGGCGAAGCCGACTCTAAAGGTTCGAAGGGAGCCAGGGATAACCCTTCCAGAACTATTGCCAGGTCCCAGGCAGGAACCCTGGACCTGGTTGCCGGCCTCATCCTCCAAGTACCTCGGATAAACCGAATGACCAACTGGTGCCTCCCCAGAGGCCCACCACCTAATGGCGGGTGGAAAGCCAAAATGGCAGCCACGTACACCTTAAGAGTGGACGGGGAGAGACCTGCAGAGAAACGATCTTGAAGAAATTCCAGAACTGAAGCCACCGGGCAGTTTACTGGATCTGACTCATATTCTCTACACCAAGTGACGAACACATTCCACTTGAGGCCATATAATCTCCTGGTAGATGGAGCCCTAGAGCTAAGTATGGTTTCAACCACTCCAGCTGATAGACCAGTATTCAGGTACTGAACCCCCTCAGAGGCCAGACCCACAGCTACCACAGCTCCGGACGAGGGTGGAAGATGGTGCCCTCCGTCCGAGACAACAGATCCCTCCTCAGAGGAATCTGCCATGGCGGAGCAAATGAGGAGTGACATTATGTCCGAAAACCATACTCGTGTCGGCCACATTGGGGCAACCATAAGTAGACTGATGCCCTCCTGACGGACCCTTTCCAGGACTCCCGGGAGCAGAGCGATCGGGGGAAACATGTACAGGCGAAGCCTCGGCCAGGCCTGTACCATGGCATCCAACCCCAGTGGGGCTGGATGTGAGAGGGAGAACCAAAGTGGACAGTGGGACGTCTCTCGAGACGCAAACAGATCCACTTCCATTGGTCCAAACCTCTCCCATATCCACTTCACCACCTCCGGATGAAGTCTCCATTCCCCGGGCCTCAGCCCCTGCCTCGACAGGATGTCTGCTCCCTGATTCTGCACCCCCGGAATATATACTGCCTTCATAGACAGTATTTTTCCCTGGGACCAAAGGATAACTTGATGCGCCAGTCTGCACAGGAGTCCCCCTTGTCGGTTCAGATAGGCTACCACTGACGTATTGTCTGATTGTACTAAGACGTGGTGACCTTTGATGTCTGGGAGGAAGCTCCTCAAAGCCCTGATCACAGCCATCATCTCATCATCTCTTATATGCCAAGAACGATGATGGTCCTGCTACAGACCCCTGGCAAAGCGGCCGTCCATGACTGCGCCCCAGCCAGTGAGGGAGGCTTCTGTCGAAATGGTTTTCCGGCGACATGACACTCCCAACACTGGCCCTTGGGATAGGAACCATGGTTTCTTCCATATTTGCAGAAAACGAAGGCACCTGCGTGTTACTCTGATCATACGAAATGGATTCCCCTTGGGAGACAACCCCTTGGTTTTCAACCACCACTGAAGGGGCCTCATGTGTAGAAGGCCCAAAGGAGTAATGTTGGATGCCAATGCCATGAGGCCCAGCATTCTTTGAAATTGCTTTACAGTGATGGCCTGGCCCAGCTTCACCCTGAATATCATCGCCAGAATTGACTCGATACGTGCGGGAGACATTCGCGCCTGCATTGTAGTCAAGTTCCACACGACTCCCAAAAATGTCGTGCACTGGGATGGTTCTAGCGCACTCTTCTTCTGAATGTGGCCAAGGACGACATCTCGATGCTGAACTGCCATTTCTCGTGACTGAGCCAGAATGAGCCAGTCTTTGAGATAATTCAATATACAAATGCCTTGAAATCTCAGTTTAGCAAGGGCTACATCCATACATTTGGTGAATGTGCGGGGAGAGAGTGCTAGGCCAAACGGAAGAACCCGATATTGGTAAGCTTCGCCCCCGAAAGCGAACCTCAGGTATCTCCTGTGAAATGGAAGAATGGAGATGTGAAAATAGGCGTCTTTTAAATCTATCGTGACAAACGAGTCCTCGGACCTGATTTGACTCACAATTGCAGGAATGGTTGACATTTTGAACCTGAACCTCCTCAGAGATTGGTTCAAAACCCTGAGATCTAAAATTGGCCCCATCCTTCTTTGGAACTATAAAGTACCGGCTGTAAAACCCAGACTCCCTGTCTAACGGAAGATTACATTTTATGGCTCCCTTCAATAGCAGAGTCTGTAATTCTTGTTCCATCACCTGAGCATGCTCTGGGACCACCGTAGTCTGCACCACCCCAGAGAACTTGGGGGAGTGGTGAGTGAACTGCAGTCTTTACTCAGGAAACTCAGGAAGTTTTTCCACTTCCTGCTCTGCTACTGTTCGGACGCTCTTGCTTACCGCTCCGCACTTTGCTCTATCGCTTTTATAATTTTAAATCGCTCTATCGTTTTTATATTATTTTATTTTATCTCCTTTTTATCACCTAAGTTTAACTTCAGCAAACCAGTACAGTGCTCAAACGTTTGATTACTACAAAAAAGCAGAATTCTTTTCTCCGACCAGCCTCCCACTGAAAGCTTACATTCCGGGGAAGGAAAAACACAACTGCCTACATTCCAAAGGATAAGAGAAAATGCCTCTTCTGGAATCTACTTGCTGCACTAACTGTCAGAGACTTTTACAAAGGATTGCAATTATTGAAACAAAGTTACTTGCGGGAACACCACACCAGACGGAACACACAACAGAGCTTCATCATGGACGCCCTCAGCATACAGCCGGTGAGTCCCAGAAATCTAGTGCTACTCGACAGGCAGTACTGAGTGTAGAGAAACAAGTCGATCGACTCACAAATCGATGGCACAAACAGGGCGCGAGACCCAAAGGCACTCGAGACATCAGATTTTCACAAGCATCACATATTGCTGCAATAGCATCTTCTACCCCAGATACGGCTCTGACAAGGATCGCAAACACTGGTCTCCTACCACCGCCTATACATCTTGAGAACAGATTTGAAGTATTAATGAATGAGAAATCCCTGAATTTGATGAATGTGATTGATCAAAGACTGAGCCAGCCGGTCGTTAACACTGATGCTAACTGGCGCTCAAGGTCGAGCAGACAGCGGCACTCGCTCAGAGCACAGCGGGGCCCAGGACTCTGATAGTGGGCGACTCCATAATCAGAAACATTAGTAGCAAGGATTCAACTACAAGCTGCCTTCCACAAGCAACAACTTCTGATGTAAACAGGGAACTTGAGAACATTCTGGTGAAATATAAAACTGCAAATCGACTCATCATTCATGTGGGGAAAAACGATATTCATAAAGAGCAGTCAGAACTCCTTAAGAAGGATTTCAATGAACTTTTTGAAACACTTAAAAGACTGAAAGTTCAGACATTCATCAGTGGCCCACTCCCAGCTAAAGGAACAAACAGGTTTTCTCGGTTGCTTGGGCTCAACACATGGCTGCAAAAAACCTGCAATATAAAAGGAGTGAGCTTCATTGACAACTTCAATCTTTTCTGGAGTCAGAGGCAACTGTTTCAACGGGATGGCCACCACCCAAACAAACTCGGTTCAAGAGTACTAAAGGACAATATCTACTTCTCCCTCCATCATCCTTCTGCAGTGTGTGCCAATTCACTCAACCTGAATGGCACACACACACCTGGACACAATATGAATGACCACAGGACTTCATTTCACCACCTGAATGGACATATTGCTGACACATCACACAAGGACAATGATAACACCACTCAGCCACAACAACAACCTCTGCTCACGGATACAATCTCAGCAGAGCTCTGCCCACAGAGCTCACCACAGACAGACTGTGACAAATCAGAACTGCTCCAAGATTCAGCACCCAAGGACGACTTTCTGGAAAACAACGAGGGAAACCAGGACAGCATACTACTGCCTCCAATAACACCAGAGCAACAGCCCCTCTCACCTGACACGTTCTCACTCTCTCCAGAATCTCCACTCCTGTGCTTCTCAGAGAAAATGGAAACTATCACACTCTTTTGCTGCAAGCCCCCAGCAGGCCCCACAACCACCAAAGCCTGCGGGCACAGCTCGCCCTCCTCCTCCTCCCCCTGATAGAGCTCTTCGGCCTCTGCCACGGCGCCAGGGCTCACACCCTCCTCCATCTGCTCGAGGTGAACCAAAAACAACTGATACCAACTCTAAATGATACGAGTCGGGTATCCGCTTTGATATCAGTAACTTTCTTAAATGTTTACAAAACAAGCGGGAACCCAGTGTGCCTGAATCCTTCTCTATAGCGGTTCAAATACATGATAGAAAATCTAAGGCCTTCAACAGCCGTACAGCAAACCCATCTAATCTGGTGCCTATTACACGCCAAACTAAGACTGCTGTGGGGACAAAAAGTAAGACTATAAAGTTAGCACTTTTAAACATCCGCTCACTTAAAAATAAATCACTTCTAGTCAGCGACTTAATAACCACATACAACCTAGACTTTATGTTTCTAACTGAAACTTGGTTAGAAGACAGCTGCAGTGCAACGGTCTTAATCGAAACATCCCCTCCTAACTTTACTTATATGAGTGTCTGCAGAGCGGGTAAGAGAGGCGGGGGCTTAGCTGCTCTTTTTAAAGATGTTTATGAATGTAAGCAAATATCATTTGGGAATTACCCCTCTTTCGAATATCTGGGTATTGTGTTAAAAGGTACTCCACGTATTTTACTTATCATTGTTTACAGACCTCCAAAATACTCTCCAGCCTTTGCTGAGGACTTTACAGAACTGTTATCAACAATTGCCTCTGAGTTTGACTGTTTTGCCATTGCTGGAGATTTTAACATTCATATAGATAATGCAGAAAACAATATGGCAAAAGAAATCAAAACTGTTTTAAAAACTTTTGATCTGACACAGCATGTACACGGTCCCACACACAATCGTGGACACACTCTAGATTTACTTATCAGTACGGGTTTAAACATCTCATCGATTGTTATTAAGGATGTAGCACTGTCTGATCATTTCTGTATTTTCTTTGATATATTAATCTCTCCTGCAGTTGAAGCTAGATCTGTGTCTGTCAAGAAGAGATGCTTAAATGAGAACACTGGTGTGCTATTTATGGAGGCTATATCTTTAAAACCAAGCATATCTGCTGACTCTGTTGATTTTCTCCTGGATTCTTTCAACTCAAAAATTAAGAGTGTAATTGATGATATTGCTCCTGTAAAAGTCAGGAAGAATAGTAGACAAAAAGCACCTTGGAGAAACTCAACAGCTGTGCAAAATATGAAAAGACAATGCAGAAAAGCAGAGCGCATGTGGCGGAAAACAAAACTTGTAGTCCATTATAACATCTACAAAGACAGCATCCACGCTTTCAATAGGGAACTAAGCAAAGCCAGACAGACTTTCTTCCCAAATATTATAAACAGCAATATAAACAACACCCGCACTCTTTTTGCTACTGTAGAGAGACTGACAAACCCCCCGAGCCAGATTCCCATAGAAATGCTCTCAGACAGCAAGTGCAGTGAGTTTGCTTCTTTCTTTTCTGAGAAAATTAATAATATCAGAAAGATGATCAGCACATCCTTGAGTTGCTCTGGAGTCAGTCAGATCAGACCACAATCTGTAGTTACTATGTCTGTTTTTGAAGAAATCAATGGCACAATTTTGGAAGAAACCGTACAGCACCTTAAAACATCCACCTGCGCCCTTGACACACTTCCCACATCTTTTTTCAAAAGTGTGTTAAACTGTTTAGAAGCAGATCTCCTAGAAGTGGTAAATGCCTCACTTCGCTCTGGGAGTTTTCCGAACTCCCTGAAAACTGCAGTTGTCAAGCCCCTCCTGAAAAAGAGCAATCTGGATAAGACCATCTTGAGCAATTACAGACCGATCTCAAATCTTCCTAGGCAAGATCATTGAAAAGGCTGTCTTCAATCAGCTGAACAAATTCTTAAGCTCAAATGGATACTTTGACAATTTTCAATCTGGTTTCCGATCGCATCACAGCACAGAGACAGTGCTCATAAATATAATAAACGATATTCGCTTAAATACTGATACAGTCAAATTATCCTTGTTGGTACTACTCGACCTCAGTGTTGCATTTGACACTGTTGATCATGACATACTTCTTGACAGGCTGGAAAACTGGGTGGGGCTTTCTGAAATAGTCCTAAAATGGTTCAGGTCATACTTAGAAGGGAGAGGTTATTATGTGAGTATAGGGGACCATAAGTCTGAGTGGACATCCATGACTTGCGGAGTCCCTCAGGGCTCGATTCTTGCGCCACTCCTATTCAACCTGTATATGCTCCCAATGAGCCAAATAATGAGAAAGAACCAAATCGCTTACCATAGCTATGCAGACGACACACAGCTCTACTTAGCCCTATCGCCTAACGACTACAGCCCCATTGACTCCCTGTGCAAATGCATTGATGAAGTAAATAGTTGGATGTGCCAAAACTTTCTTCAGTTTAACAAGGACAAAACTGAAGTCATTGTGTTTGGAAACAAAGATGAAGTTCTCAAGGTGAATGCATACCTCGACACTAGGGGTCTAACAACTAAAAATCAAGTCAGGAATCTTGGCGTGTCTCTAGAGTCAGACCTTAGTTCAATTCAATTCAATTCAATTCAATTCAAACAACTTTATTTATCCCCATAGGGCAATTCAGTTTTAGCCTTCCAGTCATTTTAAACAAGACAAGACAACAATCAGTCGAACATTCAGAAACACTGTCAGTGATATTGCTTAATACAAAGACAGAGCAGGGACCCAAGTTCAAGAAAATAAATACATAAATAGATAACAATAATGATAAATAATTAAATACATACAAGGTATTTGATTCAAGGCACATGACTAATTGCCACTGCCAGCAGTATTTAAAAGCCCGATGACAGAAGGAATAAAAGAATTAGCATATCTATTAGTTTTCCTTGGGGGAGCGAGGTAGCGCCGACCTGAGGGCATTAGACAGAATTCCTGACTAAGGACGTGGTCAGTATGACTCAAAACTTGTCTAGCCTTCTGAAGCACCCGTTTTTTCCAGAGGGAGCTCAAGTCTGTCAGCTGAACTCCAATAATCTTGGAGCAGATTTTAACAATGCTGGTGAGGCTATTCTTGTCTCTCACAGACAATCCATGAAACCAACATATAAAAGAAAATGTTAGAAGATTTTCAATGAATGAATAATAAAAGATACATAAGATCTTCTGAGACACATTAAAAGAATTCAACTTCCGCAATAAGTGGATTCTTTGTTGTCCCCGCTTAGTGATTGATTCTATGTTTTTGTCAAACTTTAAATTGGAGTCAAACATGGTTCCTAAATACTTATACGTCTCTACAATTTCAACATTTTCTCCATGTATGATGCTGGCTTCTGGGTTAAAACGATTCTTCCTAAAATCAATAATTAACTCCTTAGTCTTTGTCACATTAAGGTCCAGGTAATTATCATCACACCACTTCACAAATTGTGATAGGGCACTCCCATGGCCCGATTGATCCCCCTGCAATAGTGACAGTAAAACAGTGTCATCAGAGAATTTCACGAGGTAGCTACCCTGTTGGGCAGTCCTGCAGCTATCCGTGTACATAATAAAAAGCAAGGGAGAGAGGACACAGCCCTGCGGAGACCCTGTATTTGAAGTGATGATACTGGACATGTGGCCATTCGCAAACACCTGCTGGAGTCTATCCGTTAAAAAGTTTAAAAGCAACAATAAAATCTGATCAGGCAGATTAAAATAAGAGGCAAGTTGCTCAATTAAAATATGAGGCTGCATCTTGTTAAAAGCTGAAGAAAAATCAGCAAATAAAAGTCTTGCGTGTGTTTTGGGTTTTTCAAGGTGCTTGTATAATTTGTCCAATATGAATATCTTAGAGTCATCCACACCCTTCCCAGCTTGATAGGCAAACTGGAGTGGATCCAGTTTGCCATCAATTAGGGAGACAATTTCATCTTTCAATATTTTTTCAAAATTTTTCATCACAAGTGATGTTAATGCAACTGGTCTAAATTCGTTCAGTTCTTTTGGATTATTGGATTTAGGAACAGGAATTATAGTTGATGTTTTCCATAAGGCAGGAATTTGACCACACTCAATACACATCTGAAAAAGTATTGTAAACACCTCACTAAGCTGGTCTGCACAATGACGCAGAGTGCGTCCACAGATGGAGTCAGGGCCAGCAGCTTTGCGTATGTTTACTTTTTTGAAAAGATTTGTGACATTACTTTGTGTTATCACAATACAATTCTGTGGAACCAAAGATTCCCGCATTTCAGAGATATCCTTCAAAAAAATCAGATCTTTCAAAACGAGAAAAAAAAGAATTAAAACCATTAGCCAAGTCAGCATCATCTACACCATTTACATGAATGGCCTGCTTGGTCTCACAGGAAGACTGATTAATTGATGTCATGGATTTTATACCCGTCCAGGCTGCCCTGAGGTCCCCTCTACAATACAGACTTTCAATTTTGCTTCTGTACTTCATTTTGGCTTTCTTTATTTCAACCTTAACTTCTCTGGAAACTGTTTTTTTCTCCAGGGGGGTTCCTGAGTAAAATATTCTTTTCTTTTTATTAATGGCAGTTTTAAGTTCTTTGGTCACCCAGGGTTTATTATTTGGGAAAGTAACCACTTTTTTAGATGGGATTACTGAATCCACACAGAAAGTGATGTATGATGAGACAGTGTCTGTAAGTTCATTTATATCATCACACCCATCATAAAAACATTGCCAGTCTGTACACTCAAAGCATGCCTGGAGAGAGGAGATGCTGGCCTCTGACCAGATCTTCACTGTCCTTTCCTCCCGCTCCAGGCGCCTGAAGGACGGTTTATATACCGGCATGAGATAGACACTGCTATGGTACGAAGCACCAAAAGGAGGCATAGGTAGGGATTTGTAAGCTCCGCTTACTGAGCCATAGCATAAATCTAGCATGGAGTTCTTCTGTGTGGTAGAACAGGTCACATACTGTTCATACGTCCTCAAATATTTTTTTAAATTACAGTGATTAAAATCACCAAGAATAAACTTGGGTGCCTCTGGGCAAATAGAGTCTAGTTTATGCGTGACGTCAGCGATCAGCTGGGAGGCAGCTGTGGCATTAGATCGTGGGTGAATGTATACTAATGTGAAGAAGAGCTGTTGAAATTCACGAGGCAAATAAAAGGGGCGGAGAGAAATAGTCAACAGTTCCACATCTGCGGTACATATCTTCTCTCTAATCATAACAGTGTTACAGTACCTTTCGTTCACGTAAAAGCACACGCCTCCTCCTCGATTTTTCCCGGTGGTCTCCGGTGATCGGTCTAATCGAATTGGGCTTCCAAACCCAGTTAAATTCAGGTCCGAGTCCCGGTCTGCATCGCTGAGCCATGTTTCGGTGAAGGCAAGGAGACAAGTGTCTTTTAGTTCCCGTTTAAACTTGGCATACGTTTCCAGTTCGTCTATCTTGTGTCTGATAGACTGTACGTTTGACAGCAGAATCGAAGGAAGTGGCGGTAGTCTGCGGCGGTTGACCAGTCGAATAGTCTTAAGTCTCCGCCGTAGCCCACCTCTTCTTCCTCGTTTCCGATGACCTGACGTCTTAGTCGGCCTGCAAAGCTCCATCGGTATGCCCGTTGGTGCGATTCCAACTGCAGTTGTCCGTAAGGACAGGAGGAGCTCACGGCTAACTTTCTCGTATATGCCATGTCCTACAGCGTGACTAGCAAAGTCCAGAAGTAGCGTTGACACGCAAAAAAGTGCAAAAAGCTCCACAAGTAATCCCATCTGCATTATGCCACTGAACACTGACAAGTTATTCCTTTCATACACACGCGCGACAGTTTAAAACACAGTTAAACACGGTTAAACAACAAAACGACTGGGAGACTATGGGTCGCACACTGTGAAGCGCCCCGGAAGTTAGTTTCAATAGTCATGTTTCAATAGTTTCAATAGTCATGTCAAAGCAATAACTAAATCAGCATACTATCATCTGAAAAATATTTCAAGAATTAGATGCTTCCTTTCCAGTCAAGACTTAGAGAAACTTGTGCATGCTTTCATCACTAGCAGAGTGGATTACTGTAATGGCCTCCTCACTGGCCTTCCTAAAAAGACCATAAGACAGTTGCAGCTCATACAGAACGCTGCTGCCAGGATTCTGAGCAGGACCAGAAAATATGAACATATCACACCAGTCCTCAGGTCTTTACACTGGCTCCCAGTTAAATTTAGGATTGATTTTAAAGTATTATTACTGGTATATAAATCATTCAATGGGTTAGGACCTCAATATATTTCAGATATGCTCACTGAATATAAACCCAACAGATCGCTCAGATCACTAGGATCACATCAGAAATACCAAGGGTTCACTCCAAGCATGGAGAGTCTGCTTTTAGCTATTATGCCAGCCGCAGCTGGAACCAGCTTCCAGAAGAGATCAGGTGTGCTCCTACAGTAGTCACATTCAAATCCAGACTCAAAACACATCTGTTTAGCTGTGCATTTACTGAATGAGCATTGTACAGCTTTAACTGCTTTAATACTGCTTTAATACTGCTCTGAAGTAAATTACTTATACTGCCGAGAGTATACAGTAATGTAGTCGCTGAGAGCGTCATTAAGGGTAATGGCAGCAGAAACGTGCTCTGTGGGGGCCCCGCTGGACATTACTGGTGTAGCACCACCCCAGCAGAGTACGTCCCTGGGCTGGAGGTCCAGTTGCACCGTAAACCGTATAAGAAGTCGCTGAGAGCGTCGTTAAGGGGAGAAAAGTGCTCTGTGGGGGCCCCGCTGGGCATTACTGGTGTAGCACCACCCCAGCAGAGTACGTACGACGCTCTACGTCCCTGGGTTAGAGGTCCAGTTGCACCGTAAACCAACTCAATCTCTTCCACCTCAGATAGGGGTATACTGGAAGAGATCCTGATGGAGAGCGGGAGAGTTTTCACTCCGATGAGGCGAGTGAAGAAGTAAGTTACTGCCGAGAATATAAGAAGTCCCTGGGCTGGAGGCCCAGTAACACCGTAAACCAGCTCAATCTCTTGCATCTCAGATAGGGGTATTACTTTATTTTATTTTTACTCTTAACTGTTTTTATTTATATTGATTGCATTTACTGAATGTGCACTGTGCCACTGTTTGTCCAACTGTTACTGTACATTTTTATTTTCGACACTGTATTTTATTTTTATTATTATGATTTTTTTTTATTCTAAACTGTTTTAATTATTCTGACTTCTTTAATTTCTTCCATGTAAAGCACTTTGAATTGCCACTGTGTATGAAATGTGCTATATAAATAAACTTGCCTTGCCTTGCCTTGCCTTTACCCAGATTTTATTATCTGCAGCACCCAGGCAGATATGTTGGGAAGATGATACCACTCCTCTACAAAATCTACTAGGGGTACCAGCCTCTCGAGACTGGCCTCTGGTGTTTTTTGAGCATCAGGCCAGAAGGTGAAAGCGGCGCATCCAGCAGAAAGGACCTATCTTTGTCCTTTATGCCGGAGAGTTTCAGCCACAGATGCCTCTCCGTGGCCACCATGGCCGCCATAGAGCGGCCAATGGCGCGGGCTGTTTTTCTCGTGGCCCGGAGAGACAGATCTGTGGCTTTCCTCAACTCCGCGACATCCTCCGGAGTCGGCCCCTCCCCCTCGTCCAAATCTTTCAGGAGGTCGGCCTGGTATGCCTGCAAGATCGCCATAGAGTGCAGACATGAACCAGCCCGACCTGCCGCCATGTAAGCCCTGCCAATAAGTGCAGATGCATCTCTGCAGGGCTTACTAGGCAATACCGGGGTTTTTAGGGAAGACGCCGACTCAGGTGAAAGATAGCCCGCTAAAGCCTCTTCCACCTTCGGCATCTTCCCATATCCCATGTTCTGTGCCCCCAAAACATTGCTATAATCGATCACACTGGGGCTGGAGACACGGGAAGAGTGTGGTTTATCCCACGATCTCGCGATCTCTTTTTGGAGACCCCAGCGCTGAGGTTGTGACCTGCGCTGCAGGAAACGCTCGTCAAGTTTACTCTTAACTTGCATTCCCTGATCATTTTGTGGCCAGCTGATGTTTAATCTGGCCAAAGCACGAGTCACTACCTCAACCAGATCCTCATTATTCTGGCCTTGAACTGGTGTGCTGAACTCACGGTCGTCCGCGAGAATGAGAAAATGCCTCAGCATTCTCATTCTCCTCTGCAAGATCCCGCTGCAAACCCCAAGATCTCAGTCGCCGCATCGCCTCAACGAATGCGGGACCGAATCCCTTTGGAACACGAGCCTGACCGTGCTCGTCAAAGCACGCCAGCCGGGAGCGCAGCACTCTTATGGGCATCACATCACAGTCTGCAAAAGCAGCCCCCTCGAGAGCTGCCTGTGGATGCTGCACTCCCAAACAATTCACACACAGAGAGTGTGTGTCCACACCCGTGAGAAAACAAGGGCAGGGATGCACAAACCTCTTAAATTGTTGACTGGCCATGATATATTTTCAATATATAGACAAACAACACCAAATAGACAGACAGTTTTCACACAGAGTACTTGCTGAAGAGCGAAAGCTACTGTGTGTTGTGACAGCGCCACTTTTATACTTCCGGGTATGCCGTCACATGTTACGTCACGACACAACATCAGGATTGGATTAGTTTCATTCATACTTCAGAGGCGCACGCTTAGGGAGCGTCCCCAAAGGTCGAATTCTCGACGCAGTGTTGAGTTCCCTTGATTGGGAACTGATTGAGGAACAAAGGGCCTTGCTGAAAATTAACATTTAAACTCTTGCGCTATCTGCACTATTGAGACGAAGCTCTCACCTCCCTCATCCTAGTCTCTCATTCTGCACTCTTGCAGAGATTACCCAAACTCACACAAGAATCTAAATGGTTTTAATGTGAACAATCATACAGTTTTATACATGTTTGGTATATTTTGAAATGTCTCAGTGCGACCTGTACAAATGTCTCATTTCCATAGTAAAATAAAAGGTAATAAGGTTTTTAAGAGTTTAGCGATAACATATACACAAAAGAGGGTGGATGGTTAAACCCTCCTGCCCTCAGAAGGTGTAAACGCAATGCAAATTCCCACTGTTAGCAAATGGTTCCAATGCAAATCAACTTCTGCTCCCCGTAAGTCTGGGATGGTGATTAAGGTGAATTTTCACTGTGAACTCATGTTTTCATATGAAATGGGGTCTGTCTATATAATGAAATGGAGCAGGGGGCTCTGGGCCTTTTCTATACTTCAGCCTGTGAGGCTGAGAGCGGCTGAGACTCTCAGCTTCACGTATTTCTTAAATGTCAGGTTCAGATTTCTTCTCTTTATTCCAGAGCATTTGATGTTTTGTATTGATTATCTTTGAACTGATATGAAATTGGAATGATAAATTTATCGAGAGGCCTTCTCATTGGAGAGTTAAGTTGACACAATCTCTGCTGACACTTTAGGGATGCGTTGTAGTCATGTCTAGGTGCAGGTCCACCATCTGATCTGTATACAGCCCAGATCTGTCTGACTACATAATGCGTTGTGGTTGTGTCTAGGCGCAAGTCCGATACTTCAATAATTCGACAGTCATGTTTGGACTCATGTGTTCCATGTTTGGAGTCATGTGTTCAACACAATGCTTAATGGAGACAAGTCTAGAATTGGATTGGGAAGTGAATTATGCATGGAATAACTCTGCTTTACCAGCAGGTGGCAGTAGTCTGTATTAAATTGGGGTTAGAGCTACTTAATACTTAATGCTTTGGGGAATACCTTTGGCATGATGTGTGATATCTGTAATGGAACTACTACAATCTTTATTGGTGCTATGTCTTTCGTCACTTGTGACATTGCATGTGACGGTGATCCAGAAGCTATAAAAGGACATCGGAACATAGCCGCGTCAGCTTTTGAAGGGTCGAAGCAAGTCGTTCTCAGGAGCACAAAAAGTGTGGCTGAGGGATGCAGCGTCTCGTTCCCCACTCAGGGAACGAGGGTTACAATAGTAACCCGAGACGTTCCCTTTTGTAAGGGAGTTCCCGCTGCATCGATACTCAACGCTTTGGGGAACGCTTTTAACTCCTCCCAGCCCGAGGCCTAACATAGGGACCCTCCGACACATGCGATGGAGGATGCATTACCTCAAGAATCATGATACTGCCTACAGGCACCTCAGTGTCAACGCAGAAATAAAAGTGGCAGCCATGTCATCATGTAAGAGGGGGCAGCACCACCACTCTTCCAGGGAGCAGGAAGCAGACTCAAACAGATTCTTATATGATGAATACCCAGAGAATCATGATATTGCCCACAGGCACCTCAGTGTTGAGGCAGAAATAAGATAGCGTGGCTCCCACGGCCACGCCCTCGATTAAGAGGGAGCAACGCCACCACTCTTCCAGGGAGTAGGACGAACAGGAAGCAGACTCAAGATTCTTATATATTTTCTCATATAACTCATATCTCCCACAGGGGCCAGACCCATAGTCTCCATAACTCCGGCCGTGGATAAAATATTGTACCACCGGCCTGGGAAAGAAGATCTCTCCTAATAGGGACCTGCCAGGGAGGACTTTCCAGGACTTTTAGGGTCCGAGAACCATATTTGGGCCGGCCAGCCCAGTACAGAGCTACAATGAGTAAACTCACGCTGTACCTCCTGACCCTTGCCAGAACCCCAGAGAGCAGAGCGATCAGGGGAAAAGCATACAGACGTGACCTCGGCCACATCTGTACCATGGTATCCAGGCACAAAGGAGCTAGATGTGAGACAGAGTACCAGGGCGGTCAATGAGTGTTCTCATTAAAGGCGAACAGGTCAACCTCCGCTCAGCCAAACTCTGTCCATATAAGCTCAACTACTTCAGGGTGGAGCCTCAGACCCTGCCTCGACAGGATATCTGCTCCTACATTACCAACCCCAGGAATATAAAGAGATCTAACAGAGAGAAATTTATCCTGGGACCATACAAGAATCTGATGCGTCAGTCTAGAAAGAGGGCATGATTTCAGGCCTCCTTGGCACTTGATATAAGAGACTACCAACATATTGTCAGTCCTAATGAGAACATGATGGCTTCTGAGATCTACAAGGAAGTGTCTCAGGGCAAAGAATACGGTCAACATCTCCAAGCGATTCATATGCCATGAGAGATGATGGTCCTTCCAAGTACCTCGGGTGTAACGTCCCTCCATAACCGCACCCTAGCCCATGCGGGACGCATCTGTAGTCAAAGTTTTTCTCTGCCATGGTGCTCCCAAAGCCGGGCCTTGAGACAGGAATGGTTTCTTCCACATGAAAAGAGCATTAATGGATCTGTGCGTAACTCTGATCACACAAAAGGGGTTCCCCAGCGGAGAAAACCCCTTGGTCGTGTGTCACTTCTGTAAGGCCCTCATGTGGAGCAGACCAAATGGAGGCTGCAGCCATGAGGCCCAAAAACTCTTTGAAAGTGTTTGACAGTGATGGCCTGGCCTAACCTGGTACTCTTTATTGTGGTTAAGATAGTATTTATTAGAACAGGAGACAATTGTGCCTTCATCCACAAGGAACTTTTCTTCACATTAAGTGTCAACCCCAAGCATCTCACATCACAATGTTGATTCGCCAGTTTTTCTGACTGAGCCAGAATGAGCCAGTCATCTATATGATTTTAGAATACAGATCCCCTGAAGTCTCAATGGAGCAAGGGCAGCATCCATACATTTAGTAAAGGTGCGAGGAGATAAGGCTAGGCCGAAAGGATGAACCGTATATTGATAAGCTTTTCCCCCCAAAGGTGAATCTCAGAAAATTTCTGTGATAGGGTTAGAATGGGAGTTAAGGAGCTTGTGGATCTATCACGACAGACCAGTTCTCGGAGCTGGTTTGACTGACATTAGATATCTTGAATTTAAACTCCCTCGGAGGTTGATCCAGTAACCTGAGATCCAAAACCAGGCCTAACTCCCCCTTCCTTCACAGGAACTATGAAGTGCTGGCTGTAGAACCCAGGCTCCTGTAACCGAAGAAGAGCCCACGTTGAGGTCTCCTGTGTTAAGAGGGACTAGACTTTCTGTTCCAAGAACCGACCCTGCTCAGGGCTGGCCAACATGTGAACCAACATGTGAACCACCCCTAGTAGATAATGTTTTTTTTAAATTAGCTCCACTGTGAGCAGGACCCCCTCGGCTGTATTTTGAAGACCCTCTGGGTGTCTAAATATGGCATTATGAGGACCAGTCCCTCGAGACTGGCATTGGCCATAAATTCCCAAATGGCTTCGGTGACCTGAAGCAGCGAACTGGCAGGAACTAACCGAAATATGCTCTCTAAAGACCTCCTGAGATGCAGCAAACTCGACAAGGCCGCAACGTTTTCGAGCGGACACTGCGATTTGTGTTCGCTGGAAGCCGATGTGTCCTAAGGCGGCGGTGGGAAGCAAACATCGATTTTTTAAAGGGTGCAAAAGGGTGCGAAATTCTGGAACTCGCCCTCCTGAGGGAACGCCCATAATTGTCCGCGAGTTATGACAATACTTCTTGGTCAGGGCCATCTTAACCCGAGTGACTGTCCTCAGACCGGTCTTCAGTATGGATGGCTTTGTCAAGACTGTTTCCTCTGGCCCAAGCCTTATATGGAGGGGGGAGGGGGGGGGGGGGGGGGTGGCACGAGAGGAAATCTTTTTTAAAAAATATGAGGAGCTGGTGGCTGTCCTATGAGGCTGTAATTCAGTAATACCGTCGAGTGAGACCTGCATGCTCCACTCCCAGACAAACAACACAGAACGAGTGTGTGTCATCCTCACTCAAATAGCGTGGGCAAGGGGACACACACCGTGTTTCTCTATATTCGCCATATATATTGAGATAGACAGACAACATCAAATAAGACAATACAGTCACACAGAACAATACAGTCACACACTCAGCTTTCTTCTGAAGACAGAATGCTGACGCGGCTATGTTCCGATGTCCTTTTATAGCTTCCGGATATGCAACGTCACGAGTGACAAAAGACATAGCACCAATCAAGATTGGAGTAGTTCCATTACAGACTTCAGACGTATCATGCCGAAGGCATTCCCCATGGCGTAGAGTATTAATGCAGCGGGAGTTCCTTTATAGAAGGTAACTATTACTGCCTGTTAGGACTTTTTTTTTTTTGCCTGCAGCCTGCACTCTATTTTGGTGTGAAATGCATTTATATATATATATATATATATATATATATATATATAATAAAACTATATTAATTCTAATGAAATATAATAGCTCATAAAAATGATATAATCAATGCAAAGTATCATAAAAATCTTTAAAAATTCTAAATAATAATAAAAAAATATTATTGAACAAGAATATATTTGATTGGTTTTGCTGGAGGAAATAAAAAAGTAAAATTTTAAGACTTCGGTCTTTTTTGACCGAGAGGAGGCTAATGGCGCTTTCCATTATCAGTACCAGCTCGACTCGATTCGGGTCGCCTCGGCTCGCTTTTCGTTCCGTTTTCCATTGCAGACAGTACTGACACAAAGACCCGGTCGCCTTTCGTTCCTCGTTGCCCTATCAATCTCTCGCTGGATCCTCTCTTCGGCCACAAAACAAAGGAAAGTCTGCACTTCCTCGTTTGATCCCGGCGTATTCTTCTGAGTTCCCATAATAATAGTAGTAAGTTTAGGAACTATCTCTGGCCAAACTATTTAAAAATTGCGGGGTTATTCTGGATACTCCATCTGGCGCATGTAATGATGACGCAGTAAATGGTGACGATTCTCTCTGACCAATCAGCAGTCGGCATTGTTTTCACGTGACATTTTAGTATCGCCTTTGCTCGCCTCAGCTCGATCAGAACCTCGCCGGAGGTGGTACAAAAAAAAAAGAACCCGAAAGCAGGAACAGGTACAACTTTTACACAGTGGAAAACTAAACAAAGGCGAGCCGAGTCAAGTCGAGCTGGTAAACAAAGAAGCCCAGGGGGTTAGGCTAATAGTTCCCTTTCAAGGGAACTCACGCTACATTTAAGATGCCGTGGGAACACCATTGAGTCATTGCGTCATGAAGCACTTGCGAAATCAGTGCAATGGCATGATGGAACGTCATGTCATGCAAACTATACAGCACTACCAGACCAAAAAGCGCTAGCTTCTGTGTCTTCAGCAAGTGCTCTGTGCTCTGAATTTGTCTCTGACTGTTTATTGTTTGTTTGTCTCAAGCATATATAAAATAAGACAGGAGTATAATATTATATTATATACGGCATAACAGTGGAAACTAATTCCATGTTTTCTTATAATATTACCATGTGGCAGCATATACATACTCACAATAGCAGAGGGCCTATATAGTTTTCAGCATATTTTAATTATTGTAGAATTTATTTAAAAATATACACATTTGTAAAAAAAAAATTAAAATAAAAAACAGTTTAATAAAAAATAAGGAGCAAATCTGTGTTTAGTTTTCTACCCCCTGCTATACTGAACCCCTACCAAACCATGACTTCAATACCGCGATCCGTACCAAACCGTAATTTTTGTGTACCGTTAGATTACATATAATATGCAGAGGGAACCAAGCAGAAGGGAGTGTAACGAGTTAGCTCAAAGAAATATCATAACTTGTTACAATTGATTATGAACAGGGGCGGAGTGGGACCAAAAAAATCTACCGGGAAATTTCGTAGACCACCGGCCCTCGTCGCCGGCACGATTAGCCAATAGCATTTGGTTTTACTGATTTAAAGGGACGTTTGTTGTACTAGTATGCTGGATTAAAGTTCATAAATGGTCGTTGTTTCCCATAGTACTTTCTAAAAGTAGTTGGGTGGACTCTGTGCCTCTAGGGGGGTTCGGGGGCATGCTCCCCCGAAAGAAAATTTTGGACATTTTAAGGTTATAATGCATCAATCTCATGCTCTCTGAGAGATCGAAATTAAGACCCATGAACTGCTCGTTGAACAAAGAAAAAACATTAATTTGTACCAGGACAATAAAGAGGGCTCAAATATTTTTTTAGTTATGAGAGTCTCAGTTTGCATTACATTATCAATGGTGTTTTAGGATGCCAAACAATTATTATAATAATGTAATAATGATTTATAATTATTCCTATGAAGTACTGTAAAATCCATTTATAGCCTATAAATGTGTAAATGAAAATGAGTATTTCAAAAGTATATTTTAACCTACATTACACTATAATATAGGAAAATTAAAATACTTTTGTCCTAATTTCTTCACTTGCAAGAAATAAACCCTTGAGCTTTTATTTAGGAGAAAACACCAGATGATCGCGAGAGCAAAGTAATCACGCAGAACAAACTGGATGCTATTCTAATGTCAGTTATTATAATGGCGCAACGCCATATGGTTTCAATTTTAGTTCGTTGGCAAAATATAACATAAAATATAAAATTAGGTTTTACATTTTACATCTTTACATATCTGTGTTGGGAAAAGGGAGAAGAGAGAGTTCGGCAAGGCGGATTCGAACTCGCGTTCAGCACATCAAAAAGCTGCATTCAAACACTTCACGCCCTACGACCTACGCCACTGATGCTATTCTATGACGGGTGTCGTTTTGCTGTAAAGACAGGCATTTAGTGCAAATATATGCTCCGTTATAAAAAATGTAAAAAAAAAAATTGTTTTCTTCCCTTAGCTTGGGCCATGGCAAACTTCCAATAAATACATTTTATCAGACCGGGCCGGCCCTCGCGGCCTCGTAACACTACCGGCCCACCGGGAAAACTCCCAACTCTCCCGATTGCCACTCCGCTACTGATTATGAATATTTGGATCAGTTAATAGAATTATCTTAAATGTAGTAAAATGAATAATACAATCAACCCACCTGTTAACCCGTGAACACTCGGTGTTAATTATTTATTAATTTTAAGAAATATTCATTTATTCTAAGAAAAGGGTATCTTTATATAGCCACAGAAAAATAATTATTTCTTAGCATGTTCTGAGACCATTTGCCTTGGAGCTCTAGGGTCACATGCATTTCCATTTGCTTTGTTTCAGTGTCTCCACCTCTATGCAACCCACCCCCTTTTTAAATGTATACGAATAGTTCTGTATTCTAAGTTTGTCAGACTTCTTTGAGATGACTACAGCAATGCAATAAAGAACTTCTGTGTGAAAGATACCTCACAAGTCTCCTGGTCTGTTGCGTGGAAGAAAAAACTTCACTACAAAAGGTAAAATGGTGAGTGACAGAATGGAACCGGAAGCAGGAAATGGAACTATGCAAAAGATCAATTGACCCTTCGCTAAGCCCCGCCCTCCCTAGTTACTGTTGCTATGCCTGTCAAGCTTTCGCGGCTGGCCCATCTATTATAATGTGGCTGCACCCGGTATCAGACATTTCAATGAGATAATTAGTAATTTTCGGCGAACAAGTGAAATATCTGAGAGAGCAAGACAAAAGGGACTACAGTATGCATTCGAGCGATATATTCACGACATTATATGCAACCGATTAGAGAATAATTTCTTAAAAATTGAAGTTAAAGCCTAATGTTATAGTCCCAGCGCAAGCAGCAGCGCCTCATACGCTGACCGTTCAGATGGGAAACACAAATTGAGGAACAGCTATGTTCATACACAGCAGGGTATGTGAAAATAATCTAAATAATTATAAATCAAACAGCTTATCAATAAATCTTGTGGAATAACACTAATACCGGGAGAGCCGCGATCGGATTGGGTTAAGTTACTTTGTAAGGGGTAACGTTAGTAGGACGTTGATTAACAAAATGCTGAAAAATATTTTAAAGTATGTCAGTGAGCCTTTGTCTTGTCTCTTAAATCGTCTTATTTTACGTAATCATTATGACCAAAGAACCGTCAATATTTCCAAGCAAATAGGTGTTTTTGTTAAGTATGTCGAGTCGACATTTACCAGTAGTTGTGAATGGGTCTCGCACATAGAAGCTAGATCACGCCAATCATTTTTGCCTTAGCTTTTAGATTTTCTTGAAGGAAAACAATTCCTCTCCCCCGTCCAAACTTTTAGTATACTGGTATCAGATTTGCACAATCCATACGCACAATGCTTCAGCATGTTTCCCTCATTCGAAAGCTTGCCAGACCTCCCGCGCATAGTTACGGTTGCTAAGACATGATTGGCCAGTGGCGGTTTTTGGGCATGGCTTAGCGAAGGGTCAATTTAACTATGAAAAGAACCATCAGCTTATCATTTGAAGAGCACCTCATTAAATGTATACTTGCATGGCCTTTGCAGTGGAAACAATTCTTGAAGTTCTTGCAAAAGGATGTTGATTGTTCCGTGAGTGTCAAAAGCTGAAGTTGTTATTGTTTTATTCTCAGTTGGATGGAGAAGATATGATTAACTTGCATGGTTAATTCGACTCTGTTCTGGTTGAAAATTCTTTCTCTCCATGAGCACATGGCTGCTTGTGAGTCAAGGCCTGTTGCCACGCAGGACAGCACAGCTCCCTGAATGTACAGAGAAGAGTTGATGGTAGTCCATTCAGTGATGGTAAAGTTGCTTTTTTCTTCTGAGTTGGATTGAAGAAAATACAGTGTTACTCTAATGGTAGAGTATGCCATTGGAGCCATAGTAGGCTGTGGTCATGGACAGACATCAACCCAAAGAAGCAACAGCAGAGGCCAGAAGAGGAGAGAGAGAGTCACTGTGAATTTGTCTATAATAAAGCCTGAGAAAAGCCGGTGATTAAACCTAGGTACGGGGCTGATGGGAATAAAAGTTCAGTATTCAAGTGACAGTGTCCTTTGGCAATCGGAGAGAGCCACGGAAGTGCGATCTATGACAGAGTCCATCCAAGCGGCTCCTGAAGCGAGGACCAGTGCGGCTCCAAGGTTTTCCACGGGGTCGAGGGGCAGGGCAGGTGATTCTGATGAAACTCAGTGGTAAGTGTGGGATCCAGTATGTCTTGTGTCTTGTGATTGAGCATATCTGGAATGACCTATTTGACAAATGCCTGGAATACAGAGGGAATGTTGGTGAGCTCGAACGGCATCACATGATATTCATAGTGCCCGGTCATGGTTGAGAAGGCTGTTTTCCACTCATCACTCTCCCTGATCCGGATAAGATTGTAGGCATTGCGCAAATCCAACTTTGTGGTGTGGAGCTGTTCTAGGGCAGCAGGAACCAGTGGTAGTGGATAGTGAAATTTCACTGTAATATCGTTGAGACTACGACAATCAATACAGGGACATAAACCTCCATCCTTCTTTACGAAGAAGAAACCAGCCGAGGTGGATGGTCTAATGAATCCCCAATAAAGTTGTTCCTCAATGTAGATCTTCATGGCTTCGGATTCAGTTTGAGAGATGGGAAAAATTCTTCCCCATGTGGGAATGGCTCCTGGAATAAGATCTATAGCACAGTCACTGGTTCTGTGAGGAGGAAGCTGAGCAGCCTTACTTTCACTGAAGGCGAGAGCGAGATTGTGGTACTCTACAGGAATCTCCTGTAGATCTGAATTCTAGGAGTGGTCTTCATGAGATGATACAGACATTCCTCTTGACAGGTATTGGACAAACGGATTATCTGTTTATCAGTCCATGAAATGGTAGGGTTATGTTTCTCCAGCCAGGGCAGACCTAAAATGATGGGATGTTCGATGGTGTAGAGTTGGATAATCTCTGTGTGCAGGTTGCTGGTGCTTAGAATGACTCTTTGAGAGATGTATTGAACCTGGCCGGTACCCAAAGGACGTCCGTCTAGTGCTGCCACTGACACCCAGGATGTACATTGAATGAGAGAAAGATGATGATCTTTTACAAATGACAGATCAATAAAGTTTCCTGCAGGTCCAGAATCAATTAAAGCACTGTTTTTTTTACTATTTTCAGGGTGACTGGTAATGTCTCATTTCCAAAGAAGTAAAAGAAAAGGTAATACGGTTTTTAAGAAGTTTAGGAATAACTGTCACACAAAGGATTGTGGTCCCTAGGGACTCCAAAGGTGTAAATGCTAATTTCCACAGTTCTAAGCTCCTTCCCCCAGTAAGCATTGTAGGGGAATACAGTAATTTTCCACTAAACTCATGATTTACATATCAGGTATGGTCTGGCTACATAAAGGAAATTCAACGGGGAGCTCAGGGCTGTTGTCCGTTTTCAGATCAGCCCATGAGGCTGGGAGTTCTGACTCCCAGTTCACGTAGCCACGTTGGGTAAAAGGATTCTTCTTTGTTCTAGAAACATTTGATTTGGTTTGCATTGATTATCTTATGGAACTGTAATAATACATTTACCTGACATAATAAATTGTTATACTTGATTATTCTAACAGACTTTGACTTTATTTTCATTAGAGTTAACAGAACATATTAGCTGATGCACAGATTTCATTGATAAACCTTTTTCATTTTATGGAGTCAGATGATACGAGTTATTAAATAAGATTAAATGTGTTGCATTTAATTAAAAATCAGTATGCCATGGGAAAGACGGAACACGCGTGAAACCTTCACCAAGAATCGAACGCTGTCTTTGGATCGATTTTGTGGCTTTTTACATAAGCATAGACTATTACAATACCTTCTCTCTCTCTCCTCGCGGCTGAGTGGAGTGTAACTTGAGTGCATGGGTTCCAGACTTTGGAGAAAGATTCGGCGGCTCGGTGCATGTGAGGCACTCGCCAAGCGCACATCAGGTTATTAAGGCGAATGGTCAAGTCCATTGACTGGCTGAGTGTTCTCCTCTCATCTTGACAGCTCTCTTTGAAGATCATTGAGTCCCTTGTGGTAGAGCAATTTGTGCCTGTTTGTACAGCAAGAGTGCGGAAGTAAAGAGTGTAATCCGTAGCTGAAGCTCCTCCTTGATGCAGGGAAAGTAAAAGCACTGAACTGACGAAGGAAACTGGCACGTGAAGGAAATGTCGAGCTTCCTCCTTCCCAAAGTGCCGTTACCCACTCCAGAGCCCTCCCGGTCAAAAGTGAAACAAATGGATGACACTCAGCTCTTGTTGGTAGAATAGAAGTTAGGTTGCTGATTGATAAATATCGAGCATTGCAGAAGGAATCCCATACACTGCAGCTGAACCATCATATTTATCAGGGAGTGACAGACGAGGATTGCCGAAGTTAGTACTCACATTCTAAATGGGCGGATCTGGAGCTGCAGCGGCAGGCTCTGCTGCGATGGTCCGTGCAGAAAGGTCCTACATGGATTTCGCTAGCTCCTCAGTCAGCAATGTCAGTTTCATGAGCTGTTGCTGGTGAACAGCCAGTACGGAGGCATGGGATGAAACCTCAGAGGTAAGGTGATGCATGGCTGCTGGATATTGTTGTGGAAAAGTCTTCTGTGATACAGAGTCAGAGAGGTTCAGATCCATTTGCAGTGTTTTAATCGAGAGTGGTCAAACAGGCAGAATACAGAGATCAGCAAACAGGGATGTGAGATGAAATCCAGAATCATAAACAATACCAGACAAGGGTTGAGGCAGGTGGCAGACAAGAGACAAGGAACAGCAAACAGGCAAGGGTCAGAACCAGGGATGTAAAACAATCTGGTATAATGCTCGGAAATGTTAGCCGGACACCTGTGCCTGGACACGACCACAACGCATCCCTGAAGTGTCATCCTCATCAGCCCTGTGAAGGCCTCATGGACACCTCAACAAACTGTTCAATACTGTCTCCATACTGGCGTGATGGCTCCGACCTCCAACCAGATGGAACTGGATAAATATTGTAAATATTCTGATCCAATCTAACTTCTGACCTGTAGTGTTACCTGAATCATAATCATACACTTTTCTCTTCATTGGCCAGGGGAGAACTGGCCCCCGAATGAGCCTGGTTTCTCCCAAGGTTTTTTTTTCTCCATTCAGTCACCTGATGGAGTTTTGGTTCCTTGCCACTGTTGCCTTGGCTTTTGGCTTGCTTAGACACATTTATAATATTCAACAATTTTATTGGTCTGCCTTACTTCAGGTGGACGATGACACAATTTTCTTCTAGAAAAAAACTTTGTTATATTATTTGAATATTATCACTGTGAAGCTGCTTAGATACAATCTGTATTGTAAAAAGCACTATATAAATAAAGGTGACTTGACTTTAAGAAAGTACTTCTAATGTGAGCTTGTTATGTGTATAAAAGACACCTCTCCACAGAATCTGTATCCTCCATTCTAACCTCTTCACCACCAGAAACGGTGGAAAGACCAAAGGGCTGTCAAAGGACATCAGGGACAAGATTGTAGACCTGCACAAGCCTGGAATGGGCTACAAGACCAACAGCAAGAAGCTTGATGAAAAGAAAATCATCCATCGATCATCCTTGGTCTGGAGCTCCATGTAAGATCTCGCCTCATGGGGTAAGTATGATCATGAGAGATCATCCCAGAACTACACTGGAGGAGCTTGTAAATGATCTCAAGGCAGTTGGGACCACAGTCACCAAGCAAACCACTGGTAAAACACTATGCTGCAATGGATTGAAATGCTGCAGTTCCCGCAAGGTCCCCCTGCTCAAGAAGGCACGTGTACAGGCCCATCTGAAGTTTGTGTCACGGTTCAGGGTGCGTCATCAGCATCTACCTGTCTGTTTGTCCTGTCATTTTCTGCAGCTTGTGACCTTGGCAATCAGTGCTGATTCAGTGCAGTTATGCACAGATCAGAGCTGATTTCCCAAACCTGTTATTGTTCCATTTTCCTTTATATTCTTTGCTGTGTCTGCCTCTCTTTGTCAGTAGATCATTTTAGGTTTTGTCTGATCTGTGCTGGTTGTGTTTTATGTTTTATGTTGTTCACCACTGTGCCCAGGACGCTTGGACGAGGAGTGCTTCCATCTGTGTTTCCAGGCTGTTCTCTCGGTCTCCCGTCTGAGGTGAGCGCTGCTTCCGAGGTGGTCTCCTCAGCCTGTGTGTCCAATGAGCATTATGAACAGCTCTGGTGATTCCTCACTTCACCTTAGCATTTGAGCACTTGTGGCACTAACCCTGGAGGTTGTATTTCCAAAGCTTCTAATAAACTCTGTTTACATTACCTCTGTGTTTAAGTCCTCCATTCAGATCCCATGACAAGTTGCCAATAAATATCTAATGGTTCAGAGTAGGCTTGGTAGAAAGTGCTGTGGTCAGATGAGACGAAAAATTAGTTCTTTAACATGAATTCAACTTGTCGTGCTTGGAGGAAGAGAAATGCTATGACCCCAAGAACATGGGTTCTAGGAATCGAACAGTGTGAACGCAATTAAGAAGGAAAAACAGGTAGTATTTATTTAGTTTTCTTTCCTGAGCACAAACAAAGGATCCAGCATAAGTGCTGGGTTGAGCAAGATACAAATCCACACTGGATGATGCAGGCAAAAGAGTCCAATAATTTTAAACAAAGGTTACCAGTGAAGTGTCACAGTCCTTCGTCTGCGCCAGTCCGTCTCGTCATCTGCACTACACTTCCCCGGATCCTTTTGTTTCTACTCCCGGACTCACTCCCCAATCAGCCACCTGTTCCTCGTCCTGTCATCATCATTCTCACCTGTTTGCACCTCGTTTAGTTTGAACCTGTGTATTTAGTTATCTCTCCCCCAATCTGTCTTTGTCGGTCAATGTGTAATGTTACCCGGTGTACCCCGTCTTCCTGCCTGTATTTATGGAATAAACCCAGTTCTCCCCGATACTCCGGTCTCCTTGTTCCTCTGCCTGCTCCACACCCGTGACAGATTGACCGACCCAACAGCAACATGAACACAGTGAGTTTTCCGGGGAGTCTCTACCCGATTCGGCGGCCCCGCTTGATTCTGGTTCCCCGAAAGCCTGCGTTCACCGTCAGCCCTGCAAAGCTCGAGCTCTCCTCTCCGCTGGTTCCGTCCAGCCCCGCCGAGCTCGAGCTCTCTTCTCCGCTGGTCCCGCCCAGCCTCGCCGAGCCCGAGCTCTCTCCTCCGCTGGTCCCGCCCAGCCTCGCCAAGCCCGAGCTCTCTCCTCCGCTGGTCCCGTCCAGCCTCGCCGAGCCCGAGCTCTCCTCTCCGCTGGTTCCGTCCAGCCTCTCCGAGCCCGAGCTCTCTTCTCCGCTGGTTCCGTCCAGCCTCTCCGAGCCCGAGCTCTCTTCTCCGCTGGTTCCGTCCAGCCCCGTCCAGGCCGCAGCAGTGACCGTCCAGCCCGCGCCAGAGACCGTCCAGCCAGAGACTGTCCAGCCAGAGACCGTCCAGACTGTCCAGCCAGAGACCATCCAGACCGGCCAGCCAGAGACCGACCAGACCGTCCAGCCAGAGACCGTCCAGACCGTCCGGCCAGAGACCGTCCAGCCAGAGACCGTCTAGACCGCCCAGCCAGAGACCGTCCAGACCGTCCAGCCAGAGACCAGGATCCCGCCCAGCCTCCCTCTCCCACCTCCTCCCGTCATGCATCCGTCAGCCCTTCTGTCTACTAGCTCCCCTGACCCAGCCTGGTCATGGGATCCCCGGTCTTCGCCTCCCACCTCCTCCACATGGACACTTCCTCGGCCCCCGGTCCCATTGGCTCCCCCGTGGGATCCTTTTGTTTCTACTCCCGGACTCACGCCCCAATCAGCCACCTGTTCCTCGTCCTGTCATCATTCTCACCTGTTTGCACCTCGTTTAGTTTGATTCCCCTGTGTATTTAGTTCTCTCTCCTCCAGTCTGTCTTTGTCGGTCAATGTGTAATGTTACCCGGTGTACCCCGTCTTCCTGCCTGTATTTATGGAATAAACCCAGTTCTCCCCGATACTCCGGTCTCCTTGTTCCTCTGCCTGCTCCACACCCGTGACATGAAGCTGGTCAAAAGGTCTGAGCAAAAGTCTTCCAGGCTAGAAAAAATGGGACAACACAAAAGCATAGATTAGGCTAAAAAAAACTATAAGACACAGCAAAGATACAGTATGCAAGCCTTAAAGGAGTAGTTCACTTTTTTAAAAAAACAACTTTTGAAAATGAGAATTTGAAAATGAGAGTTTCAGTGCAGCTTTAAAGTCCCCGTGAACCGGAAGTTGCAAACGATTTTTCTCCAGTGCTGTGACGTAGTGAAACCAAGTGAAACGGAATATTGAACAGAGGGCAGGGTTTTACTCTAGCGCTCCTCCTCTCCATCTCTCGCTCATAGCAAACTAACGGTTTGAGGGAAGTGGTTAAGCGTTTCCCCACCCAAGCTGTGAAACCTACGTCATCAGAAAAAGAAACCGTTCCAGACCGAAAGTAACTTTTCAGATTTTGATTAAAGATTACCAAGGTAAAACATTTTTTAAATATATATATATACTTGCACGGATTAATTGTTCACCACAAGACTAGTAATATGCGCTAACAAAGTAAATAGGTTCAATTTTGATTTCACGGGGACTTTAAAGGGCTTTAAACGACACCAGACAATGAATAATTCACCCATTCACCCATTCACTCATTCATACACCGACGGCAGTGTCAGCCATACAAGGCGCCATCCAGCTCGTCGGGAGCAGCTGGGTTAGGTGTCTTGCTCATGGACACCTCGACACTTGATCAGGTGGAACCAGGGATTGAACCAACCTTTTGGTTTGTAGACAACCTACATGAACCACTGAGCCACTGCCACCCCTTTGATGTTCAAAAACATCAAACTGAATAAGTAATAGGCTATTTTGTACCCTAGTTTTGAGCCTAGCTGAAAAATGCTGGGTTTTTATGGGTGTCTGCTCTGAAGACTGGGAAGTAAACGCCCACTGCTCTGAGTGGATAACAGTTGGGCGGGGGTGGTGTTTTATCCTCTTTGACGTCATATTTCCCCACTTTGAAAAACAAGTCGTTTGCTGCGGCTGGTGTCAATAAAAGCTGTTATTGGACTAACAAGGACGTTTTCAGTTCTGAAACTTACAGGATATTCTTATAATATGTTGACCTCTTAGATGTCAAAAGCTCAAGGAAAAATTCATTTCTCAGTTCATCACCCATTCATAGGCGGAAATCGCGGGGGGTCGGGGGGGTTAGGACTAAATGTGTATTGTAAATAATGTAATGATATTCTTAAAATAATTAAGAAATAAAATAACACAAATGCAAACAGGGCAATAACGAAAAAAGCGTTCTAAACATTTTGAGACCCCCTCCCTTGCCTCACAGTGCGTTGGTCCACTGCCTCCGCCCCTTTTACCTCAGACACACACACATTCCGGTGGCGGGAGAGTAGAACATCGTTTTTGAGTAGTTGTGGAACAGGCACGTGCAGAGGGGGGGGCGTTGGGTGCTCGAGCACCTGCCCTTTTGCCCCTTGGTGCCCAAAGTGCCCTTTTGTCAAGACAAAATTTCCTCTCCTTTTTTTTGTATTTAAAGGCACTTTTGTGGATGCCTGCCCCATCTAACTAGTAGTAAAATGAATGAATAATAATTTAGCTGTAAATAAAATGACCCACATGATGACCTTTCACCTGATTCCTCACGCTGCACGCGCATTTTTTAATTTCGCGCGGCTACGCGCAATCGCGCATTCCCAGAGGATAGCTTCAACTCTTGCGGCTGCTGGTAAGTTGTGTTCTATTCTCAGCGAAGTGATTTTGATGTTTGTTTACTTATTATTATTATTTTACTAGAACAACGTGAAGAGAGCATGCAGAGAGATCTTGTTTACGCTGTGTGTAGGCTGTAGAAGTAACGTTAGCTTGCTGTTTGAGGGAGAAAACTTTCACGGGCGTGGAGCTGGAGGGGTGTTATTTGACTAAAAACTATTATTTGTACTTTAAACTATTAATATTATTACAGTATTTATTTAAAAAATTATTTTCACATAAAAAATATTATCACAACTCTGGTAAGTTATCACATAGGCTTACCAGTTAGTATCTTATGATTTGTGTGCAGAAGGCTCTGTGAACATCTGCCCTAGTAACGTTACTATTATATACTATTATTGTATTATTATACTATAGCAGCCTGGGTAGAATCTGTAGCTTTAGCAGGTCAGTGGACTAGTGAGCCAGTTCCAAACACTGTCAGCAATCTTTACATCTTGTCATGGTCACATAAAAATGGTTTAATCAGCTAATAACCTATATTTCTGTTTATTTTAATGTCTACAGTCTCAGATCAACTCCAGCAGTATCAGCAGCAGCAGCAGTAACATCAACAGCAAAGGCAGCAAACTCACTTAAGGACTTAAAGTAAGAATTTACCAGAACAGGCATCACATTAATGTTAAAAATCTTGTAAAGTATTAATTGCTGTTTCTGTTTGCTTTGTTTTTATTTTCATTGTATAAAATGTAACTCTTGTATTTTTGTAAATCACTTTTTGCCATGAAAATAGCCACAGATGCTGATATGCCATTAAATAAAACTATACTGTACTGCACGAAACTTGCCAGGTTGATTTTGTCCTATACAGTTCACTATAACAGCTGTTCTTTATTATTCTGTATAACAGAGAAGAAAAAGCCATCAGGTTGGGGCAACTTAAGATGCTTCAGTTTCTAATCCCAGAGTTATATATAAATATATAAATTATTTTTTTAAATTTTAAACTTTAAAATTGTCTTTTCTGTTCTGTTTCTTTTTCAAAACTGCATCAATGCATTTGCTGCTGTATCGATGCAGAATCATCTGTATTGATATATTACTGTATTGATATTTTGAGCACAGCCCTATAAAGCCTTGTTTCCATGTGCCCCATTTTATACTTTGAGCACCTGCCCCTCCAGAGGTCTCTGCACGGCCCTGTTGTGGAACTCCAGTAAAGGTGGTCGCACACCAGGCGACAAGCCAGCGCCGCGTCGCGCAGCGCCATGTCTTTAAAATTCTAACACATTATACTCTATGGGTGAGTGTACACATACCGGCTGCCATTCAGCGTCTGTCCGCGGCGCCCAGCGATGGCTCAGGACCGTGTTCAAAACCCTGCTGCACCACAGAGCACCATTTACATAGTTTTATATACAATTTAAATTATTTTTTTTGTCTCAAATCGGTGCTGATGGATCCTGACTTCACCCTATATGCTTCAATATACATTTAGTTTTGCTTTCATTTACAGAAATTAGCTGCTTGAATGACAATTGCTGATGTCATTGGATTTTTCAGGTGAGATTCTCAATTCATTCAGTGAACGGATGCTCTGAGGTAACGAGTTTTCAGACGGCGGAGCAATGATTGTATTTAATTGTACAGTACAATAATAACATAGAACAGACATTATCTTCATTTCATGTCATTAAACATTACAATATTGCTGGCCATACACTGATGAGAAAGTGCACGTCCGGTGTGCGATACCTGGAGTTGTCCACGCGGCGCTGCGTTTCTCGTCCGTGCGACCCATATGGACAGTAGGTGCGACCCCGTTTAGTGAGTAGTATGAAGCTGCAGACTCGGAGACCTGCATCTACAGTCCCCCTGCACCCAGAGTCCCGCTTTCTCAGACCCCTCATTTTTCGAGACAGCGCCTCCTATCAAATTGTATCGGATTAAACATGTGAAGAACATGTGAAGAACTTAAGCCAAAATGTGAGTAGGCTATCTTATATTTTAATTTGGCGAATCGTAGTAGCCTACTCGGTTGATTTATTTTTTAATAAAAGTAATTTAGCTCATCGATACAACATAGTCCATTTAATATTTGTAAAGTTAGTTTGTAACAAGATTTGAGCCTTTAATGTATGTTTTTTCGCCCTCTTCCCCCCGAAAATATTTAGCTAACGTTTATAATTTATTTAGCTTTGAAACATCATACGACATGTGCTATCGGTCATATGTTGTAGGGTATTCCAGGGTACACCATACATTGACGGAGTTACCCCTGCCGAACCTAGCATTTTATTATGCAAAGCGACTTATAAATGAGTTTTTTTAATGCAATTGAAGATGAAAAGTAAAGTCACGAACTGTACAGCAAGATGATGTTTAGGTGATCATTAAATAAAGTACAGAATTGTTTATTTTGTCTATTCTGATTTGTTTTGCTTCACATTCAAAAAATCAAAAAACAGATTTTGTAATGTTAGCATCATAATGTTAATTAGACCACTATAGGTTGAACTGAAAGAAAAATTGGAATTTGAATAAAAAAAATTATTAAAAAAACATATAGCCTACGGTTTTTCCTGAAGATAGTTCAATCTGTAATTGTATCCCTTCCATCAGTAACATTTTTTTTTTTGCACATGCATTAAGCAGGGAACGCAAATATTTATTGGATAATTTATTTGGAGACCGTAATATTGCATCCTATTATTTTTAATTGCATTTGGATAATCGTGCGCTGTACTCCGTGTGCGGGTTTTATTCGATCTTTTGAACAGCAGGAGGCGCTGTGTTCGAAAAACGAGGGGTCTGAGAATGCGGGACTCTCGGTGGGGGACTCCGAGTCTGCAGCTTCATAATGTTGCCTTTAGTCAATGTTATTTTATTCACTTTAAACATCGAATGAAGTGATATTTTCTCTTTATAGATTATGCTGAGTCATTATAATAAATCATGTCAAAAAACAAATATATGATCGTGTAACCAATGTACTTGTCACTGCAGTCTGCTATGTTAGCGATAACGTTATCCTTCCTTGTTAGTCTATGCGTTTACCTTGTTTAATACAGTATCCAACACACAGAGTGTACACTACTATGTAACATTAGTCTTGTAGATTAGACTAGTCCGGGTGCGCTGTGCATTTAGATTTTAACGCTTTCACTGTGATTTAGTCGGTTTATATCATTTAATATAGTTAAAGAGTGAGTCAATGAATGAAATGAAATCGCCTCGCTGCGTGAGGAGAGTACCTACGTAAACAGATTCACCGCTGGCTTAATTAAACCAGAAATAAATTTTAAGAAGTATAATGAAATGGTCTCCACATGCTACACTAATAATAGTTTTCCTCTGTATTTTTTTGCCTGCATTATTGGTGTCCTCTTCAAAATTTGCTCTTGAGAATTGTTATGTTTATTGTCTCCCCCAACATTTTGATGAAATTTTCGCCCCTGCCTGCACCCATTTAAACCAATAAAAGATGTGAAAAGTATTGTGCTCTCAGTCTCCCTCTGCTGGACAGGCCGTGGTGTAACAAATAGGTCATTATTTACCTTACCTGTACGGTGGCTTCAGAGAGATCTGCAGCAATGAATTAGTGACATTAAAAGCATAATGGGTTTGGAATCCATCCATCCATCCATCCATCCATCTATCCTACGCTGTCTGTTGAATGGGACAAGTAGGTGATAGATTAGTGATGGTTAGAATCATGGGTTTAAAATAATAACATATACCACTGTTTTCTAGATGTGTTTTTCAGATGTGTGTTTATAAATCTGTAACTGTCAGTGAGCTACATGGCTGCTTCCTCATATGTATCCTTTTGCAAATTAAACCTCAGATGAATTGTTTTTTGTAACTTGTTTTAAGTCAAGAAAACCTAACGTTTAATGAATAAAATACATAAATTTAGTTTTGTCACACACACACACACACACACACACACACACACACACACACACACACACACACACACACACAGTGTAATAGGCGGATCATATTGGCAGTGACAGTTGAATTACTTATCCAGATACAAGAGAACGTCTGAAAATGCGCATGCAATAGCCTACACTGTTACCCTGCATTGAATGCAATGCACGTATGTGGACATGGAACATGAAGCTAACGAGAGAGAGAGAAAAAAAATCTCCGCATAGTCTTTTACATGTTAAATGAAACACTGTAATTATACCCCCCTCTTCAGAGTCCAGTACACAATTGTAATATGACAATATTTACGCAGACACTTGTGATTGGCATCACAGCAGACCACAGGGGAAGCACATCTTCAGAGCGGGAGGGTCCTCTCCACCAATAAGTGGCGCCATCAGGGTAGTGGGCGTGTCCTTTACGGCTGTAGGTTTGGTTGTGCTCGCTGAGAACTTGATACAGTGTTGCAGTAAATCAGACAGAGCTACAGTAACAGCGTTGAAATTTGTCACCCTGTTGCAAGTATTTTTGGCCAGTGATACAAGCGATCGATATCACTGCCGTCTCCCGTTTGGGAAAGAGTTGAGTTGTTAAGCAAGGAAGTACATCGGATCGTTTTAAAGAACAGTCTCAGAGAGAATCGACACAAATTTGACTGGAAATGTCTGAAAACAAACCAAATGATGATCCGAAGTTATCCACGACGGACAGAGTGGTTAAATGTAAGTAGAAACCCCATGCCACTCAAGACCGATCGGGCTAACGGACTATTTAAAGTGAGAAAACGTTTAGATTTGAGTGTATGCGTGTACCTGGAATGAACAGTTGTCCTATGATTTGGTAATGCTCTATAACAGGCTGTGAGATCTGCCCATGGACAAATGGGTGGTTAGACGGGCTGTATTGGTAAAAGTAGGAAGTAAAGGTAGTTGTAATAATGATAGAGGGCTTGCATGTCTTATTTTTCTATAGGAACTCAAAATAAAGCCTTAATTTTCAATTCAACAAAATGTTTTTATATTTGCAACAGTTGTAGTTCGTGAGTTGTAATGGACGTGTTATTGCGCGCTGGTTCTTTTGGACAAAATGTAGATATTGCACAATACTGACTGACAGCTTGAAGGAGCCTACGTAACACTGGGTTTAGGAATTTTGCATTCTCGTTTATACAGCCTGCTGATGATCATTTTGGACATAAGGCAGCATATGACAGGTTGGGGCCCCTGACTGTTTGGAAACAATCCCTCTCCGTGTGGCTCCTCTGTGCATTCAGTGCAACAGACACACTTGCCGTCATGTCCCATTTGTTCTTCCTCATCAAGTCAATTGCTATCATTATCATATTGTGTTGTTGTTACTGTCACGGCAGTGGATCTAATTTTCTGACACACAGCACTCTGCTGTACTTTGGTGTACCAAAACACATGGAGAGCTACACTATTGCACATCCTATGAATGGCTATTAACTTCTGGCTTGTAATGGCTTTTGCATCAGGCATAACACTGCAGCAGTTCCAGCTGTAAGGGATCACACAATTCAAAAGCTCAGGCGAACCCAGCCATAAGCATACAACAGCCTCCTACTGTACTCCCAACGAACATACCCTCACTGATGCGATTCAGTAGCTAGACTGGGGTTTTATAAGTGTGGGGATCTGATATGAATTGATTGCTCTCATAAAGGAGCCTGAGCTGCTCAGATAACTCATTTACCTCCCCCCTCCCTCCTATCAGCTCTTAGGGTGGCCCCGTAAAAACATCAGTTTCCTCTCACTGGTTAGAGAATGGAAAAGGCAAGGGCTGGGAGTGCCTTAGGAAGGAGTTGCACTTAAATGTTTAATGAGATTATTGCACAATGTGTCAGCTTGATAAGGGAAATCTAAGTAATGGGAGCTCCAGAAGTCCTTACTGCTCAGCTATGGTGTTAAGGGGCTTAAAGGGGACATATCATGCAAAATCCACTTTTTTAGCCCTTAAATGCATTTTGTTGTATATTTGGAGTGTTTATAAGTACAGAAAAGATGAAATTATTCTCTTCAGGGGATTCGTTTATATCTTTATTTTCTGTTTTGGTCATATTTTTCAACCTGTTCCGATTTTTCTGTTGTCTATGACGTTTTTTGAGCAAGTGCGTCACTGTATTTGCAGCGGAACTGCCAAATAAGGACATTGACTAACTGGTCCAACACGTCGAGCAATCCGCCATTATTATTCCTCGCTCCGATTTTGTAGTCCAAGCTCAATGATGCAGAAGTTACGAGAGGGCAAGTCAAAATGTTCGATTGTTGGATGTACGTTAGTGACCTGAAGCACTTCAAGGATTCCCACTTCAACAACCTCCGCCAGTATAAAGAAGGGTTTGCCGATTGACTTCGTCTGAATGAGAGGTAAATTCCTTCTATCTTTGGAGACGACGAACAGAGCATTTCGATACGCTGTAAATATCGTTAATAAAAATAAAGTACTTTACTTTCTTAAAACACATAGTGGTCATGGTTTAGCAGTACCTTTGTCTTTCTTTGTTTTTGTTTTGAAGTAACGTTACACGTCTGCAGTATTATTGTTCTTGAGTTTCATCAATGGTCATTTAGCTGCGTTGTTTTCTGATGCTTTTCTAAACGTATCATATTGTCAATACAGATTTTTTTTTTTTGTGGTAAGATTAGACCGTAGTCATTTATCTTGTCAGTGTGCTTGTTTTAACAAGAGAAATAGTCGACTTTCACTAATAACACAAAACAGTTAACTCGCATACCAATATATCCATATGAAGAAGTGGTTGTTCCGCAGGTTCGTCGTCGTCTTTATCAACTCGCTCGCTCTGGCTCGAATATGTAAGGCTTGATGTACAAGTCTTCTGTTGTTGACATTTTATTAAAGTGTGAATAAAAATGTTCTTTGAAGGTATCGTATATCTCGAATCAAACTACAATAATGGCCGAACGTCGGGAGTTGAACTGACCGTGAACTCATCGACCTGGAGAGCGGGCGGGGTGTGACGCATCTCCTTTTTATTTAAAGGGGACGCATTAAAACAGGTCGCTCAAAGATGCACATCAGAAAAGGGGTAGAAAAGGGGCATGTGGAGCTATAATAATGAGGAATTCAGACCCAAGCATTGCAGTTATGTTTTATATAGACCACAACGGTATGATTTATATGTAAAAATGAATGATTTAAAAGCATGATATGTACCCTTTAAGGCAGTAGGTTTTAGGTTAGGTCAGGACCGTTTTATGGTAAATAGTGTGTTTTTGCTATATTTTTTATAATATACACTATGTTGTTCAGCCTTAAATATAGGTGATATAACACAGTGCATTGCACAGCTATTTTTTTTTTTTTTTAATATTATTATTCAATATATCATTCGACTTCCATGCTTTTAGTGTCAGTGTTTTCTAAGTTTAATATGTTGTTTGGGAAAGTACAGTCTTGTATTGTAACTAGTGCTGCATCATTATTCGGATATTGTTCATTCAGCTGCCAGAGCTTGGCTTTTCTCTTGTTTATGGTTTTGTTTTGTCTATTGACAATTAAAATTTCTATAGCTCAATCTTTAACATGTTCAATATATATATATATATATATATATATATATATATATATATATTTTTATTGTAATAACAAGATGGGCTTCTGGGCTAGTTTGATCAGATAGAGAAGCTGAATTTAATGAACAGTTTAGCAGCACTGATGATTTCTTTTGTAGCTTCTGACTGAGCAGCGCTCAATCAGACAGATCTATTATCTGCCATTCGCTCTAAGCTGTTGAGAGATGAAGCTTTTAGTTGGGTGCTCTTGCTTTTAAATGATCCTCACCATGCAAGGAGCTTTTATGTAATGTTGTGTACTGTCACATTTTTTCACCCACCACTCCTAATGCTAATTGAGCCTTTATGTGTTCAGAGGCTGACTGACAAGAAACGAAGTACAGTAATGGACAATCGCTGGGAAAGACCCATCCATGGTCTTTGGGTTTGACACACTGTGGGACAAATTTCAATATTCAAGCTTGTTGTTTATTTAGACTTTGTTATTGTTTGCACTCTGTTAGGCCATTTCCTCCAAAATGTTTTTGGTTCTTATACTGCAAGCCCCTACGTTTCTATTGATTTGAGATCTGAAAGTGACTTTACTAACCAAGATTTTTTTTTAAATCCATAGTAGGTTTATTCAGTATCTTTGAAATTGTCAGATTTTATAAGGAATAATATTCATAACAATCAATTCACACATATGATATTTGCTAATATTAATTATTTTTAGACAAACTGAGAAAATAATTTGTGTGTGTGTATATATATATATATATATATATTAGGGCTGTCAAAAATAGCGCGTTAACGACGTTAATTCGTTGTTTGTCGTTAATTACGTCAATTTTTTTAACGCATTTCACGCATGCGCAGTGTGACAAATTATTCAGGTCAGGAAAGTGATTGGGAAGGGAGCAAGAGGCGAGATGGAGCAAGGTGAGCAAAGTGGGCCTATTGATGGATTCAAATTTAAAAAGAATGATGATGGTACAGTTAACAAGTACAAGGTTATTTGCAAGATTTGTAACAAGGAGTTTCAATTTCACCGGAGCTGTTCAAGCTTGAGGTACCATGTCAACGCCAAACATGCGTTTGCTGGGTCGTCAAGTTCAGCAAGTGGTTCGCGCCAGACCACGCTGAATTTTCGCGGGCCATTAACAAAATCAACCTCAGATAATTTGACCAACAAAATAGCAAAATGGATTGCAAAGGATTGTAGACCCGTTAACATTGTAGAAGACTCGGGTTTCATTGATGTTTTGCGAGTGGCGTCTCAAGACTCATCCTACAGGCCACCGTCAAGAGCCACAGTTATGACGAAAATCCACGAGCTCTATCAAAACGAAAAAGAAAAAAGGAAAGAGGTCTTGGCTCAAGTAAATCATATCGCCCTGACAGGAGACCATTGGACATCATTGAATAACAACAATTACCTCGGAGTAACTGCACATTTCATCAGTGACACATGGGAACTGAAGTCTTTTGCGCTGACTATATTAAAAACTGAGGAGCGTCACTTTGCGGAGGCTTGTAAAGAACAGTTCTTGTCTGTTGCACGTAAGTGGGACATCGAGGGCAAGACGACAACAATTGGGACTGACAGTGCACGCAACATGGTTGCCGCAATTCGACTTACACGCTATGAACACATGAACTGTGTCGCTCACATGGTGCAGAGAAGTGTCACGGTGAGTCTTGCTGACAGCGGCTTTGTAAATGCTTTGGCGAAGGCTCGCAAAGTTGTCGGTCATTTTAAGCATAGCCCAGCAAATGCTGCGGAGCTTCAAGCACAACAAGTCAGCCTGGGAAAGAAGCAAGAGCCATTGATCCAGGATGTTCCAACACGTTGGAATTCGACGCTGGAAATGGTCAAGCGCGTGAGCAGAAATAAAGAGGCTGTCATCGCAGCCCTGGACAAACAGGATCACAAACTCGTTTTGCCGACCGCAGCAGAGTGGGATAAACTGCAGAGGCTGGAGACACTTCTAGAGCCATGCAGGTAAATCAGTCTGTAACTTATTAAATAACATTGCTTTGATTATTTCCTGGAATTAATTAAACCAAGTCAAATATCAATAACATGTATGTAAATAATAATAATTATAATGATAATAATGATGATAATGATGATAATAATAATGATATTTTGATAACCACTGTTCAAATAATAGACTGTCTCTGTGTGCATGTGTGTGCGTAGGTATGTAACTGAGCTCCTGGGTGGAGAGGCCTATGTCTCCTGTTCTGTGGTACTACCTTCTCTCTGTCACTTGCGTCTCAAGATGGAAGCCTGTGATGAGGACCCTGCATATGTGGTGAGATTCAAGACCAAGTTCAAGGAGGACCTATCATCCCGTCAAGAACAGCTCAACAATGCATGGCTCCAGATTGCTACAGTTTTGGATCCTCGTTTCAAAGACTTGAAATGCCTGCCTAAGACAGACAGGGAAGCGGTGTGGACCACACTTGAACGGATGCTGCAACAAGAATCACCCAGAAAGTCTTCACAGACGCATGATGATGGGCCACCCAGAAAGAAAATCAGCCTTCTGCAAATGGGCTCAGATTCTGAATCAGAAGATGAAGAGGTCCAACCTGCCATACAGAGGTACAGAGCAGAGCCCACCATTAAATTGGAGGACTGCCCCTTGAGGTGGTGGGCATCTCATTCGGGAGCCCATGAGAAGCTGGCCTCACTAGCTCACAAATATCTAGCCACTCCTGCAACCACTGTTCCCTGTGAACGACTTTTCTCAGTTGCAGGTCACATTGTGAACAAGAAAAGATCAGCTTTACTTTCAGAAAACGTGAACAAGTTAGTTTGCCTCAGCAACTGGCTGAAAGATGATGAAGCTCAGTAGATTTAAAAGGTGATGTTCAAGCAAAAAGACCAGTTTCAGTGCAACATGTTATAGTAGTTAGCAACTGGATTAAAGAATGGAGGAAAAGTTAAAAGATTGTTCTTTCTTTGGTTTGATTAAAAGTTTTATTTGAAAATGTTTTTTTCCACATAAAAACGTAACAGATGACTCAAATTGTACAAAAATATGGTAGGTCACTGTTATGATTTGACTACATTTATTGCTTTCTCTGTTCAATTGAATGCTGTAAATTGTACATCCTGGTTAAGAGAAAAGCGATGGGACAGCTTGATTTAAACCACCATTATTGGCTGTGTTAATAAACAGACATATTATGAAAATTATATATCTTGTCTTTTTTTTTATCTTTTGGTATGCATTTCAGAAAAAAATGGTTAGGATTCAGGTGTAATTGCAAATAGTGATTAATCATGATTAATCCACAAAAATTCTGATTAATTTGATTAAAAA